>CM052810.1:170952732-171057299 GCA_028533885.1 Nasua narica | reverse complement strand
CTTCTCCTCCCTCTTCCTCCTTCTCCTCCTCCTTCTTCTTTTTCTCCTCTTCCTCCTCCTCCCCCTTCTTCCTTCTCCTCCTCCTCCTCCTCCTTCCTCCTCCTCCCCTACTCTTCTTCTAATGCCAATCCCATAGTATACTAACAAGGACTTTAGCATCCTGATTTGTTTCACTTAGCATTATGTGATGAGAACGGAAATCTGGCCACAAAATGGCAACAAGCTGTAAATAGGTTTCTATATTTTGTGGCGATTTTAATTACCCCCGACTCCCAGCACACTGACGTACAATATCTTGCTGTGGGAGTCACAGAATAAATGGGCGCCCATGCTTCCTTCTAGACATCTGCAACATTGACCCATCCTGTGGATTTGGCAGCTGGAGGCCTTCCTTCAGGGACAGGAGAGCGGCGGGCAGCGATGTGGACATCGACATGGCTTTCATCCTAGACAGCTCCGAGTCAACCACTCTTTTCCAGTTCAATGAGATGAAGAAGTACATAGGGTACCTGGTCAGACAGCTGGACCTGAGCCCGGACCCCAAGGGATCCCAGCACTTCACCAGGGTGGCCGTTGTGCAGCATGCGCCCTACGAGTCTGTGGGGAACACCAGCGTGCCGCCCGTGAGGGTGGAATTCTCCCTGACTGACTACGGCTCCAAGGAGAAGCTGGTGGACTTTCTCCACAGCAGAATGACACAGCTTCAGGGGACCAGGGACCTGGGCAGAGCCATCGAATACACTCTAGAGAACGTCTTTGAAAGCGCCCCCAACCCGCGGGACCTGAAGATCATGGTTCTGATGCTGACGGGTGAGGTGGAGACGGAGCGGCTGGAAGAGGCCCAGAGGGTCATCTTGCAGGCCAAATGCAAGGGTTACTTCTTCGTGATTCTGGGCATTGGCAGGAAGGTGAACGTCAAGGAGGTGTACGGCTTCGCCAGCGAGCCGAACGATGTCTTCTTCAAACTATTGGATAAGTCGACTGAGCTCAACGAAGAGCCCCTGTTGCGCTTTGGGAGGTTGCTACCATCCTTTGTCGGCAGTAAGTCCTCGGACAGTGTGGGCTGGGCCGGGGCTCCCTGCCAGCCCGGAGCGTTGGGCTCTCCGGGACATGGGGCCGCAGAAAACACGTCTGGTGTGCTGACGTCGACTTGTTCATCATCCAACACATACATAGTGACACCTACCATGTCCCAGACCCCCTGTAGAAGCCAGGTTGGCAGTGAACACACAGAAGGACATCCTGTCCTTGTTCACTCACTCATTCAACCAAATTGGGCGGGCATCTCTCAGCCACAGACCCTGTGTCCCTGAGAGTGAGCAGTGGATCAAGTGCATATTGATTATGCATGACCTCGTAAGTGGGGAAGCTCCTCGAAGGAGTTGTGTCGTGTTGATCCCACACTTGGAAACTTCTGGGCCTTTGCCAATGTGAATATCCTCTCCACTCTAGCGACAAACCTACATTCATCTTCAAAGCATGTCCCTAGCTGCCCCTACTCACCATGCATGCTCTCCACTCCCAAGGCTTTGTCCTCCTTAATCTGGACACTACCTGCCCTATCGATTCTGTGGCCTGCTGGCTATTCCTTTGTGGCCTGCATTCCGGGTAGACTAGATGGTCCTGGAGGGGACGCACTGTGGCCCTGTGCTCCAGGGCCCGGCACAGCACACGGCCAGCCCCAGGGCCGCACAGGAGAATATTTCACCCTTAAGGGGGCTCTAGAAAGTAGGGACGAACACGCATGTACAGAGAGTTTATTATTCAAGGGGAAGATGCGGTCCACGGAAACCGTGTTCACATCTGTGAAGGCCTGTCCCTCAAAGGTGTTAGAGGAAAAAATGTAAAGCAAAAGTGAGCCGGCAAGTTCACCCCGGGGCCATTGTCGCTGCCTTCCAATGATTAAAACAAAAGTTTTATTAAGCACAACATTGAGAAAACATTGGAAGTAATTTGGTTACCATTTGATGTTCAAGAGCTTGGAACTTGTTCAACTCTGTGTTTGATTTTTCTTCTTATCCTGTCTCCCCCTTATGCTGAGTACATATTTTCTTCAACGCAATCACCCAAATATTGCCAAACAGATTTTGGCTTGAGATGTTTTATGGGTCAAGTACCATGGTGCTTAATGTCAAAATTTACTAGACGTAGCTTGTCTGGAGGAATGAATTAATTTAACAAATGTTTATGGACTACCTGCTGTGTGATCCATTTAACTCATTAGCAGATTAATTTTAATTTGCATGGGATTCATGTGCACTTAATTTTTTTTTTTTTTTCCCCTGAGGCTTCTGGGTGGCTTAGTCCATTAAGCGTCTGCCTTTGGCTCAGGTCATGATCCCCGGGTCCTGGGATTGAACTCCACATCAGGCTCTCTGTCAGATAAATAAATAAAATTAAAAAAAAAATTTTTTTTTTCTGTTTCTTTCCAGGTGAAAATGCTTTTTACTTGTCTCCAGATATCAGGAAACAGTGTGACTGGTTCCAAGGGGACCAACTGTCCATTAAGAACCCTGTGAAGTTTGGCCACAAACAATTGTAAGTATCATAATAATTATCTTGAGAAGTACTGTGTAGAGAGAATGCAGAGGTCCTCCAGACAACACCCAACTTTATGGGTAAAGACAATGAAATCCAGAAAATGTGACTTCCTGAAGGTCATGTGGAGCATTCTTCCAACCTGTTGTATCCATTCGCTTTGGTTGCAGAGCAAACTCCCCAAAACTTCGTGGCTGAAAGCAACTATTTATTCAATCTGCAATTCTGTGGGTTAGCAATTTTTCTTGGGCTCAGCTGGGCTCACTTCTGTGTCTGTGGTCGGCTGCCTGTCCGCTGTGGCGGGGGGTCCAGATGTCTCAGCCGGTTGGCTCCCCTCTGCTCCATGCAGCCTCTCCTTCTCCAGGAGGCTAGGTTGGGGGTTTGCTCCCAGGTGGACGGGCAGGGTTCCATGGGAGAAGATGGCGTGAGGCCTCTTGAGGCCGGGCCTGGAACCAGCGCACTGGTCCTTCTACCGTATTCCGTTGGTCAACGCATATGCAATGGCCAGCCAGGCTAGATTCAAGAGTTGGGGGGCTCGACTCAGTGGGAGGCTCTGTCACAGCACATTGCAAAGGGCACGGGGACAGAGAGGGTGGGAAATTGGGGCCATGTGTTGAAACAGTCCACTACACCCGGTATGAAGTGATCTCCTACAGAAGGATTGACGACATTAACCCCAAATGGGCTCCGAATCCTAAAATGCTTAGTGTTACAATGACACGGGTGGTGGTGGTGACCCTGGGAGGCCATGTGTGTGTTCTACGAGGAAGGCCAAAGAGAGGGGAGGGGCCGGGGGACTTGTACCCACACAGATGCTGGCCTGGCTCCATCTGTGGTACCAACTCCAACACAGAGAGGCGGACTATGTGGCCGTGTGACAGAGGGCGAGGTGATGGGGACATGGTGGCTGGAACTGAGCTCAGGCCATGTGCCAGCAATTTGTGCCCTTCCAGGGAGTGCCACAGACTGTCACGCTTGCTGGGTAGGAGAGGGTTCCAACCGTAGCGCCCGGAGGATGTGGACCCGAATTATCCTTGAGGAACTAGTGTGGGGCTCGCTCCTGGCTGACCTCCAGGGTGGACACTCCCTCTCTCACCCCTGAAATCTCCCAGCTCTTGCCCTTGTCCTTGGAGGCAGCATCCACACATGGCCGAGCAGACTGAGCATCGCCGCTGAGGGTGCTGTGAGCTGTGTCCTCTTCGTCCAGGTCCAGAAGCTCTTTTCCTGGTCTTAGTTATCTTTGTGATTTCTCTCAAACACTCCCTGAACCGTCCTCCACCTTGTCTTTAGGAAAACAGAATGAGTGCTATAACCTAGTGTTTGAAGTTGTAGGACATCACCTTGGACATAGGCTGCTTGTGTCTTAGAGCAGTGGCCGACCGATGAAACCAGAGTCTGCCTCTGGGTAACGAGCGAAGGATGCCCAGGTCCGGGCTGTCGCGTCTAATTATGTGGCTGTGCTTTTTAGGGATTCGTAATAGGTCAAAAAATTGTGAAAAAAACCACAACACCCACAAAATAATGTAAACAAATATACACAGTAAGCTCTGGGAAGGAAAGCACATGCTGACTTAATCATTTTGAGCCCAACACGGCATTTTGTTGTGCGGATACTTTCTTAGAATGAGAGCAGCTATTAACTGGTTTTATTTAATTTTTGGTGTATATGCTTCAGTTGGTCAATTTTAAAAATTATTTTATCATCGTTAATGATAATAATTAAAATATTTATTATATTTCATAATTAGAAATAAGATGTCAGATGTATTTATAGTACAACACAGGCTTCATTTTTAATGATTCTACTACTTTATATGCATTTCGGTATCTTTTCTACAGCACCGATTGTAAAAGGAAGGAATTTAATATATGCGCTATCATACGTAAAACATAAAAACTACTGCATGCATTTTGTTGAAGCAGCAAAGTTTGCATAGCCCCTGGGAATTATGTTTTTGTCAAGTTTAGAGAGCAGGCAAAAATATGTATGGATTGAAACGATATTTAATCTTGTAACACTGAAAAAATAAAATAAAAGTGTTTGTGGAAAAAAAAAAAAAGAAACGATATTACATTTGTTTTAACAGAAATATCCCGAATAACGTGACTTCCAGTCCTGCATCCAAACCAGCGACCACCCCAAAGCCCGTGACCCCCACGACCAAACCCGTGACTGTGGTGAACCTGCCGGCCTTAAAGCCGGCCGCAGTGAAGCCAGCCCCGCCCAAACCAGCTGCTGTGAGACCCGTGGCCGTGAGGCCCGTGGCCACCAAGCCCGAGGCCACCAAGACAGCCACAGTCAGACCTGCAGTGGCCGCGAAGCCGGTGGCCGCGAAGCCGGTGGCCGCGAAGCCAGCTGCTGGAAGGCCCCCCACAGCAGCCAGACCAGTGGCCGCCAAGCCCGAGACCCCCAAGCCCCAGGCAGCCAAAGCCCCCGCCATCAAGCGGGCTACTGCTAAGCCCGAGGGTAAGAAAGCACGCCCCGGGCTGCCAGCGGGCGACATCTCGTTTCCTGTGTTCAGGGCATGGCCCCTGAAGCCTGTTTCTAAAGCAATTGAAATGCCGTCAGTGATCTGAGATTTGTAGATGATATATTTGAGAGGGTGCTGTTCAGAGCATGCGATTATCAAACTATAGCTTTTTTTTTTTCTCTGTTAGAAAGCAGTTTTTCTCTTACCTCTACGAGGCTCGTGAGTACCACACAAAGAGCAGGTGGAGTGAGTCTCCCACCCTCTGCTGCTTCTTTCCCCTGCTGCCCAGGTCAAGCCCCGAACCCTGTCTCTGGGCGGGGGCGGAAGCACGTTCCCATAGGAAGGAGGCCCCACGCTGTGGGAATAGCGGGGAGTTCTATTGAGCAGACTGGGAGGTCAGAGCCTGGACGATCAGCCTTCCCCCCGAGACTGAATATGTGCTAATAATGTCCGTGGGGGAGAAGACCTTCCAGACGGAATTAGATATGAGGAGAGGTGGGCTTCCTGAGACCCAGAGTTAGTTATTTTGTTCTTTCCTCTGGATGCTGGGATATACTAGCGAGTCACAAACCATGTGGAAAGGTGAAGGCAGAACGTATATGTTTGCACAAAGGTGGAAATGGTCTTCCTTCAATGAGCAGAGAGAACGCAGGGATCCCTTCAAAAGAATTTCCAGTCATGTCCTAAAGTTTCGTGACTTCATGCATTTTAAATGATGGGGCTCGTTCTGTCTTGAATGCTCGCCCGTGTCTTTTCAAAGTCTCTCCTGAAGAGGAGCAATTCTCAGCAGAAAAGAAATGGTTTTGTACCTTCGTCCCTGAGAAATAATGAGCAGCATTCCACCTTTCGTGGATGTTGGTAGCTTCTAAGGCTAATGTTCTTCGGGAGCTTGAACAAGAAATCCCTGCCCCGCTCACGCAAATTTCCGCTCTGCTGCCTGCGGAGTCATTTCTTTCCATTGCTGTCCGTCACCTGTGTGTCCCAGTCATGGGGGCTTTAAGCTTTATGTCCGCACTCTGCTTCACCTGTCTTCCAGTGAAGGCATCCCGCGAGGTCCAGGTGTCCGATGTCACCGAGAACAGCGCCAGACTGCACTGGGAGAGGCCCGAGCCCCCCAGCCCTTACTTTTATGACCTCATCGTCACCTCGGCGCACGACCAGTCCCTGGTGCTGCGGCAGAACCTGTCGGTGACGGAGCGCGCCGTCGGGGGCCTGCTCGCTGGCCACACGTACCACGTGGCCGTCGTCTGCTACTTGAGGTCGCAGGTCAAAGCCACCTACCAAGGAAGCTTCAGCACAAGTGAGTGCCCGGTCAGTCGGTCCCTGATTTCTACGCGCGACCTCAAACAGGACATAAAGGGGACGGTTCAGGGTCACCGAATCTGAAATAACAAGGTTAGAGCAGATCCTGGGTGTGTTAGGGGAACGCCCAGGTTCAGAAATTAGCACGAGGGAAGGCGGGATTCCTTGGGAATCCTGCTCTTGGGGTCCTGGGACCCTTCCCGGAGGAGGCCAGATCCGTCTCACCACCCCAAGGCCCTGGGACATCCACAGCCACTGCGCGAAGGGCCTCTGCGCTCCCCTCCCTGGTTCACCATGCCGGGGCTCTGCCCTCTGGGGCTTGTCGTCCCTCCGCGGCCCTGAGGCCTGAGACCTACTCTTGCACACATTCTAGTCTCTGTTGTTACTCACACCCCTGACCATTCAGAGTTCTCTCAGATTCCCCCAACCCCTTCTTCTTGACCCAGGCCGCTCCTGGGATGTGAAAGGGCTCACATTCCTTCCTCTGTGGGCCCGTGTCACTCAGCTCAAGGACCTCTCTCTGAGGAAAGGGAATTCCCAGCAGTCACCCTGTAATCCACGAAGATAGGACTGCAAAGACCCAGGGCCCTGCTTTCTTGGATGGAAGCGGAAGTGGTTATGTGGGAAATGTTCAGGGATTTCCTCCGTTTGCTTGTTGAGATGAGCGGAACTTGCCGACGACAGACGTCAGTAGTGCCTGTGGGGACATGGCGGGGCTCGCCCTTGCGTGAGGATTCACCCGGAAAGGTGGCTTGTCTCGGTCCCTGAGAATTCCCAAGCCCTTTAGCTTCTGGGTTTCCTACCGGTTGCACGTGTTTTCCTTTTCTAGAGAAAGCTCAGCTTCCCTCTCCACAAGCAAGGTCGGCTTCTAGTTCAACCATCAACCTCATGGTGAGCACGGAACCGGTGGCTGGTGGTGAGACAGGTGAGTTGGGAAAGTACTAGATCTATTAACAGCACTAAGAGAGCATCTTTCCAGACCCTCTCATGGGTCATCCGCTGGGGTTCCAATTCTCAGGCAAGCCTGTCTTCTGTGGGAAAGTTCCCAATGGGCTCTCTGTGGCCCAGTGTGGTCGTATTCTGAATAGTCCAAGTTGTGCATGGTCACTTTCCTTTTCTGTCACCAGACTCTTCGAGAAAACCAGAGGGAATTGCTTCGGGGCTGGAGCCGGGAATTCATGTGTCTATTGATAAGATTCCCCTGTACTTCCTATTGGGGCTGGAGCTGGTTTGTGGCTTGTGATGCTGAAAGTGTGGGGACTCGTCCCCTCAGTGGCTTAATCTAATAACAGCTGCTTAAAAAGAACACAACGCAACACAGATTAGACCGCGTGAAATACGTGGGTTTGGAAGTGACCCCTGGGACTGACGTTCCGGTCCTGATCCCCTAAACACGCGGCTTGCCTGGGTCTGCAGCCCCCTGGCCATGAGCCTGAGCCCGAGTGTGTGCACATTTCAATCAGTGGCCGGTTACACCTGCTTCTGGAACTGAGAGCTGTTTACATGCTTTTGTTCGTGGGCAGTGGGACCCCGTGACTCTGTGTGACCTCAACCTTCATTCGGTGGAGCGTGAGCTTAGATTGTTCACCCGTGAGAAACTGGTCATTGATACAGTTGATACGCTCTGTTTAGGGGTGCTCTGCAAAAGATGTTGGCAGTGATATCCAAAGTTGAAATTCCACGGGCATTTGCATATTGTATTGTTTTATGGACCCCAAAACAAAAGGTTTCCACTCACTGGGGACAAGTCCTTGATCTTTGATGCATTGGCCACTGTTCCGAGGAGGAAGGCATTCTTCTTTGCAATATTTTTTCTGCAATTGACTCTGATCAAAGGCATGTACTGAGGCTCCCTGCTTTGGGGCTGGATGTAAAAGCCCGGTGCATTCTCAGTACGCACTGCCTTGCCCGAAGCCCCGACACACTGCTTTCTGGGCCTTTCTCGAGGAGTCCTCATTTTGCTCTTTCCTCTGTAAGTTTTGAAAATGATGTCTATTTCTCCATGTTACCCTTTCTGTGGAGACTGTGTCCTATCCCATCTGTGTTTACATAGAATTGGATGATTTCTGACTCCACACATCCATCTCTTTAGGGCCACTTGGGGGGAAAGACCTCTCGATTCTTTTAGTTGTTTCTGAAGAGAATCTTCTCTGTTGCTAGAATATTCGATTCCATCAATGGACTTTCCCTATAACCATGTCTGTGTGTACAGCTGTATCTACTATCTGTATCTGTACTTGTATCTACCCGTGTCCCTCTGTCTGTCTGTCTATCATCCTTAGTTCAGCCACAACCAGACTGACTTGCGGCATCAAGAGTTACTAGAAAGAAACGAAGTCGCTGCAGGAATTGTGGAACTATTATACACATAGATGTGTAGTTACTCTAAGCCGGTGCATCCCTTATAGAACTGGAAAATGTTCAAAATAACTCACTTTTGGACACAAGTTTAGGAATCGGTCTGTGGTAAAGACAGCCGTGTGTTTTTCAAACTCCTGCAGCCTTCCCTTTGGAAGGATTGACAGAAGAGCAAGACATTCCCTTCTCTTGATCTAAACTTATGGGAACGATTCAGGAATTCGAGGTAGACTGGGTAATTAAACTTGAACTTGTTAGGGACTGTATAAAAAGATTTTGTACAAACTTTTAATGTTCTCATTTTCAACTCAAACTAACACAATTGGAAGTAGGGTTTGGGATGGAGAAGATACCCAAGCCTCTGTGAAGAAGCAGTCTTCTGAGTCCTGCGTCGGGAGACCGTGAATGAGGCCCTGTCCCCTGCGCTGGGACACCTGCAGCTCCTAGCACACTCCCGCTCCCTGCCTCGGTCACTTGCATGGTGACTGGGTCCCCAACTCGGTGCTTGAGCTCAGACAGAAGCCGCAAATAACTCACTAGGATTTCCTCAAAGATGTGGTCAAGACAGATGAAATTCTAAGTTCAAAGTCACTGAACTCTAGTTTCCCCCCTCGCTGGGAATGTTACCCCTCACAGAGGGTAGGAAATATAAAATTCCTGCAAATCCAGTGCTTCATTGAGGGAAAATGGCTGAGAGTAAGTTCCATGGTGAGCTCCAGCATGTTTCTGGTTTTCTTGTGTATGGTCCAGAAGGGACACAAACATATAAACAGTATTTAGTTAATATAAACAACATAATCTTTAAACAAGAATCTTGCTGGGCTGTCATGTTTGTTGTTTAAGACTGAGTCGTAAGTTCAGAGTTAGGAAAGCCCTTTTAATCCCAGCCTTTACCACTTAGGTCTCCTCTCACCATGTGGTAGGGAAAAGGGTCTTTGTCGGGTGGGGAGTGTATCTTTCAGGGCTACAAGTAGGTAGATACAGATGATCCTAACCTTTCTCCTTCACTGTGGTTACTACGTAACCTCAAGCCCAGAACTTAGAGGTTCTTTCACCCTTCCCTGTGTGGTCACATGCACAGCTGTGTGTTTCCAGCTAGTGATTTAAGTCGGTGCGAAGATATAACTTGCTTTTTTAAAATTTAAATTCGGTTAGCCAACATATGGTAAGTACATCATTAGTTTCAGGTGGAGAGTTCAGTGATTCATCAGTTGCCTCTAGCACGCCATGCTCAAGAAGGAGAACTTCGATCACCACCCCTCGTCCCACAGTAACAAAATAGCACTTTGCTGGAGAACGACCTTCATATACACTTGCTCAACAAACGTACATAAGCGCACACGTGCATGCCATTTTTGAGAGCTCTTTTACAAGGGAACCAATTCGATATTTACTGTGAAATGTTTAAACCTCACAACGGAATCGGGAGTCTGAATCAGGAGACGAAAGCTTCCCCTCTCTCTCAGCCTCCTCCCTGTCTCCCACCTTCCTGCTACGATGAAGTCATCTTAGGAATTTTCCCCAGGGAAAAAACCATTTCTATGACATTCATATTTTTTGCAGGTAGAAAAAGAGTGACAACGAATCACTTTATTAAGTAACTTTTTAAAAACATACTGCGTTCATGCCCAGGAGGGCTTACTTTTTTTGCATCCAAATATCAATTACCATACTATGCAGTATTTCTCCAAAGATGTATTTTCTTGACAATGCAGGCAAAACTAAATTTAAAAGCTAGTTTTTATCTGTTGACATGAGTGCAGTTTAATTTCTCTTAGTTCCTGCAGGACTAGTTAATTAGAAACATGGTTTGTAGTTAAAGAGATGTGTCCCTATCCCGGGATTAAACATTAGATACTTTTCCTTGCCTTTTTTTTTTTTTTTTTTTTACCTCCATGAATAAAAGATTCTCTGGGGTTTGATTCTACCTTATGGAACTGTAGTTTGTGATAGCTTAGCACGTTGGATTTAGAACACATGGTGACCAGTGTTTGAATCTGTGTAGGGATTTGTGGGCAAATCCCTATGAAATGTAAAGTCCCTTGCCCATGTCATCTGATGGAGAGGAACAAGAGTGGGCAGTTTAAAACTTGCCTTTTTGTTGGCATAGGTCAATGTTGGACCATTCTGAAATTATGGTTAACAGATATTTCTTTATTAGGTACTCCTTTGTTTGACGCAGACACATACTGGGAGGGAGTGAGTGAAGGGATCATTCGTCCCCCAAATAAGGTCTGGCTTTCTTCAGCATGGACTTTTCATGTAGCAGGAAGGCCTGGACTTTGAGGGGAAGGCTGATTACAGTGACAGAGCGATGGCATCATTGCTCACCACTCAGGATTCCAGGCTTGGCAATATTATATGATTCCGTGTTAAATGGTTAATACTTGTATTTTCTTCGGCCAAACAAAACAAATCCCCACAGTCCAAAAAGTCCCATCCCACTTTACGGTTTCCTCAGGATCTAAAAGAATCACACCCACTTTTCTGTGATGCATTTGCTGCCTATAAGGGCAGTTAGCAACAATTAAATCAATCTTTGAGCAATTCTCACAGCCTTTAAAAGTGGGCCAAGCATGCTTGTGCCCACTTTGTTGCAGCTAGCTTTGGGACTGCTACAGAGTCGCTAATTTTGGCTTTAGGTTTTTGGCACATCTCCCTCATCCTGGTTTTTGGCTAAAGAGGACTTGGAGAGGTATTTTCTATGCATATTAATGCTAAAGGCAAGACTCCAAAGTTTCTAAACAACGCACAATTCTTCTTTCTCAGAAAATTTACTTTTTCCAATATTACAAAGAGAATCCTAAGTTATTGGCTTGCCCCATACGTTGTCAAGAAGTTTCAGGGCTGAAGAGAGCCCAGATAACTTGCTGAGCATATAACATTCTTTTTTACTTATTCTAGAAATTAACAATCTGTAGAAATAACCACTTCGAGCAGGTGTTAGTGAGTCCATTACATAGCTCTGAAGGAAGTTCTTCAATGTTTTACTTATTTTATTGATTCTAAGATTCAGTATTTTCCCCCTCGTAACACTTCTGAAATTGAAGCGTGACTCCCAATTGATGACACGTCACGGCTTTTGACATTGTTTTGTCCTACTTAGGGGGATATACGATAATAGTGCACAATGAAATTAAGACATCTCAGATTGGATGAAATGTGGTGTTAGGTATTAGGTTGGCTGTGTCCCAGTCTGTCAAAATGGCTGGCTCAAAGTGGCATGATGGGGAAAATAGATGACTTTTTAAAAAAAGATTTTATTTCTTTATTTGAGGGAGAGAGACACAGTGAGAGAAGGAACACAAGCAGGGGGAGTGGGAGAGGGAGCAGCAGGCTTCCCGCTGAGCAGGGAGCCCGATGTGGGTGCCTTGCACCCCACGGTCCTGTTCTAGGATTCCTAGGTTGGCTCCTAAGCTTCCATGAACAGCTGGGATTCCCTGGCAGGGTTTTCTAGACATCGCGCTGGTCTCTGTTTCTCTTTGTGTTTGGATGCTCACTGACGCCCAGTGACCAGTCACTGTTTCACCAGATGGTGATCGGAATCAGGCTGCCCCCTCAAGTCTGCCTTTTAAGATGAAACATACTTCCATTATTCTGGACAAAAGTGAATCAGGAAAGGTTATTGATAATTGTCACTCCCTATTGTCCTTTTGGCTCTTCTCGAGTTGTCAGTGTAAGGAGGAGGAAATTAGCACACGGGCAGCCAGACGGCACTCTCACGTCGGAGAGGACCCCAGGCTCCCTCCAGGCTGTGCCCGCAGGGGAGAATGCATTTTGGGGAGAGCCCGTGAGCACCTGTTGTGTCCAAAACTTGTTCTGGGGAGAAGCTCAATGAGGTCCTTCCAACCACACCTCTTTGGACACAAGACATTTTTATTTTTGTGTCTTTTAAATGGCTGTTTTAGCAGAGACACAAGAGTTGATGAGCGCAGTCTGCACGGCATGTCTCAGAAACCAAGATGATGGGAACTTAAAACTACAAGGCTTCTTAAGGACCAAACCTCCCATTTTCATGCTTCCAAATGAATAACCCACATTTCTGTCTTTTAACGGTGTGGGGCCCTCGTGGATATGTTTCTCTTGGTCTACCAGATGTCGGCATGTCCACAGTGCCAGCGCCGTGTGCCGCGCTGGTAAGCGCTGTGGGGTCTTAGCCGTGACCCTCTCTGGCACCAAGGGTGTGGGATGCAGGGGCAAGAGTCTGGGGCTGGACATTTAGGGCGCAAATCCCAGGAAGCCAGAAGGCCGGCCAGTGAGGGAGCAGAGTGTCCTTGCACCGGGCGGCCTCAGGCTGTGTGTCCTTGGGTCTGAGAAGACTTCCCGTGTCCATTTCGGGAGAGTGAGGGAGAGGGGGAAAAGAATAGCTAAACACAGGGGGCCAGGACCGAGAGCATTTGGAACAAAGATGGAACGAACATGAGCCATGCAGGGGATGCTGGGGGGAAGAGAGGAGAGGGGACGAGGTTAAATTGATCTGAGCTTCCCACTCCAAGGGGAATCCACTGGAAATGAGGGGTGGGTTCTGGTGGTTGAATACTTTTGCCTTGCCTGTGCCCTGCACGACGTTTCTGGAAAGCCAGGCATTTTCCTTCAATTGTTGGCTGAAAATTTTTTTTGAGGGGAAGAAAGTTGTTTTTGTAAATTGTCATCCTTTTATTCTGGCCTCACTGTTTCTTCCAAGGGCTTTCTGGTTTTCGGGGCCTCTGAGAGGGTCTGCGACTAGGAGATACCGTGGAGCCCTCAGTCTTTGTGTCTGCGTGTTGGCTTCCTCAGGTGATCAGGGCGTGTTTTAGGCCAATGCTGAGCCTCAGTCCTGGGTACCTCTGAGTCTGGTCCCTGACGGTTGACCCAAGCTTTGGTTCTCTTGCCCAAGACCTTGGTTTTCCTTTTACTTCTTGGTGCAGTGAGATCTGCTGATGCTCCCAAAGTCTGCAGCTGAGGGCAACCCACGGGGGCGGGACAGAGGCCCAGGGAGATGTCAGCCCTGCAGAGGGAGGGCCCAGTGACTCGGGCACGTTGGCTACTTCCATAAACGGGCAGCACCGTCCACTCCAGGGACTTTGGTCGAAGGAAGGTTTACGGTTTTCAAATTTTGGATAACAGTTGACAGTAATGCCTCTCTTTCCCAGTATGACCTGGAGTTTGCCCAAAAACTCTGTAAACAGACGTTTTACTGTGGAAGGACTGTAAACGTTTCTTTCCAGGCATCATGGAGAGAGTGTAGCTTTTACTTTGCAGCTGGGTTGCTTCAGAAGCATGCATCTCAAACATAAACTTCCTTAACTGGAAAAAGAATGCTTCTGCGTCTTCAAAATAGCTTTGCTCTGTGATATTTTCGCATCATGGGTTTTAGATCAGTGGTAACACATCTTTTACTTGTTTAATTTGGCTGCTCTCAAAGGCCCTCAGCTACATTCACACACACACACACACACACACACACGCACGTGTGCACACAAACGCACACACTCAAAAAAGAGTTTTCCTTCCCACTTCAACTTTTATTCCCCATCTGCTTGACTTGCCGTAAAATGTATGGCCTTATTTTTGAGTTATATTCTGACAGAACGTAGTTGTTATTTGGCCAAGGAGTAGAAAACGACGTAGTTTTTGTTAAGGTGTAGTTTCTTCCATGGGGCTTTAATAGCGAAGGAACTGGAAGGCAAATGGCCCCAGGAATGGAACACAATTCATTTCATCTGAAATTATCCAATCATGATGGCTTTCATTTGGGATCCAGGGAAGTTGGTGAGGTCCTTCCATGGAGGTCATTGTACTCTTGCCGTGGGTGAGAATCACGGGCGTCCCACAGCCAGGGGCGTGGAGGCAGGGCCTGGGGAGGCTAAGAGAGCTTCCCTCCTCGAAACTCTCCTCTTTGCTCTCACAGCCTGTGTCGAGACCTTCCGCCCCCTGCGCTGGGGGCAGAGTCCCTTGTGCGTCCTAATGAATGCTCTTTTCTCATCCTGTTATTAAGACATATGCAAGTTGCCCAAAGAAGAAGGAACTTGTAGGAAATTCATGTTAAAATGGTACTACGATGTGGAGACCAAAAGCTGCATGCGATTCTGGTACGGAGGCTGCAGTGGCAACGAAAACAGATTTAATTCACAGAAAGAATGTGAAACGGTTTGCGCTCCTGGTAAGTGACCCGATGATTCTTTGGTGTTTGTGGCTTTTGTAAATCGAAGAAGAGATCCAGGCCAATTATTCACCTTGTGAAGGTGTTTGAATGACAATGATTCTGGGACCTGTGACGGGGGAGATGGACGGTATCTCTAGATAAGAAATAATTTATACACAGACACGGGGAATTCATTTTCTGAATTACCGTATTTCCTAAAAACATACTTGTACACTTGGATTCCTGCCGGCAAGGAAATACACACCCAACTATCCCTCCCTCATCATCTTTAAATAATTATGCTTCCTCTAAACACTGCTGTTGACACTGGGGCCACCCACTCTCTCCATGGTGTTGGCCAACTCGGCTGCTGATACAAGAGCCCGGCCAGAGCCGCAACGGGGAGGGCGCAGTGCGCACAAAGGCCCTGGGGCCGGGCGAGGCGGCAAACGGGCTCCCATTGCACACAAGTCCCTGAACCTGGGCTGGGGAGGGCCAGGGGAGCCGTGAAAGGGGCTCAGCAAAAAAAAAAAGCGAGATGAGCGAGGAAAACCAGAGGCCGTAGGACAATTTTTGTGAGAAACACCCTGTCTTTTTTGGTCGATAACATGGCTTCCTCCCCTCCCCCCCCCCAATTCTTTCCCACCCTCCCCCGCCGCCCCATCCATCAACGCTCAGCGCTCGTCAACCCCGGAGTCATCGCTGCCATAGGGACCTAAGCGTGGCCGACCAGAAGCACATACCTCTCGGAGAAGAAGGAGTCAGCCGTTGCAAGTCGTCTCTGTAGAAGCTCTGGGTATAGACGTCCTCGCACTGCTCCGTTTCCTGCTTTGATTTACACTCGAACTTGGGAGGAGCCATTCTGCCGCATGACCCATCAATATGGTGCTAAATGTGTCTGTGGACCCAACGCTCTCTGTCTCCGGGCAGTTATCTCGTATCCCTCGAGCGTTCGTGTAATAGTTACCCACTGCTGTTTATGTGAACATGTCTATAAACTCCGACTCCCCCTGGAGTTTCGCACGGTGCCTGTTTGGGGCACGTGTAAGGCCTAGGACGGAAGTCCCCATTTCACCGCTATCTATATACTTCTGCTTGGTTCATTTCTTCCCTCTCCAGTAAGCACGACTTTAGATGGAAAGCCTCGTATGGTGAAGAAACAAGAATCCAACTTTTTTTTAACTTCCCCCCAATTTCCTAGATTAGATTTCAAGCTAATTTTCCTTTTCTAAAGCCTCTAACAAATGACCTAGTTTTAGAAGGAAGCAAAAGCCCTTAATGCACTGTTGTGGGACCAATGCCTTCATTAAAGAATGAAAAGAAAGTCATAATAGAGAATATTTTTGGCATTCCTCTAATGTTGTGTGGTTTTTTTTTTTTTTTTTTGTGCGGGGCGGGGGAGGGGGTTTAATTTTAATTTTAAAAATTTTAGGAAATTTATACAAAGAAACTTTTTAATAAAGTATATTGAAAGTGTCATGAGTCTGGTGCGTTACTCGCTGTCTTGTTTCCATAGCACCTGCTGTCACGAGGACCCCAGGCCAGGGGATGGGGCACAGCCCACCACCGCCCTTTGGTTTCCAGGGGAGGGTCAAGCCTGCCCTCTCACAGGGCGCGGGGTGACCGGGGCTCAGCGCACCGGCACGGGGGCATACTTCCCTGCTTAGGACCCTTTCTGGAATCTTCATGACCCTCAGAGCCAGGAGGCTTTTATCCTGCGCTCTACCTTCCGGTTGGACCCAGTCTTGACCTCCTCACCCATAAGCCCGTAAGACCGTGTTAGCATTTCCGAAAACCCGCTCCCCACGCGGCCACAATGCAGCTGGAGCCCACGGGGCTTTCAGCTGAACCCTATTGCTTTCTAGTCACTTTTGGTCATGAGAACCATCCCTAATGGATCTTAAGGCTGGGTCCCCTTCATTTTAAAACTTAAATCCCAGATAGTCTTCACAGCCTTTTGTTCTGAACCCCAGTGCCAGCGAGCCTCATGGCGCCGGGTGCAGCTGGAGTGTAGACGTCCGTGGCTTGTTCTCTCCCCCATTCCTCTCCATCCTCCGGGCTGTGGAGCTGTGAGCGGCACCCTCTGGGCTCCCGGGTCCAGGCTGGCTCTCTGCTGCGGCCTGCCCTGCCTTGGGCTACCTCTGCGGTGGGGTCCCCAGCCTGGCTCTCTGGAGACACGTATTGGTTCTCTGGGGGAACTGGGGGTCCCAGTTTCCTGCCCCTTCCTGCCACACTTCCTGCCCCTTCCTGCTACCCTAGGAAGTGAGTCCCTTCCTTTCCCCATGGGAGGCGAAAGAAGCAAGCACTACTTTGCCCTCTAAGGACACCATGACCGGTGCCAATGTCCCCTTCCACCTCAGCAGTGACTGTGGAGTCCTCAGGGCAGGTGCTCTGAACTGAACCCTCGGTGACCCGCTCTGAGAAAGTAGGCTCTGCTGGGCAGGCAATACCAGCCTCTGGTAGGAATGTAATAAGAGAGCTCTGGGCCCTCTTGTGATGGGCTGAACACTGCACTTCCCCCCCTTACCCTCAGGAGGCATCTAGAAGGAAGACTCACACCCGAGGCACCCTGATAGCCTGTGAAGCTCATCAGTGACAAATGGACATTTTACTGAAGACACTTTGAGGGGTCCGGAGAGACGTTTCTCACATATTCCGTGGTTTCCTTCATACAAATGCCCTTGGACAAGCTACCTCTGCCCCAGAGGTCCTCAGCCCCATGAGCTGCCTCAAGCCTCCCCCTCCCCTGCCCTCACCCAGTCACTCGTAACCCTCCATGTCCACGGCGGTTCCGGCCCTCTCCTTGGTATGAGCACTTTGGGTGGAAAACAAAAGTCCAAGAGCTGGGGAATGGTGCTTCTGGCCCTGTTCACAGGACGTCTATTCATCCCATCACATTAAAAAAAACAACAACTCAGCATAATCAATGAATCTTGGAACACTGAAAAAATAAAATTAAAATAATAAAAAAAGGAAAAATAGGTTCCTTATTAAAACTCAAATTTGAAAACAAACCAAAAACCAAAAAAAAACCCAAAAAACCCAAAACACAGCAAAGAAACAAAACTCAGCTTTACATGCAACAAAAATGCATCCATTTACATGTTGTCTGATGAGTTTTGACAAATGAGTGTATCCACCCACCCCCCGCCCCCGCGATGTGCAGCATTTCCATGATCCCATCTGGCCATGCATGACGTTCCCATGACTTTACCAAGGATACAATCATGGATACACAGAGATTCTTGTTCAAACATATTCCGTGTGGCTTTATGTGCGATGACAAAAATCAATTCGAGATCATGAAAGTGCCCAACAAGAAAGGGATGCTTAAATTCAGCTTACCTTAAAAAAAAAAAATTCAGCTTACCTTGCCCACAACAAAAAAAGATAAGTAGTCAATAAATATGTCATAATGTTGATAAATGACCCATGCCCTTAATCGGTTGTGGTTTATCATAGAATGTTAAAAAGGATACAAATCTGTATATTTCATACAATAATTACATATATGTACATGCACACACACAAACATGTCTCTTTTTAAGAAAGAGAAAATATATTAAAAGCAAATATAACAAAAATCACCTGACCAGCTGCAGTGCTGTCCCTTCCCCTACACCCGGACCCTAATATTTAAGTTGCTTTTTATCCCCGTGTTAATTACAAAGTAGTTGAGCGGCCATCAATGGGCTTAGCTACCCCAGATTTCCAGTTGTAACACAAAGATGCCATTTCCATGTAATTCTGTTTTGTTCAACAGAGACAGTTGGTTTTATGTTCGTTCATGCGACGAATACTGAGCGCATCGTCTGTGTCCCCGAGGGGCTCACAATCTTGCGGTGGGAGACGCGCAAGAGTGGGAAACGTGATGAGAAGGCAGCGCCAGGCTGCTCTGGGAGGCGGGGTGGCCACGGGGGCCCGGCTGGGGAGTCCACTGTGGGAAAAACCCTTGGGGATGGTGAGGGAGGCGGCCAGGTGGCTAACTGAGGAGGGTTCTGGGCAGAGGGGACCCTAGGGCACAGAGCGCACCTCAAGGGTAGGAGGAGAGCCTGGGAAGAGCGTGGCGGGGCTGCAGAGAGCGGGGAGAGCACTGGGGGCCCCACAAGCCGGCTGGCTTTCGCTCAGTGACATAGGCGCCATTGCTTGGTGCGCTCAAGGGACCTGTGTGCTCTGCCGTGAATTTGAAAGGGTCCCCTGGCTGCCGCACGTGGACATCAGAGCAGTGAGATGGGGGCACCAGTGACGACAATGTGGTGTAAACTCAGGTGACAGGGAGAGGCAAGTGACAGCGGCCAAGACCAAGAAATAGCAGAGGAGATGACGTGTGGACTCTGGATACGTTTTGATCCAAAATAGGCAAGAATCGATACAATTGTCGTGTTCAGCTTTTCACGTGTATTCCCACAAAGGAACTAAAATTCCTGCTTTAGATCATCTGTCCCGACTTTACGTCCAGCAAAGTGGGATCTGAGCAGCAGGAACCCGGGCCCTCGACAGCTGTGGACGTCTTCTCGAGACCCGTCCGCTGGCAGACCAGACGGCAGACCCTGTGTCCTTCCCTGAGCCCTGGCGTGACCCTGACCCGAATGTCCACGCCGTGCTTTCTGGGGCAACCTCGAAGAACTTCCGGCCCGGCCGTGTGGACGCGGCTTGCAACGCCTGTTTTGGAGTTTGTAGGCGAAACCTAAACCTCCCTCAGGGTGACGTCCCGGGGCTTTGGCCTGTCCTCGCAGCTGGCGTGAACTTAAGTAGCCGAATTCACCTCTACCCACGAGCGTTTGCATGTCGGCAGAAGTATCAGGGCACTTTGCACACGCAACCCCAGGCAGCGCTGTCCGGTAGCGGTCACTGGCCACTCCCCTAGTTTCCCAGAGGATGAAACCGGGGGTCAGAGTGGCCCAGTTGACTCAGGTAACAATCTAGTGGAAGCTGTCTCTGAGCAAGTCCTCGTGACCCAGAAGCACTTTGGACTTCGAGAGGACTGTCATTCCCCAGGGGCTTCAGACTGCTTCGCTAGGAGCGGGATTTCAGTCTTCTGCTGGCGCGCAGCCCGTTCTGCCTGGCACCCGACCCAAGACCTAGTGTTTGTGTCCACAGACAGTCTCTCTCCATCCTTCCCCTTTCCTTTCATTAAAACCTTTCTCATCTCTTCCTCGGTGTCCAGAGCTGCTCTGCTCAGGGAAGGAGTCAGAGAAGCTGGACATTTGGCGCAAGTTTAGGGCCTGCGTTAGAGGCCAGGTCGCGGGGACATCTGGTTGGACCCAACTATTAGCACATTTCAGTCCGTGCGTTGTCATCTTTGCCGGATTTATGACTACAAGTGCCTTCCACTCCCCCCCCTTACAACTTTCTATTGAACCAAAAATCAATCAATCAATCACAACAAGCATGAATGGTGGCCAGTCTTTTTGTAGGAAGCCATAATCGGAAACCCAGAAGGTCAATTTTAAGTTTCTTCCCCCACGGTGACTCATTTTTAGGGAACGGATTGGATTTGCTGGCCAAATTCTCCTTGTTGTCAGATTTCCCGCTGGGTCTGGCTGGTGCTTAGGAGCCAGGTTTTCCGGGCCCACCCATTGGGGTGCGGCTTCCAGAGAAGTGAGGGATGGCTGCCCGGGGGCCTGCTCCTTCCCCGACCTCAGTCTGCTGGGCTGAGCTTTGATGTGGACTGCGCCTCCCACCTTCCTCCGGGCCCAAGTGTGAGTGGTGGGCTGTTCTAAGCACCCGCGGATTCCCAGGGGGTCTTCCTGTTTCTTTGGAATCACGACTCCAGAGTTGGACAGTCCTTCGGAGGTTTGGAGGCCCAGCGTGGAGTCAGTGCAGGGCTGCCTTTCCACATCGTTCCTGATTCTGGAACCCATATGGTCAGCATAAAATTGCCACAGAGAGAAAAACCAAAGAAGGAGCATTTAAAAGCCCAGTTGTTGGAGCCCAGAGATACTTGGTGGGTGGAGAGGGGATGGGAAACAGCTACGGGAGAAAGGGCCTCTGTGCGTAATGGCAACACCTTCCAAGTAACGTTCCACCTGGAAAGTAGATATTATTTTCCTGCCTCAAGTCAGAAGTGTCTGTGAAAACCTTCAGGCCGCTGTTTCAAAATGTCATCTCGCGGAAGGGGCTCGGGCATCTGCAGAGGGACCTCGCCAGGCATGTTTGAATTCGAGAGGAAGGCTGAGGTCCCAGGATTGGTGTTACTTTTCCAGGAGATGTTAGAAACAGAAACAGTTAGCATGCTGCAAAAAAAAAAAAAAAAAAAAAAAATGGTGGCGTCCGTCCACTCGAGAAAGGATACTTCGATTTTTAAAGACTCAAATCAGAGCAGTTGCGTTTGATGGAAGCGTTCTGGCTCAGGGAGCTCCTGGGCATTTGCACACCAGGCCTAGTTTGGCTGCATCTGAGAGCAGATCCTGACTGCCGGGCTGCTGGTAGCTGGTTTGGGAAAGTGTGTAGAAAGCACAGGTGATGGCCCTGAGAAGAAAGATCTGGAAGAGTCAACAGAAAGTATGTTAGTTCTGAGAGGGTGGCCGTGGACTCCTGGGGTTCACCCCACGGGGGAGGATGGGATGGGGAAGGGAGGGTAGAGGCTTCTCTCTTGACTCTCGTGTCTTTTGGTTGGGGCTGCCCTGGGGGTGTGAGCTGTGCGGCACTTTCTAGAAAGCCCTCAGGCCCAGAAGCAGGGAGACGTGGGCCCCCGAGGTGGAGAGCCATCGGCGCCCCCGGAACCACCGCAGCCACTGTGGCTGCAGGGGAACTCGCGGGAGGGCCCGGGAGGACGGCGTGAACCACAGGACATGGACCACAGGAGCCGAAACGGAGACGTAAAATCGAGTCGATGAGAGAGTTGTCAGAAAGAACGGCAGGAGACGCCGCACTCCTGATTACTCGCGGGAGCGACGATGGAGCGGATCCTCTGAGCTCCTCCCAGAAGCCCCGTACCCCTGCGCTCCGCCAGGTGGGGGGCGGCCCACTGTTTTGGCAAAGGACCGCCCAGCGGCCGGCGGTCCGGGGGCTCTGGAGAGAGCCGTTCTGACCGTGACTCCCGCTGCGCAGAAGCCGGGCTCCCGTCCGTTCTTGGGAATGATTGTCTAGTCTTCCCACTGTTGCTGTTCGCTACTCAATATCCTTCCAGCAAAGAAGTTTTCTCTGTGCATCAAGCCGAGTGACTTGCTGGCCCGGGCAGCCCAGACCCGCACGGGCTCACGTGCCACCATCCGGTCGCTTACTCCACAAGCATTTGGGGGCGCCTGTCATGGGCCGGTCCCGCACCCGGACGGAGGAGGAGCACACACTCCCCGCCCTCACCGAGGGGGACGGGCGGCCGATGTCGGGCCATGCAACTCACAGGGAGGCGTCAGCGGGGGCCGAGACGGCCTGCGGAGGTCCTGGGGGGCTGTGGTTAGGGCTAGCCTTTCTAGGAGTTGGTTTAGGAGCTCAAAGCCAAAAGGGCAAGAGGGAGCCAGCCGTGGGAGGACCCGGAGAGGATTCCAGGTTGAGAGAAGAGGTGGGTCGGAGGTTCTTCTGAGTCTGGGACGTCGAGTCTGGGGCTTTGGAGAAGCGGGATGGCGGCTGGCGTGGCCGCGGCCCCCCGCGAGGCGGCGGTTGTGGGAACCGCAGCCCTGGTTAGAGACGGTGGAGGCTCGAGCCAGCTGTTGGTCGCGGACAGGGAGAAGGGAGGACAGGTTCGGACTTAGCAGGGGGAGCAGAGTGCGTAGGCCGTGCTGATGACTGAGACCCACGGTAACGAGAGAAGCTAGGTGGTCCCTGACGCCTTTCACTGAGATGCTGTGCCACCGGCTTCTTTTCAAGAGTGGGGTGGGGTCGTCAAGAACTCTGCCGTGTGCATTTTAATTCGGGAGGCCTCCTGACCTTTCTAGAGGTGGTACCAGAGAGAGAGCTGAGGTCCAGGCAGGGGCTGGCTCGGCGACGGGACGTCTTCTGAGCTGTGAGTCCAGATGGAAGGCCTGGCCCGGAGTGGAGGTGAGGAAGGGAGGGGCTCAGGAGGGGCCTCTCGGCACATGGACAGCGGGGCCAAGCAGAGGGGACAGGCCCAGCCCAGGAGGCTGACGAGGAGCATCTGGAGCAGGAGGAAGGCACCCAGGAGGGAAAGGGGTCATGGGAAGCACGAAAGCAAACTATTTCAAGGACACGGAGCGCTCGACTGTGTTGAATCCTGCTGAGACCAGGCCAGGGAGGTCTAGAGAAGACGCATGTGGATGCTGACGTGTGCAGTAGACGTTCTCACCCGCCGGGAACTGAAATCCCGTCTCAAACTGGCGTGGACCTTAGGGACATTTTTTACCTCGGCTGCACGGGAAATCTGGAGCCTGGGCTATGGGACGGTCCGTCAGGCGGCCGGAGAATGCCGTCGTGTCATTGCCGTCCACTGTCGTCGGGTGGGCTCTGTGCTCCAGGCTGGCACCGTCCGCTGTCCCTGGGTCACGGCACCACTCAGGGGAAAGGCAGGACCGGTCCTCCTGTGGCTTTCTCAGGAGGGAGGGAGTCTAATGCTCGGGACCTATGACAAGATTTTGGAAAAAAGTATAGTGGTTGGGTATTAGTTTAGTGCAAAAGATCTCAAACATGTTTCCATCTTTGTTTTTCTATAATTAGTGGGGCAACAGAAGGCTTGGCCTTATTTATATGCAATAAAGAGTTTGCTGAATTTCTTACCTCATCAAGGGAATGAGAGCTACTCAGGATAAGACACAACTTCAGGGTATTAAAACCAAATGTTAACCACTTCCAGAAACAAAAACTTAGGCCTAGTATACACCAGTCGGCATTAAGGTCCAAAGTTAGAAATATCCTGGTCCTATTCTGTTCTCTTCTCTTCTGTTCTTCTTAGAATATATCCAGAAAACTGTTTCCTTCTGTGGATTGCCCTGGGAAAGGGGCGAGCCGAGGACCGCGTCTGTTTAGGATCAACTCTAACCAACAGGCCAAACAGCTTTGATTTGTAAAGTAAACGTCTGAAGGGGATTTATGTGAGTGGCTCTAAAGTCTCTGCCACAAATGAATCACACAGGGATTGTCTTTCCACAGAATGTCAGAAGGCAACACATCTACGGGCTCAATTCTTCGTCTGTGTTTGAGTTTCAAGATAAAAACCTATTTTCCCTTAAAGGACGCTGGTGCGCAGGTCCTTGCTGGTGCGCAGGTTGTCCCCGAAGGCCTCCCTAGGATGGAAATGCGTCCTCTGCGCGGGGTCTGGGCTCCTGTCCCCTTCGCCATCCGATGTGGCTTTCTCGGGCCTTTTAAGGAAACACAGTCAGCCTCTGGACGCGTTTCAGGCGCCGCATTCCCGATCGCACACATGGAACCCATTGCCTGCCGTTCGGCAGCATAGTGTCTGCCAGCGTGGCAGAGAGGAAGGCTAAAAATAGCGGGGTGCAGGCCAGTAGGCTTCGCTGCCCGCCCCAGCTCCCGTTCAGACGCGTGAAAATACAAGACCTGTGTCCTGGGTCTCTGGGACCCCAAGTTTCTTGTTCGTTCAGCAGAAGTCGCTCCTCAGTCCCCACCCCAAATTAATTTTTGGTTTTGAGGGAGGAGCTGCACCGGCACGGAGCCCCTCAGGCCCCCAGGTCTCATAACTGCCCTGCGGTGCGGGCAGGGAAACCTCCTTCGGTGCCCGGGCCCCGCCCCGAGGTCCCCACCTTTCTCACTGTGGAGTTTCCGGGTGGGCAGAGAAGAACAGGCTGGAGAAATGCATTCACAGCCGGTGGACACGGTGACCGATCTCAGAGACCACCCTCGGGCTCAGCCCGGGCTCTGGAGCTCACTCGCTTGCTTTCCGCGTGGTCACAATCGGTCACAGGGGCAGTTCACAGACGCGTAAGGCCAGAGGAGGGACTGCTGGGGCTTGAGGCCGATGCGGGGAGATGTCTCTCTTATAGGCATTCAGGTTTGACAACTTGGACACACCGCTGCCAAAGAAATGTCCTGTAGGCAGGGCTGAGCCTTGGGTCACCGGTTTGCAATCTCTGGTTTGGAGACACTGAGTTAAAATTCTGTATTTGTCGCATCTGGTCTGTTTTATATGGATTGTGCAAAACTTTGCAGCTTTGGCCTGGAAATGGAGTGCCCTTGACCTCAAGGTCCTGGCATGTGACCCTGGAAGGACGGAACTCAGGGTAAGGCTGGGAGGTCTTTGCCCTGTGCCCGACTGGGACAGTTGCCAAAGTTGTTGGCGGGTTCATTATGTTCGGCAACGCTGCCTTCATGAATAAACAGAGCGTGTCCTGGATGTGCTGGGCATTCAGGGCCACTAGGGAAGAGAAGGCCACTGGCAGCGTGAGCCAAATGCTGAAGCCATTTTCATAAACTGAGGTCTCGGAGGAAGAAGTTTCTGGAAATGAAGCCGCAGACGAGGTCCCCCTTCTCAGCCTGGCCTCGGGGTTTGGCCTCCTTGGGTCACCCTCACATCTGGTAATTACAAAATCCGAGCAGATCTAGGGACAGTCACGCTAGCGAGTGCTGGCGGGGGCCCGTGTGAGTTTTAACTCACTATTTCGGGGCGTGTTGGCTCTCGGCGTGCGTGCTCTGTGAGGGTCGCTCGCCGGACTCGGCGTCGACAGCGCTGGACACGACAAGCCTTCGCCTGTCCCGTCTGGTCAGGGAGGCGGAGGCGCACGCAGGTCGGCCGTGCTCGGGCGGAGCTGGGATAGAGGCGCGCCCACGACCCAGGGCCCGAGAGCCGGGCAGCTGGACCAGAAGACAGAAAAATCTCCGCCTTCTCTTAAATAGCATCTCAGAGGCAGCCGCGCCCATGAGGGAGCACAGGTGGTTATTTGTTCCAATGCAGAGAGAAGAGCCTGGGTCGTCCCAGGGGCACCAGGGAGACGTGACAGAGGGGCTGCTGGCTCCGCGCGGCCGTGAAGGACGCGGCGGCTCCGCTCCGTGTGCACCTGGGCGCCAGCCGATGCCTGCAGGCTTCGGAGAGACGTCGACTAAAAATTTAAGTGGGCAAATGGCACGATTACATTGCGTTGTAGGAGGACAGTCTGCTCCCCATTCGCTGTCCTCATGAACTGCTTGGTTTCCGTCCAGGGGAGCCGGGAGGCAGGAAAGGGGGCCGTTAGCGGTCTAGCTACAGAGGACAAAGACCCTCATCGGGGCTGTGCACCAGGGAGGGGTGGGGGAGACGCAGGGCCAGCACGAGAGGACCCGGTGGCTGGCTCGAGGGGCTCGTGACGATGGGCATGAGCCCCTGGCGGCTTCCAGGTCTGGGTCACAGACTGGGGCTCAAGGTGGAGCTCTTCCCTGAGACAGGGAACATGCGATGAGTTATGGACCGGCCAAGGAAATGAGCAATCCTGGTTTTGAGGGTCTTCTGATGTGTATGATGAGTAGGCAGTTAGGCGCACAAGCGAAGCCGAGGGAAGTCTATCGGAAGACAGACGCAGGAGAATCTCTGTACCATTGAGGCCTTGGGCGCCAGTGCTCTCGTCCAGAGGGACGTGTAGAGGCAAAGAGGAGCCGGGCAGGAGCTGGGGAGCTCGGGAGGGAAGGACAGACCCGGAGGTGGAAGCTTCGCTGGGGTTCACAGGGAGTGGGGGATGGGAAACAGGACACGGGGGTGATGCTCTGGCAAGTGAAGGGTGAATGAGGACAGAATGTCAAGGGGAAAGAATATTCATTGTCGCGTGCCAAACAGATGGCCACGGCGTTTCTCATTACCGATCATGATTCTGCAGCGCATTTTCACACGCTCGGGATCTTTCACACCTGTGCCTGACCTACGATTACACCAGCTTGTTTTTCCAAACACTCACATTGTTTCCACTTTTCCACTATTATAAATAATGTGGCGATAAGTAACCTCGTGCATAGATCTTAACACGTCTACCTTTTTTGCTCCTGCAGAATAAACAGTGAGAAAGGGACTATGCGGTCAGGACTGTTCTCATTCTTGCGTTCCGGGGCGCGCCGCCAGACTGCCCACCAGAAAAGCGACACCAATTTCTACTCCCCCTGACGGGCTTTGAAATGGTCCATCTGTCTGATAGGAAAGATGTTGATTTTATGAAATCTTTGCCCTTTCGATATATGAGGATTTATGTGGCATTATTTTAATTTCTAAATTATCAGAGAAGTTAACATTTGAAACCAACAGAATTCATTCTAAACTCTTCTAAAAGGTCTAACAGTAACAGACATGAAGGATTTTTCAGGCCAGAGACTGTGCTCCGTGCCCGGCACCCAGCACATCACGTTCTCCCCGCAAAGGGGCAAGCTCTTCCTTTTGTAGACAGGGTGACGAGGCTCAGAGAGGTTGTGTAATCGCCCTGAGTCACGCAGCTGCTAAGTGGACACAAATTGGCTTTTGGATTCAACACAGTCTGAGAGACCGTCTTGCTGGCCGCGCTATTTTTCTTTAGGCTTATTTATTCTGTCTTAAAGCTTTCTTCACTTAACTGAATGACATTCACTAATTGCACATTTTTAAAGTAGTCACCATTTTCCTTATATTTTGTGGTTCTAAATTTTTATGAACTCACATCTATTGTTTTTTTTTTTTCCCCTTACAGACCTCATCTCTGCCACCACGAATGTAAGTGTCGTTTCTCTCTGCAGGTTAGAACGCCGCGTAGCAGGTGCTGTCCGGGCCCCCGTCCAGGCCCCGGGGTCTTCTCGGGCAAGTGCTCCAGGGCCCCTCCTCCTCGCATCAGAAGCCACGTCTTACTCGAGGAACCGCAGCAAGGGCCAGAGTCCCCGGGGTCAGCTGTTAACTGCAGAAGCAAGGTGAGTTTCGATTGTCACATCAGGCAGGCAAGCATTTAAGAGCGGTTGGCTTGGAGCTGTCAGGCTATGGCTCAGAAACCGCGGGGACCACCAGCTGAAGGCGGCTCGCCAACGTTCAGTGGCCAGAGAAACCCCCGGTGTTGTGAACGGAGGCCTCAGGTTTCTTAGCATCTTGGGTCATCCTTAGGGCTAAGAGCCAATGGGCCATCCTCAGCTCTCCGTGACCCACTAGTGGAGAAAAAGCAAGGCCTCCGAAGATGGGGGGCTGGCAGCAGTAACGCCATGGCACACGGCCTTGCCTTGCTCCTAGAAGGATGCCCAGACCAGGGTACGGGTGCATCTCCGGGGATGTGGGGGTTACGTGCCAAAGTCCTGCTGAGGGTGAATTTACCAAAGTTACGAAGGCTGCCAGCTCCCACATCCGTGCTGGAGTAAGGCAGGAAGCCAAGTATCTGATTTGATGCCATCTTGAGAACATGGCTTGGTCTCCCCGCCAAGGTGGAGGTCGAGGGCTTGTGTAGACCATTGGAGGATTCTTTGTATCCTCGTCTCGGAAAGCATTGGAATTGGAGTTGCTCTCTTATTGCATTATCATCTCTCCATTATTTCCAGCTTTCTTCCATAATCATTAGATTATTTTTATTTTATTCCTCTTGAATCATTTTAAACCTCTGTTTGTGCATCCTTTAATCCTTTCTAATGGCGTCCTCATCGTTCATAACCTCAGGGGGTGCGACTTCATTTTGCCTTTCTAAATTTAAAAACGCTTTCAGTTGTTTGTTTATTTTGTCATTGCTTTGAAAATTAATTTTGTAAACTTCAGGACTCGTATCTTTTAAATTTATTTTTACTGCTATTAGCTTATTTTCTTTAAAGACTTTTTAGTGGATCGTAAGTCAGACACTTGGAACAGCACACGGGGACCAGCTGGAGGCCCCTGCGCGTCTCTTTGATCCAACAGGGACAGCCCTTCTGAAACGGTGAGGGGCCAGTGACAAGCCTCGACTGGACACCATCCCAGCAGAGTTCCCGTGGATTTGGGAGCCTCGCCACATCCCCTTGAGCACATAAGGACTCTTCTTCTGGTGGCAGCTTCTGTCATGCCAGTGAGCACGAGGTGGTCATGCCGCCTAGGTTTCCAGCCAAGAGCCAGCCTGATCCCCCGCCAACCTGCCACGGAGGCAGGGGCGCCCAGCAGCGCTCCGTCCGTCGGTGGAACATCTGGCCTGGTACAAGCAAGGTCTGTAGGCACAGACGCTTGGCACGAGCTAGTAGCTGGCACTCCCGCTTCCCTCACAACGCCACCCCTTCTTTAACCCACACCTGTGACGGTTACAGAGGAGAAGAAAAAAGGAACACGATGTATATAATATATGTAATATACATATTATACATAATTACATAACTATATATGTAAAAGACCTCAACCAACTCGGTTCAATTATCACAAATACCATGTATATATATGTGTCAATGCCATGTGACGGTGGACCGATGGTGTGTTAAGCTCTTATCCAGGGTAACCTAAAGGGAAGCAGAGAAGGGAAAACCTTCTAAAGGCAGAACTTTGACAACCATCTTGCCCACTTGGTGGGAAGTAACCTTAATCGGAAGGAAGACAATACCCGAGAGCACATGTGTTCACCCTGACTGAACTGCTTTCGTGGCAACCAGGGGTGAAGAAACGGCGAGAGATGAGACGAGCACCGTACTGATGAATGGACCATGGCATGAAAGTCAAGAACCCAGAATGAGCAAGCTGGAGGATTAGAGACAAAGAGATTTGGGGTAAAAGGCTGGTTCTCTTGAAATGAGCCCAGGGCGCCTGGGTGGCTCAGTTGGTTGAGCGACTGCCTTCAGCTCAGGTCATGATCCCGGAGTCCCGGGATCGAGTCCCATATCGGACTCCCAGCTCTGCGGGAAGTCTGCTTCTCCCTCTGACCTTCTTCCCTCTCATTCTCAGTCTTTCTCTCTCCAATAAATAAATAAAATCTTAAAAAAAAAAAAAAAGAAATGAGCCCAGAAGCTGAGAATATTCAACTCACTTGAAAGTCCTCCCAAAGATCCCCACTGCAGGGGCTGCTCTTAGTCATCAGGCAGATGGGATGACCCAACCTGGGGAATCTTGGTTAGCTTCTTTCCTCCAACGATCAATGTCTAAAAACATCCAAGTGGCCCCAGAACTGATTCAAGCCTATGTATGGGATCCATGATATGGACTCTGTTTTATCGAGGCGAGCCTGGCCATTGCCGCTGTTGTGTGGTTTACTTGCTAGCAGACTATTCAAACTTGATCTCCTGGTGTGGTATCTCGAGGGACCAACCAACAACTCCATGTGGTGGGTTGATAACATTGGACCCATTCCACCACAAGGGAACAGTGATCTGTCCTTCTTGGAACAGACACTCTGAATTTGGGTTTGCTTTTCCTGGTGACTATGCTCTGCCAGCTCCACCAACCATGGGCTCACTGAATGCCTCACTCACTGCCACAGCATTGTCTCCAAAGGGAATCACTTCATAACGAATTAATTTCACCAGCGTTATCATATACCCCGTGGCCCAAATCAACTGACCTTATAGAAGGAATGGTGAATCAGTTAATAGGTTAAGTTATGGTGAAGTAATAACCCCCCCCCCAACACAAAAATGGGTTATTTCTCATTCACATTTCAGGTCCAACCCAGCCTGAACTCAGGCTGATGAAGGCTTCATCCTCCCTAAATGTAAAAAAAGATAAGATAACGCATACCTGATGGGCATTATCACTTCCACTCATGGGTCATTGGTCACATCAAGGTACAAGGAATCTTAAATTCCAGGCAAGGAGGAAGGACTTTCCCATTAGCTTGCTGGAAGGATAGGAGAATCAGAATATATGTGGTCCTCCTAATGACTAATATAAATGTTTTACCAAAAACACAGATCCGTGCCAGCCAGGGAATAACACGACTTGATGATATGGTGTCCTACAGGTTGTCCTATATACTCTTAGCCAGAGACCAATGTATGGTGCTGTTTCTTTCGTAACTAATATATATGGGTATAAGAACAATGAAATGGAAGGGAATGTGTCATTTTACACAAGTATCCCTGATATACTGGTTGTATTTTTTTTGCATGATGCTGGGATGTTCTGCATTAGAGATTGTAGTGCCCTAGAAAGGATTGTTTGTTCCATCCACATAGTGGGAAACAATGCTGCTCCTTGGCCATTCAAGGTTCCTCATGCTATAGAGCTAACTGGCAAAAAGTGGATTATAGTGCCTGCATGATCAATCCCAAACCTCTAGCATGAAAAAGCTATTTGCTAAGAATTGGGTGGAGGGGAATAGGGACACGGCCCTTAGGGTTCCTCGCTGTGCCTCCATGGACCATGAAGACACTGGCTAGGGTTAATTGAAAATGGTTGCCATTCCATAGAGGCAGGACCACCAAGGGCTCAGTCTCCTTGTCACAAAGGGTTGGGCTCCTCCTTGGCTGAGAACCTCAACCAATTCAGTTCAGTTATCACAAATGTACCACACAAATGCAAGATGTTCGTAGTAGGGAAGCTCCGTGTGTGTCCAAAGGGGATATAAGAGAGCTCTGTTCAGTACTTGCTGCTCCTCAAAACTAGAAGTGCTCTAAAAAAGGAAGTCTACTAATTAAAAAAAAAAAGGATTAAAAAAAACCCCAAATAGGAAAAGATTAACTGGGGGTATGTTCTTCTGAGAATGCCCGTGTAAAAGGCAGGGGAACCTTGGGTAGCTGAAGGGTTTGCGACCTGGACAGTTGCCATTTTTTGGCTGCCCAGTCTTCTCTCCCCTTCCATACGGCATGCCTCTCTGCTGTTGCGGTGGCGCATCTGGTGCCCATCTCCCTCCACAGTAGCCAAAGGGGGAAGAACGCCTCACTGTCCTGGTTTGGCCAGAGGTTGGCCGTTATCTGATCACAAGCCATGTGACTTGCTTCGGCCAACAGTCACGTGGGTGGAATTGACACGCCACGTGTGGGGGGAGAAGTTTGAAGATGACATCGTGGCCACACTCCCCTTGCCTGCCTCTACAGTCCAGGAACTGAATAACCTGTGGGTCCCCATCACTTAGATCCTGAGGACGAGGGCAAGCAAGAACCCAGGGTCCTGAGTTATTCTTCTGCCTGATATCAAATTCCTGCTTCCCTAGCCCTTAGTGAGCCCCAAGTGTGTGACTAAGCCCCTCCTGTGCCCTGCCTGATGCTGCTATTCACCCTGAGCCCAGAGCTCACCTCTAACCCCAGTCTCCTGGCTAAGGTCTGGCTTCCTGCTCGACTTCTGCAGCCTCCAGGATATTGGTTCTTCTCAGATTACCTGAGCCAGGTGGTCAAGGAGCACCAGCTTCCTCTGTTCAGGATGCGAGCGGACTCACTTGTGAATCCGCCTGATGGTTTTTCCTTGGGTAGCCTCATCTACTTTATATGTTTGAATGTATTTCCATTTGAACCTCCCATTTGAACACAGGGCATGGGTCTTCCTGACTTCCTCCAGCCATGTCTGATTCTTCCCTGACTCTACAGCCTGTGTGGCTAATATCCTAATCTCCAGCATGCCTTGCACTCAAGTCCTCTGGATAGTAACCAGAGAGGGAGACAATGTGGTGCGGGCTCAGGCGTGTATTTTCACTGATAGCGGTGAGGTGGAAGTTGGAAGCAAGTAGCTATACCATGAAGGGCCTGGGTTTAGAGAGACGAAGCATGGGCTCTGGGGTGCAGGGTAGGACAGCTTGGGCACTCAGCTTGGGCACCGAATATCCGTGTGGCACAGGAAAAGCTCCTTAGCTTTTCTGAACTTCAGTTTTTATGTCTGCAAAAGGGGTTCCCTGAGCTAATGTACATGGAACGTTCTTTATAAACTGCATGGTTCAATATAGGTTTTGATTTTACATCTTCAGTGAATATTTCCTTTTGCTATGATAGAACATGATTATCAAAAGATTTTATAAATATTACTGTTAAAGCTGGAAGCTACTTCGCATTTCTGCGATTTCATCTTAGTTCAGCATGGTCTCACTGCTCTCAACTTCTAAACTTTTTATCTTAAGTTAGATAATTTTGTTATTGTGAATACAGTCAAGTTAAGGTTATTCTGAAGCACTTATATATTATTTACATGTTTTTTTGTAACTACAAGGAGATCAGTTGGGGATTGTGATATAATGGTGGAAAATTCTGATGCCATGATGAATATTGAGCTTGAGATCAAAGGCAACGCTCAGTCATCCATGGAGGCTGGTCTTGTATGAATTAACCATGATTCATATCAAGGAAAACATCTGTTACTGGTTAGTCATGGAAAAGCCTATGGTCTAGCCTAGCTTTGGAGTTGGCGATTTCATATACATTATTTCACTTAACCCGCATTACTTCACTTAACCCCCTCACTTAACCCCCCACAACAGAAGGTACAATGGTGGAGAAGAGACCATGATGGAAAAGGTACCGAGTAGAAGAAGGTACAACGAACCTATTTCACAGATGTGGAAATTGAGCTCTGAGGCTTGGAGTGGCTAAGTCAAGATCACACACTTGACACTCCTGACACTTGACAACTTTTTGCCTTTGATCCTTGTTTCACCACATTTCACACACCTCTGACCAGCTGCTCCATGTGTTTGGATGAGAGGTGGAGAAAATGAACACTTATTCTCTGTGTCGATCATTTCTTTGGGGGCCGAGTGGCACCAGCTGGCAGGTGACTGTCCATACATGAGAGGTGTCATTCCAATGAGATTGGCTCGCTTCTCTCTTTGGATGAGCCATCACAAGAGTGCCAGAGTCATTTCATAAATATGAACCTGGTTGTCAAGTATGGAACTTGTTCTATTAAAACAAAGGATGGTTAACTTTGTTTTAGGGATTAGTACTATTAACGTTCTCAGCTGTATGAATTGTTCTTAACTTCCAAACTGTCCGTATGTAGTAGGTGCATTTTTAAGGAAGTTATTGCAACTAGAACTTTCCTGAGGTTTGCACCCAGATGTATGGCATTCCTTAGCTGGTTGATGATATCAGGGTGGGGCCATGAAAAGTGTGCTCAGATGATCTCAAGATTGCCTCAGGTATGCAGTGATAGAGGGCATGTCTGTAGCTTTCACAGCACACGCTCATGATCTCAGCTAAATTGATACTCATCACAACCTGGAGAGACAGGCAGAATAGATACTGTATTCATTTCATTGATAGGACACTGAGGACACTCACGGATATGTCCAAAGTTATAGAAGTCATACCTGGTTATGAGACTCTGCTTTTTGATTGTATATGTTTCCACAATGGTAAAGAAGATAATTATAATATTTTTTTGTTTTGTTTTGTTTTTTAAATTTTATTTTATTTTTTCAGTGTTCCAAGGTTCATTGTTTATGCACCATACCCAGTGCTCCATGCAATACGTGCCCTCCTTAATACCCACCACCGGGCTCACCCAACCCGCCATCCCCCTCCCCTCCAAACCCTGTTTGTTGCTCAGAGTCCACAGTCTCTCATGCTTTGTCTCCCCCTCCAATAATTATAATGTTTTGCAAGGTGGCTGGTATGAATTCTTTCCCATCACTGCATTTCAGTTAGTGGAAGATCTAGCACAGAACTACTCTCATAGCTGCCACTACCCATAGACATCATTTCCTTCTTTCACAGGAGTTTAGCTGGGAAGTGTGGTTGATTTTGTGCATCATCTGTTCCTCATCAAGTCATTTGACGAGCCTTTTATGATCTGCTGTGGACATGCTGGAGAACTATAGGGTAGAGGCTGGTATAATGAGGTGAATTACTTAGTGGTTAATGAGGTCCGAAGGAACTGTTGACTCAGTAACCCAAAGGTTTTTGGCCTCTGTGTTGCAGAACTCCATCCTCAGCTCCACACTGTGGAGCATTTTTATCCATGCCATGGACAGACATACAGAAGACATTATTTTCAAATTTATGCATGGTGCAAACCAGGGAGGTGAGCCTTTGATGGAAGGGACTGGATCTGTAAAATCCACTTTGATCAGCATAAATAGGAACACTTTTATTTGGGTTCGCTTACTTAAATCCCACAGATAAGCTGGCCTTCCAACATAAGCAGTAGAATTTAGTAGCAGCACATTGCAAAGATCTTAACAATTCTGGTCAGTGTTAGTATCAGTTAAATCTGAACAGACACTGATATACCCACTAAAGAGCTAGTCTGGTCTCAGGGTTTATAGAAGTATGGTTATCTAGGTGGAGATCTGATTAGGCCACATTCAAGGAATTCCCACTCTGGAAGGGACCCATTGGTAAACTGTGCCATGTGCAGGGCAGTGTGTTCAGAGTGTGGCAGTGGTGCCAGTCCCTGGCCTGGGAGGATGGTTGAAAGAATCAGAGCTCTTCCATGAGGCAAAGAGGAGATGTGGTAGTAAGAGGTCATTGGTCATTTCCTGAATATATGTGAAAAGCTTTCTATAAGAGAAAAATTATTCTTGTTCTTTTTAGCTCTAAAGTTTAAAACCAAATGGGTAAATACCTAGTAGTGCAATTGCTGGGTCATAGGGTAGCTCTACTTTCAACTTTTTGAGAAATTTCCATACTGTTTTCTAGAGTGGCTATACCAGTTTGCATTCCCACCAACAGTTTATCCAAGGGATACAAACATAGTGATTCGAAGGGGCACATTCACCCCAGTGTTTATAGCAACAGTGTCCACCACAGCCAAACTATAGAAAGAGCCTGGATGTCCATCAACAAATGAATGGTAAAGAAGAGGTGATCACGTTGCCTGATTTCAAGCTTTACTACAAAGCTATGATCACCAAGACAGCATGGTACTGGCACAAAAACAGGCACATAGACCAGTGGAACAGAGTAGAGAGCCCAGATAAGGACTTTCAACTCTATGGTCAAATAATCTTTGACAAAGCAGGAAAAAATATCCAGTGGAAAAAAGACAGTCTTTTCAATAAATGGTGCTGGGAAAATTGGACAGCTATATATAGAAGAATGAAACTTGACCATTCTCTTACACCATACACAAAGATAAACTTGAAATGGTTAAAGACCTCATCGTGAGGCAGGAATCTATCAAAATCCTAGAGGAGAACATAGGCAGTAACCTCTTCGACATCGGCCACAGCAACTTCTTTCAGGACATGTCTCCAAAGGCAAAGGAAACAAAAGCAAAAATGAACTTTTGGGACTTCATCAACATAAAAAGCTTCTGCACAGCGAAGGAAACAGTCAGCAAAACAGGCAACCCACGGAATGGGAGAAGATATTTGCAAATGACACTACAGACAAAGGTCTGATATCTAAGATCTAGAAAGAACTCCTCAAACTCAACACTCACAAAACAGATAATCACATCAAAAAATGGGCAGAAGACATGAACAGACACTTCTCCAAAGAAGACATACAAATGGCTAACAGACACACGAAAAAGTGTTCATCGTCTTTAGCCATCAGAGAGATTGAAATCAAAAGCACACTGAGATACCACCTTATACCAGTTACAATGGCCAAAATCAACAAGACAGTAAACAACAAATGTTGGAGAGGATGTGGAGAAAGGGGAACCCTCTTACACTGTTGGCGGGAATGCAAGTTGGTATAGCCACTTTGGAAAACAGCGTGGAGATTCCTTAAGAAATTAAAAATGGAGCTACCCTATGACCCTGCAATTGCACTACTGGGTATTTACTCCAAAGATACAGATGTAGTACAAAGAAGGGACACATGTACCCCAATGTTCATAGCTGTCATGGCCACAATCGCCAAACTGTGGAAAGAGCCAAGATGCCCTTCAATAGACAAATGGATAAAGAAGATATGGTCCATACATACAATGGGATATAATGCCTCCATCAGAAAGGATAAATACCCAACTTTTGTATTAACATGGACGGGACTGGAGGAGATTATGCGGAGTGAAATAAATCAAGCAGAGAGAGTCAATTATCATATGTTTTCACTAACATGTGGAGCATAAGGAAAAACATGGAGGACATTGGGAGAAGACAAGGGAGGGTGATTTGGGGGAAATCGAAGGAGGAAATGAACCATGAGAGACTGTGGAGTCTGAGAAACAAACTGAGGGTTTTGGAGGAGAGGGGGGTGGGGAGTTGGGTGAGCCTGGTGGTGAGTATTGAGGAGGGCACGGATTGCATGGAGCACTGGGTGTGGGGCATGAATAGTGAATCTTGGAACACTGAAAAAATAAAATTAAATTAATTAAAAAATAAAATTAAGCTTAAAATAAAAAAAGAAAAGATGGTAAGTATATATATACACATACACACAAATTTATTAAAAAATATAAATATATATAAATATAAATATATATAAATGTATAAACATGTATGTATTTATGTCTCTTTGTTGACACGTTGCCCTGGGTGTGGATGGAAGCCCTTGGTAAGTCTGTCGGGAGGTCACACCTTCTTCTGCTGTTGAATGATTTCCTTGTTCTAGTTCCTTCTGGCCCAGCTTACGAGTGTAAAAGGACATATTTTCCTGTGGTGTGGATGAGTGTGTGGACTACTCATCAGTCTAATCCATTCCCGAGGTGTATTTTGGAGATTGAAGGGAAAATCTCAGACTCTCTTAGCTCAACTTGGGAGTTCTCTAGTGACCTAACTACTGAAAATATTGCTTAGATTCCTTTCTCTTGCTTTTGAGGTATACAACTGTGTGTAGACTGTGGTCCCAGAGTTCTCAGGTTACGTTCACACCTTCAAACCAAATTTGCTTATGTTCATTGTTTCCTTCATTTAATATGGATTTACTGAAAGTCTATTTTATTCTAGGCATTGTTCTAGGCATTGTGAATATAACCGTGAACAAACAAAGTTGCTGCATTTGAGTAGCTTATGTTTTAGTGGAAGAACACTAGATCAAACTTGTAAACTGTTCTGTAAAATCCAGTCTCTTTTTCTTTGCACCATCCCAAACTCTATTTCTCAATGTCCTATAAAGCTGTGTATAGCCATATAATGGAATCCTTCCCAATTAAATGAGTAAAAGCGGTATGTTCCAAATGGAGATCAATGAAAACCTCCTAATGTACATCTCTCCATGTTCTATTATCTTCTGTTTTCTCTATCTGGGGGATGAGTGACAGAGCCACAAAATGGAAAGCGTGTGTCTCCACAAGTGACTGCATGGAAGAGGGCTGAACTGCCAATTTGAATACCCCCTGGGGCCTGTTATGTGAGCAAGAATTAAACATGTATAATGTTGAGACACTGCATATTTGAGTCTATTTGCATTAGATCAGTTTAGCCTACCCTAAATAATATACAGCGGTAGCCAAATAAATATGTAGTGTATTCGGCGATGGTAAGTGCTCAGCAAAAAAATACAGCAGAGCACGAGAATTAAAGTTATGTGTTCCTGTGTGCGTGTGTGTGTGTGTGTGTGTGTGTTCAATTTATAAATGATGCTGAGGGAAGGCCTTTCTGGAAAGAACCCATTTAAGCAGACATCTGAAGGAAGTGAAGATGTGAGCCAATCATGAAGATATCCGATGAAAGGCAGGGGTGCGGTAATCAGGGAGTATCCCGGGCAGAAGCAACCGTAAACACGAAGTCTCTGAGATAGACATGTGTTTGATTGGGGCCCAAAAGAGCTAGCATCTTAAATTCCTCTGCCTCTTCCAGATATCCTCATTCCAACTGTGTGGATTTCTCATTTTTCTTACAGAGACATCAACTTTAGCTTTAGAAATGGTGCAGTTTCACAAATGACGTGATAATCTAAAACTTAGCATCATTATAATGCCAGAAACAGGGAGAAAGAACTTCCCTTAACAAATGATAAAATTCTGCTGTTATATTTCTGCTTCTGGGCAATCACCTTGGACTGGAATTTGCATTCTCTTTCAGCTCCTTACTAAGAGGGAGTCAAAACATCCTGGTACCATGATATTTGTTACCAAGTGTTCTAAAGCACTAGCCTCAATAGGTGATCTAAACCCCAAGAGATGAACAGGAATTGTCAGCTTTCCTTCTCAGGTTGGAGGGATTTTGAGGACTATCACCTCACCTCTATTTAGCCAATTCCATATGTCAGAATCCATTACCTACAATCGATTTCTGATTTTTCTTAGTATGAATATTTTGCTTATATTATAAAATAATATAAGATAATAAATAGAAGAAACCACTAAACAATAGGGGAAATTTTAATAATTATTGAGTTGGCTTATGGAATTTGAAGACTTAACTCACATTAAACACTACCTGGATACCATCTGTTTATAAAAATAAATTTTAAAAATAAATATTTTTCTGCTTTATTCTTATGTGTACTTATTTGACCATGATGTATGCATCTACCTGGGACACAGTAAAAGTGGCATAGATTATTTTAAAGAAACCAAACCAATGAAAAAGATATTTGCAAAATAGGAGAGACTAAAGAAAGAAAGAACAAGGTAGAGGCAACAACCAAATTTCAAGGCATACATAGAAGAGAAGAAAGGGGGAAATATTTATGCTAATTAAATTTAAAAATGCACAAAACCTTGTGCACCACTTTCTTTGCATTTCTCAAGATGATTATTAGTAGCATTGCACATGGGATAATGGCACAGGATATTGAGCCCAATTGACTAGTGTTCCAAGACCAGATGTACCACTTATGATCTATGCACCCTCAGGTAAATTATTTAGTTTTATAGAGTTGTTTTCAGGTTTCAAAAATATAATGATTATAGAATATGTGCCCAAGTACTTGGAATTTGTAAGCTCCTGTAATTAATATATTTAGTTGCAAAATCAATATCTCCATCCAATTACCCCTCACAGGGTGTCTCTTAACATAGGGTATCTGTCCCTATTCTTAAGAGCTCTGTTATTTCTTGGGAGCCTAAGGTGTGAAGAGATAATGAGACCAGGGAACAGACTGGTCATTTTCCTTGTTCTGAGCTTGAGGACATAGTGGGACTCACCAGCTCCCACATATATCCCATCTGTCTGCAGGTAGTTGGTCCAGGCAATGAATTCTGGCCAAGGAGAAGGGATATATGTTCTACTCTATTGGGACGATAAAAAAGCCACACTCTTAAATCTCTCTATGATGAACCTGGCCCCATGTTCTCAGTGATTTAGCTACAAAATTGTGGGGGCATCATTAGCTTGGGTCCTTGGGGGTAGGCCAGAGGCCACTGCTGCACCATATAGGACAGGTAATGTGAGTCAAAACTAACTTTTTGGTGTGTGAAGCTCTTGTGATTTCGATGTTGTTGGTTACTACCATGACCTAGACCTCTACGACCAACACCATCCCACTGACACGCCATTTAAGAAATGATAGAGAAAGACCAGCTGGTGTCTTACATTCAGAGAACGTACATTTCCACAAATTGCTATAATTCACAAGAATCTCACTACAGATATTATGTCCGACACAACTGTGTCGTTCTTTACGAGGAGAGAAATGATTAATTCTTCCCCTCAGCACCTGGCACCGTGTTTAGCAACCACTAAACAGCACAAATGGTCACCACCTGACACAAGTCTATGTTGGTCATCGCCTAGTAGGACCCATGAACTAGAACAGGACTTGGTGGCCTTTGGTTTAATTCACATTTTCATTTTCTTACTTAATTCTTCTGAAGTCATTGACATTATGACCATAGGAAAAACATCTGATTGACTTGGTCCATTTTTAGGTTAAGATATTTTGACATATTCATTTTATTTCTCCTATGATATAAGTCAGTTAAGAGAAATATCACACATCACATGCTTCTATGAAAAATGTAAAAACAGAACTAGGTTTTTAACTTTGATTCCACATAGGGGAATTAAAATGCTTCTCGAAAGCTTACAATAAGCTCATTAAAAGCTACCAGAAGTTCTAAGAAAAGAGACAGCGTTTGGAGAAATTTAAAAATAGCTATGGTGGTTTCATTTACTTCTTTGGTCCTCAGTTTCTCCATCTGGGAAGCTAGGATTATTTTACATTTGAAGCAACTTGGAAGCAGTCAAACCAGGTGCTAAAAATGTGGAGTTGGTGCCACACTGTCTGGTTCCCATCACAAGACAGGGCGGCCGCCTCCCAGCAGCATGGACACATTACTTATCTTTTCTCTGCCTTGGTTTCCCTGTCTGTAACATAAAGTTAAGAGTCCTTATTTTGCAGGGTTGTTGTGGACTCGGTGAGTTAGGATTTCCAGTGCCTCTTGGCACACAGCTGCCAGTATGTGTTAACTACCTCTGCTGCTGAAAAGTTTATTTAAAATATCAGTCGCCAACCCTCCTTAATATCACAGGTATGTACTTTCAGTGTTTGCCCTACTTCTACTATTGTAAACGCTTACGTTTTGCCAAACTCTAATTTTGATATAATTTGTTAAAATGCCTTATCAAAGAAAACTTCCCTTTTGTCTCCTTCTCAAATATAAGAATTGAGAAAATTATCAACGTAGGAGATGCTGGCCGACTTGAAACAACGTGGAAGGGAGACAGTTCTTCTAAAAAAGGAGATACTCTGAGTAAACAGTCCCCAAAGTGGTCCTAAGTGTGCTCCAGATGGGTAATGATTTATGGACAGGAAATCTGGTCGGCTGGGCTTCAGTTAAACAGTGTGGGTAGATGGAAACCAGATGTTTGACCTTCATCTCGGAGGCCCACAGAGCAAGCTGCGTGAAGAGGCGAGGGAGAGGAGGGGGGAGGAGAGAGGCTAGCACACAAGGAGACAACAGAGGAGGACGTGTGTCACGGACACAGAGAGGAGCAGGAGGATGGGACAGAGAGCAGAGTCAGCCGGCCAGGCACCAGTGGAAACAGTATGCCCTCCAAAGTCAACACACGAGATGTTGCATCAGCCAGAAAACCTGGTGCTTGTTTAGGATATACGTCTGGGCTTAACCTCTGTTCCCATGGCAACCAGATGAAAAAGTTCAGATGTTTTTATTGACTTCAATTACTTGGGGTACAGAGAGCATCTGTATGTGAGTGTAGGTAAATACACACGATGCTTTTCAAAACGTAATTCAATGAAATACCTCTTCTTTTCCAAGTAAATCTCTGAAAGAATCCAGTTCCCTAAAAGCTGAAAACAAGACTTTTAGTGTGATTCTAGCAAAAAGAAGAAAATTTAAGTGTGGATTCTCCCTGATTGCCAAACTGTCTAATAGGGAGGAAATCAGAGATCTCTCAGAGGGGCCAGCAAACTAGAGCCTATGGACCAATTTTTGCCCATCGCCTCTTTTCATACAGTTTTTAGGCTAAGTGCCTTTTACAATTTTTAAGCATTGTGAAAAAAAAAGAGAGAAAAAGGATAAGAAGATGAAGCGGGATTGCGTGTAGCTCACAAAGCCCCAAATATTTACTCTCTGGTCTTTTCCCGAAAAGTTTGCTAGCCTCTGATCTAGAACACACTCCCATTGTTAGTGATGCCCGTGTGTACAACACAGGTCTGCTTGATGACGATGGTCACTGCAAATGGAACAACTCTCAGAAATATTTTTACGGACCCACCGAGTGCTGGTTGGGTTAAAGTTCCTTTGATCAAGTCATGCTTAATCCCCTGTGCCTCATCCTCCAAAAGGAGCCGAGCCAACAAACGGTGCTCGCTGGGGCCAGGCAGGGATGGAAAGCTTCTCTGGCTGCACCATAGGGAAAGCACATGATGTTTGGGTCTGTGAAGACTTGTGTCAGCGTCCAAGCCCAGAGCTGGCACTCACCTTTGAAGCCTCATAAAGGAAAATGAGCAACGAGTGTGAAAAGTCACTGAAGAATGTATCTTGGGCTTTGGAGAGACCCGAAGAAGAAGGCACACCAAGAGAGGCTTTTGGTAGATTGTGTCCTTGCGTAGATAAAAATGACACTGGCCAAATAATGTAATGAACAAGAATGGTAGTAATTAAGTTCACGGCAACTAAAATTTATTAGGTGTTTATAGCATGCCAGACATTGTGCTAAGCACTTGCCCTGAATTCTGTTTAACTCTCATAAGGACCTTCTGAGGACGAAGGGACAGACTCGGTGGTACATTAACATTTCCAAAGTCCAATAGCGTTAAGCGGCGGGGCCATGGTCTGAGAACAGATTCTTAAACATCACTTTCATTGCTTCTCAAATATAGAAAGGTTCTGTATAAAGTGTTCGAATAAAAATATACAGGGTGCGAATGGAATTGAAAATAAATCTTTATTATCCATATTTTCTCTCCCCTTCTCTTTTAAAAACCATGGTAATATATGTATAAACCATGGTAATAGAACACCTTGAATAAGCAGTGAGGTGTCCCAAAGTTTCATTCTAGGTTTTATTTTCCGTGTAGTCTGAAATGTGCTGTGCCAGGCTACCCTCAGCACTCTGAACCCGAAGCCTTTTCTTCCAAGAGACTCTGATATTCCATTTTTCTTGCTGAAAAGTCTGTTGCTGGGTGCCCAGGTTCACCGACTACACAATATACCTTAACTTGACAATACTTGGAGATAAAATCCATCTGTCAACAAACGCATTTTCTTCCATAACTGTTTCCAAATGGTCTCTTATCTTGAAAGTGTGCAGAGGCACGGCGTGGGAAATTCACACCATGCTCGAGGAGAGGTGGATGCAGTCACTTGGCCTCAGCCGTGAGCAGGCACAACACAAAGCTTTGCTCAAACAGGGGAAACAGTGGTTAGCTGGGCTGGCCAGGATCCATCTCCCTGTCTCTGGAATTTAGCTAGTAAAGTTCTGAACAAGAAATCTCCTACAAATTCTTCCCTTTGCTCTTATGTTGGTAATGTGTCTGATGCTTGCAAGACTTTTCCTTTATCTTTGTTTTTATGTAGTTAGGATATGATGTGTCTTGGTGTGTTTATTCTTCTTCAGTGTTTATCCTGTTTCGGAGATTCTCTGGCCTTCTTGTGTCTATAGTCTGATGATTTTTACTGTTTTGATAAACCCTTGTCTGATATCACTTCAAATATTTCTTCTGGTCCCTCCTCCCCTCCTCCCACCCCTCCTTCTGGATGCTAATTAGTTATGCTAGACTTTGAGATATTGTCTCATAGCCTTTGGATTCTCTGTTCTATTTTTTCCACTCCGTCTTCTCTTTGTGCTTTAGTTTGGTCGTTTCCATTGGGCTGCCTTTATGTTCAGTAATTAACTGGCTGTGTTGAGCCTCTGGAAGTTTTCTTCATACCTAATTTGATTTCCAGCATTTCCATTCGAATCTCTTTCAATAGCTTCTCTCCACTGAGATTCTTCATCTGCTCATTCATATGTTGTTCACCATTTCCAGTAGAGTCTTTAATATCCTAATCATAGTTATTTTAAATTCTCAGATACTTTCAACTTTGAGTTATCTCTGATTCTGGACCCATTGGTTATTTTGTCTGTTGGTAGTAGATCACTTTTGTCTTGCTCTTTTCCCTATACCTCATGATTTTTGATGATATGCCAGACATCGTGCATGGAACAGAAAAGTCTGGGGTCAACAGTATTCATTCTTGGTAAATGGGCACACCTTTCCTTTTGCTAGACTGCTCTGTGGAGGTTAAGTCCATCGCATGAGCAATTCAGTCACAGCTTGATTTTGGTGTTGCTGAGTGCCCCACCAGCTTCAGTGATCCCTTGTGCATTGAGTGGGCACTAGAGGGGTTTCTCAAAATTCCCACTCTGTTTTTAGCCTTCTCTGTGAGACTAGTCCTGAGACATGCTCTCTGTCTATAGTCTTCCCCTTCTCTAAGCTATAGACTGTGGTTTCTCACTTTTTGGTGCTTTTAGCTTTGTTGGGGAGGTCATGGGGGGTTCTTTGTGGCCCTGTCCAGCTTCTGTCTTAGGCAGACTCTGTGTGTCTGGGTCTCGGGGATGAGGCTTTCTCAGTGGTCCTTCCCCTCCTCTTCATGGCAAACAAATTATCTTGTACCCAGTCCTTCTCTAATGGTAGGGATAGCTAATGGCATTGGCATAGAATCCTAGGGCCAGGACTCCTTGATCTTTGAACCTATGGACAGAGGGATTTTTTCTTTCACTCTTTCCAGAGATACAGTGAGTCTTCACTTAAGCCCTGGAGGTGGCAAAGGTTTTTGCCTTTTCCACAGTGGCTTGAGCTTTGTTCCATATGCCAGTTCCTTCCCTCAGTTATGCATGAACTGGAGAGACACTCTCTCAACTCCTACCCCACCCCCCAGTCTCACTAGAGAGCACCAGGCAGGGGTCCAGGGAGAAGCCCTTCATAGTTGCAACCTCCCTCTGTGCCCGGGAAACCCAGGAGCCTACATACTGTCACACCCCACACTTGGCTCTACAAAGTTCTTGCAAAGTCCCTCGTATCTGCTGAATTCCTCATATCTGCTTGTATGGTGTTTGGAACGTCTTCCTCGTGCGTTTGTGTTCTTTTCTCTTTTGCAGGGACCACTTTGTCCTTGGATTTCAGGCTACTTAGTTGACCCTGCAACCTCAGCACCCTGCTTGGTTGAAGAAAATTTATGATTCTGTCATGTATCTGGCCTTTCCTTACTGTTAGGGCAGATTGATACTCTTTCTCCTTTTCTATATCCTAGATAGAAGCACCACCTCATCTCTGTCAGAATTTAAATTGGGAAATTTTTATAACTGACAAGTTAGCAATGAGAAGAAAAGACACACAAAAGAGAAGCAGAAACAGGTGGAGGGCCAGAAAAAGAGCTTGATCTGGTCCCGAGAATTTCTCTGAATCCAACCAGGTCCTGAATTCTGTCTTGGCACCTATGAGTTCTGCCTGGACATCAGAGTTCTGAAATTCTAGGAGATGCTTGCATTCTTATGACCATATTTGTACTTTTGTTTACTCATTAATTTGTTCATTCATTTGGAAAATCCTTATTAAGAGCATCTTGATCCAAATTCTCTACTTGGTACTGAGAATTCACCAGGGAACAAGTGGATATAATTCTTGCCCTCATGGAGTTTTAGTGTAACTGAGCAAACGGATATTAAAACAAGTAAAAAGTTAAACATCTAATAAGCATTATCAAGGAAGAGTGTTGGGTGTTACCTGAGTCCGAATGTAGGGTGCTGAGCAAGCATGGACGTCTCCCCCAGGATCCAGAGGCTGTGGAGACTGGAAATGTACCTCTTAGATCTCCGACTATCAGAGGGACACTATTGGACCAATGTCCTAGCTGTTGTGCTCTGAAATCTACACTATGTGGACACTGAAACCATGCTTCCCCATAACTGGCAAAGCAGGTGAATTTTCTTGAGCTGCACTGTGGTCTACAATCTTTCACCAGCCTCCCATCCTTCCCCATTTCTTTGACAAAAAGTGAGACCAGCTTCATGGTCTGCTGACTTTCCAGCCTCCTCTGGCCGCCTCCCCCCTTCCCCTCACTGGCATTTCCCTAATAAATCTCATGTTCATCCAATCCCAGCTTGGTGTCTGCTTCCTAGAGGACATGGACCAACACAAAGGCCAACACCTGAAAGTGGGGCAAGGGTGAGCCAGGTGAATAGGAAGGGGTTGGGGCACAGGTAAGATAGGCAGTGGAACAGCTGGTCATGTGGGATAATTCTCACTGGGTTTTCAGAGGACTAAAGGCGACTAGACATCCATTAGAATAGCCCAAATCCACAACACTGGCAACACCTATGCTGACGAGGATGTGGAACTATAGGCCCTCTCACTTGTTTCTGGTGGGAATAACAAGTGGTATGGCCACGCTGAAAGACAGTTTACCATGTCTTACAAAACTAAAAACACTTTTACCGTACACCCCAGCAATTGCACTCTTGGTATTGACCCAACGGAGTTGAAAATTTACATCTACACAAAAATCTGCATGTGGATCCTTACAGCAACTCTATTCATAATTGCCAAGACTTGGGAGTAACTGACTTGTCCCTCCGTAGGTAAATGATTAAATAAGTCATATAGCTTCCAGATAACGGAGTATCATTCAACGCTAAAAGGAAAGGAGCTATGACATGCCATGAAAAGACATGGGAAAAACTTAAATGCAGATTCCTAAGTGAAAGAAACCAATCTGAAAAGGCTACATACTGCATGATTCTAAGTTTATGACATTCTGGAAAAGGCAAAACTTTAGAGACAGTAAAAATATCCGTGGTTGCCAGGGCTTGGGGCGGGGGGAGGAAGGATTAAGCAGAGCACAGAGGATTTTTAAGGTGGTGAGACCATTCTGAATGACACCGTAACAGTAGATACATATCTGTATACATTTGCCCAAATACACAGAATGCACGGTGCCAAGTGAACCCTAATGTACACGATGGACTTTGGGTGATGACGCTGTGTCAGTGTAGGTGCGTCAGCTGTAACAAGTGTACCGCTCCAGGAAGGGATACTGACAATGGGGGGAGGTTGTACAGGTGTGGAGCCAGGGGGTGCATGGGAACTCTCTCTTCCTTCCTCTCAATTTTGCTGTGAACCTAAAACTGCCCTAAAAAATAAACCTGTTAAAAGAAAGGCTGAGAACAATCTAGAGTGTTTGTAGCTGGAAGGCGGAGCAGTGGAGAGAGACGAGCCTGGAGCAGGAGCTGATGCCCTCTCCTAAGGACTTTGGCTTCTATCAGAGGTGGCGGGCATCCACAAAGGAGTCCATGTTGGGAAGGGACATGGATTGATTCTCATCTTTAAAAGACCCTCATAGACATGGTGGTTAGAACAGACTGATCAGGGAACGAGGGGGTTAGGGGGTTAGGACGAGGGGGAGCTGCATGGAGACCAGTGAGGGAAGCAATAACAGAACTTCCTTGGCAGAGACAACGATGGGTAATGGGAGAGACAGAATGTGCGACACTGGGGCAATACATAGAAGTGGCCGTATCGGGTGTGAAGAGAGGTCAAAGACATCTTCGGATGTTAGTCTCGAGCAAGAGGCTGAACGCTGATCTCACCCACTGACAGGCCACCGCGGGACAGAGGCACGTTCCTTTGGGGAGTGGGCATGGAGGAGTTTCGAGCACGTTGAATCTGGGGCCAGCTAGACAGCAGTGTGGAGCTGTCAAGGGCGTGGTGAGAGTCTGTGGGTCTGGAGCTCAGAGTGGACTGAGTTGGAGATTGCAGAGTACTCAGTCTTGATGGTGCTTGAAGTCCCGGCACAGACGGGTTTGCAGGAAGAGTTTAACCTGATGTAGGAGCAATGGGAGAATGGGATGCTGAAGGATGAGGGCAGGAGCTGAGGCCACAAGATGGGGGACAGACCCTGAAGGGCACTGCTTCATTGACAGCTGGACTCTGTTCTGAAACCCGCTGGCTGTGCTCGTTTGAGTATTTTAAGCAGGAGGGCATGATCTGATTTGCATGTTAACGAGCTCATGGGAGCAGCTCTGTGGTGAGCTAGGGAGAGGGAGGCAGAGGGGTAGAGACTAGGGGAAAAAGGAGGCTGTGGATCCAGGAGGGCAGCGAGGGGCTGGGGTTGATGCAGTGGCCATGGGGAGGGAGGGCAGCAGCATCCAGGGCCATGAGCAAAACAGCCCGGAGATGACTTGCAGTTAGGTGTCTAACACCTCAAGATGTTCAAAATTTTAAATTTCCATCCTGTAAGCGTTGTTCTTAGAGAAACAGGTTACTAATCACCAAGTCATTGGTGAAAGTCCAGGTATACTTCATCAAAGTGGAAATGCCATTCCTTTAAGGATGTTGGGTAGCAGGTGTAAGTTGGTGCTATGTAAGTCTTCTTTGGAAACCACCTTGCATCTCTCCCCATTACGTGCATTTCACATGAAGAGCTATCTAAAATTATTAAGCGTTTTTCCTCAGCCCCACTGGGATAAGTGGGTTATCACTGAATGCAAGTTCCTTGGTGATATGCAAATTTACTATAAAATTCTGGCTTCCCAAGTAAAAGCCCCAATCAGAATTGCTGAAGTGTGGGGCACCCAGGTGGCTCAGTGGGTTAAGCATCTGCCTTCAGCTCAGGTCATGACCCCAGGGTCCTGGGATCAAGCCCCACATTGGGCTCCCTGAGCCATCCAGGTCCCCCTAGACAAGTCATCCTAGACAACCCAATTCAATTTAAAAACTATGAAAGTGCAGTCTGGTTGCACCAGAAGCACAAAATATGGCCCTAATGAAGTTGTTATGGCGCATGATGGAATTTGCCAAGGCACACGCGTGATCACCTGCCAACATTTGCTGCTAAGAATTCTGTGAAATTCCCTTCCGTGATGACAAATATCGCTGGATTACTTCAAACAGTAAACACCAGATGGAATAAGATTGAGTGAGACGGAGGTGACATGAGGGGCTGGGGGTTGGTCGATGGTCATTATTCTCATTTCCACCAAGATGGTTATAAGGGGGGGTGAAGGGAAGGCCCTCCCTTGTGCACCCTCCCTCTTGGATCCAGACACACAGGGTGGGCTTTGAGCTGGGTCGAGAAACTTGGAAATATCTGGTGGTCACCATTGGCTCCACTGCTTGTTCCGAATCTGGTACAGGGTAGATGGACCCTGTTCCCTCCACCTACACAACTCGCAACAGCTTCAGACTCAAGGCTGTGCTTCTTGACTGAATAACACCAGCTTCCATCAGCCAGTGGTCACTTTCTGTCTCCAACTCCTGGTATTTCTGCTCCTCCATTTAGATGCTCATGATTAAGTCAGACATTTCCTTCCTTCCCTCCCTCCCTTCCTCCCTTCCTTCCTCCTTTCCTTCCTTTCTTCCTTCCTTTCCACCCTTTTTCCCTCCCTCCCTCCTCCCACCTTTCCCCCAAAATATTTGAACATCTTATGCCCTCAGTACTAAGGATACATCAGTATAAAAACAGTCTTCGTGGACTTTGTATTCCAGTATGGAGGGGTAATTCAATATGATCGCTAAGTGGATTAAATTTAGGCGTCTTTCACCTTGTAGTGTAGCCCGAAGACCTGTGTTTAAATCTTCACTTTGTTCACTTTCTGTATGATTTAAGACGCTTAACATCTCTGAGCTTTAATTTACAAAATGCCTGGGAGGATTAAGTGTTTTCTCACAAAATGTGCACCTCCCTACAAGTTAATATATTATCCATGTACACATAGTGAAAACTGCAGATCTAGTAAGCTTCATGGCATTTAAATGGCGGTTGGATTGCTAAATCCTATAACCCAGTACCCTGTGTGTGGGCTCCTTTGACTTTGAGATGAGACGGGAGTGATTTCCAAAATGAGGTCAAAGAACTTGGAGATGAATTTCTTGGGATCACCCCCAAACCAGCCTGTCTTTGAGAAGGCTTACCATCAAAAAGTAGAGTCTCTGCCTGAGCTGTGGTCACAAAGACCTCCAGTTCTATTCATTTCACTCCCTTGGAGAACGTGCCAAAAATTCAGCCAAAAGCCTCATGATTTCCATCATTGCTCATGCTCTCAACAAGTCAGATCCTTCTGGAAGTGAAACAACATTACATTTTACATTGAACCTTCATTAGTAAAAGGAAATTTAACTCTGAAGCTAAGGCAGGACCTTTTTTACACGGGAACGTAGGGCAAAACTTGTGTTGTTTGCTTTGAGTTGTTTCAAAGTAATTTCATTCTGATTTGGCTTTATGATAATTGAAGAGGTGGACAGTTTTCTTTAGGCTTCTAACATTTGCTTGCCTAGAAACCTCTGTTTGTCCCAGACTTTCCTGCTCTTCATCATTAAACTGACCCAGGTCTCATCTGCCAAACTTTGACGTCCATCTCTCTGCCTACTTTTCCCCACAACACCTGGAGTCCCGTCCCAAGCCAGCAACAGCCTCTGGGTTTTGTCACCATGATGCCAGACATGAGGAACTGCTGCTTTGAAAAAGTTCTTAATTTACTTTAAGCGTTGATATCACGTAGACACAGCAATCAACGGTCATTCTTTGAATATTCTGATTTTCCTTTTGAAAACAATTATGATTTTCTGAAGACGGTAAGACCCTAAATTATTTCAGCCAGTTAGAATATCAATATTATGAATTGTTCTCTATTTTGGAAGAAAAAGAAATAAACACCAGATTACTATCAGAAATTTCTTCATGTAACAAGTATTAATTGTGCACCTGCTGAAGGTAAGTGTCCTGCTTGCCCTCAGGTCCCACTGTGGACAGAGAGACATGGCTGCTGTCTCCAGGGGGCCTGTCTCAGCAGGGAAATGGATCAGAAACTAACACATTCACTAATGGCGCCAATTTCCCTCTTGTTCAGCCCTGATCATTCATGCCTGACCCCGCGCTCCTGGGTCCCTCCTTTCAGGGGCTTCCAGTTGCTGCTTAGATGCTGTAACTAAAAATAGGAAGTGGACAAACAATTTAGGAACATTTTGGCTAACATAGGCTGAAACAAAGAAAAGATTATTTGATTAACCCTCCAATTCAATTAGCCAGAAACCTAGCCCCAATTTTTTCTAGTTAGTTGAGGTGTGATACAGACAGTCAGAAGGGGCTAGCTAGACCTTTTGGAGAACTTCCATGTTTGCAAATATTCTCAGCCGTATTTTCTCCGTGCCTCCTGATTCCCTGGTGAGGTTGGCAAATCGAAGTATTGGGCTTATTTTATAGCTGAGTAGGAGCCTAGCTTTGAATATTCACTGTGTGGTAGAGCCTTGTTCTGCTTGCTATAGGGGTTTAAAAATAAAATTGAAGATGTTAAAAAAAATAAATTGAGAGGACAAATTATTGAGAAAGTGACCTAGATTATGTTGCTAAAATAAGGAAATCTCAGTAAACTCAAGTGCACAGGATGTAGATGGTCTAGAGGGAGTTTCTCTCAACTAGGGCATGTCGGAGTGACCTCATCCAGAGACTACAGGTCAACTGGCTTATTACGGCCAATTTTTCATCTCAAAACACTGGTGTGGGTGACCACAGGAATTCCTGAAAGATATAGACGGTGGATGATTCTCATGGCTTGGACTCGGGTGCTCCTAAAGACATTTCCCTTCTGGGTAGTTCTTTGGGAGGCTGTAATATGACACAGGGTGAGGGGGTGGCTTCTGGAATTTTCATTTACTGGATCTTCCCAACTAGATTAGCTCCCACATGTACAATACTAGTTGTCAGGTTTGCTCTAATTCAAAACATGCACCGAAGTTTGTTTTTGTTTTGTTTTGTTGGTTTTTTTTTTTTTTAACTCAGGTACATAAATTATATCATCCCTTTAAAATTCCAGCCAATTAGTCTGGACTCACTCTTCCTGTTTCCTACTCTGAGATGAGAGGGTCAGGGTGGAGGCGAAAAGCCATCCACGCTCCAGCCGTCCCCAGTCTGGTGTTGGGAGCGTCCTTCCGTGTCCGCAAAACAGACCTTCCACGGGAACCACCGGCGAGTGATGATCAAAGAAATGTCAGGGACAAGAACCCCTTGTTTTTTCTTCAGCATGTGGTGAAGTCTGGCTGAGAACAAATGATGTGGGAACAGACAGTCCCGCGCATCTGTGCGGTGTCTGAAAGAAGAGGCCATCCTAGAGGGCTGGCCCGAGACTCCCCATGCCGTGCATTGCCCCACCACCCACACACCTGTGACCTCTTGTCATCTGCTCACTTTCCCCTGGCAGGAGCCCCCCGCTCCCCAAAGGTGCAGACCCTCCACCTGGGTTCTGAATCCTCTCCTCTTTGCCTTCAAAGAATCTCCGTCCAACGGGTCTCTCTCTCCCGTCTCGTTAGATTCTTTTTCTCCATCCTTCCATTTGGCAACTTTAGCTCTAATATCCCCTGTCCTAAAACAAACCAACAAAACAAAGGGCACATGAACTTCTCCGGCTACCTGTCACTTCCGAGCTCTGGGTTACAGTGAAGCTTCCCTTTCTAGTCACCATAGCAGAACTGCTCTAACCAGCTTCCGCCCCAGGGAAGGGTCGCTTCCCCTGACCATCAGTGCCTGCCATGTTGCCGAATTCCATGGATGTGACTGTTGTCATCTTTCCTAAAGTGCCAGCAGGTTTTAACACCCTTTTTTTTAAAAAAAAAAAATAGATTTTTATTAATTATTTGAGAGAGAGAAAGAGAGAGAGAGAGGGGGAGAAGCAGACTCCCTGCTGAGCAGGGAGCCCAACATGGGGCTCTATCCCTGGACCCTGAGATCATGAACTGAATCGAAGGCAGAGCTTAACTGACCAAGCCACCCAGGCGTCCTGGGTTTTAATACCCCTTGACCTCATCAAAAACCTTTCTTCCTTCCGCTGCCGTGACTCCTCCTGGGTTTTCTCCTGCCTGACCCGGCCCGAGTCTTTGTCCCTGGCCCAGTCTTGCGGTCCCCGCCATGCGTCTCACTCCCACGCGTGGGTGCAGCGCGCACAGTGTTGCTGTGGTTCAGGGGGTCTTGGGAGGGGTGAGGAAGGAGCTGGAAGCAGCCTTCAGAGTGGAGAGGCAGTAAGCGGTGAAGTGAGAGGGGTCTCCCTCTCCAAAGTAAAAAACGCCCTCGCGGAGGGAGCAGAGGCAGATTACAACACGTGCTGTGAAGGAAAGGTCCCTTCGGTGTTTGAATCCACTGCAAAGCAATCGGAAAGCAACGTCACTGGGCTATCGTCAAAGTGATAGCACGACAGCAATTCCCGTTCCTTTAACTTGTGCTCTAGAAGGTGGGTGATGCGATCAGTCACTGGCCAGTTTGGGCGGTCACCAGGCGTGGCCCTGCTGGGCAGCAGGAAGCAGCTGGGGGGACCCGGGGGACCAGAGGCCACGTAACCTCCACAGGGCTCGGCAGCCCGCTGGCAGGTGCGACGCGGCACCGAGGGATGAATCTCCTATCGATCAGAGCGTCATTCAGAAAGCCCGCTGGTGAAGCCGGAGCTGTCAGAACAAAACGAAGAAATCAAAAATCAAAGGCAGGGGCGCCTGGGTGGCTCAGTGGGTTAAAGCCTCTGCCTTCGGCTCAGGTCATGATCTCAGGGTCCTGGGATCGACCCCGCATCAGGCTCTCTGCTCAGCCGGGAGCCTGCTTCCCCCTCTCTCTCTGCCTGCCTCTCTGCCTACTTGGGATCTCTCTCTCTGTCAAATAACTAAATAAAATCTTTAAAAAAAATCAAAGGCAAAGCTTTGTAACTAGTTCAGTGAATGAGCTGGGGGGAAGAAGTGAATCTGTTTCAACAGAGAGGATGTATTTGTCCAATTTGTATTAGGATCCCATCATCACCTTTAATATCAATTATCTTCTACTTCTTACTAAAAATACACGGAGCAGAGATTCTAGATTCCATTCAGTGTTTGGGCTGAGGAGGGAGAAACACACAGCACCAATCTGTTACTAAAATGATTAATACGAAAAAAAAATTTAAAAAATAAAATGATTACTACGGGTGGCAAGCTGCTGTTTCTCTAAACACAGAGCAACAATGTGGCAGTTTTCCTATTTTTAGGTGTATTTAACAGTTACAGGAAATGAAGGGTGAGTCAAAGGTGTACATTTTCTGATCCCTATTTAATCTATAGACTTTTGGGGAACATTTTCATATTTCCGTACTAGTTCCTGAAAAAAAATAGGCAGTTATTCCCTCCCTCCAGCTTAATTTAAGTATAAGGATTTATAACCCTGCCCTAATCACCCTGTGAAGGTCCCCATCTCAGCTCCCGGAAACAGCCGTGTACGTTCTGAACAATTTTTAAGTCATCCGATGTTGCACGCTGACTCAGGAGAGCAAACGTGCACAGTCCCATCCTCGAAACCAGCGCAGTTCCCCAAGTCCTGATTATTCCCATCCTGAGCCTCGTGACACGGGTCGCTGCCATCACCGTTGCGGGAGGGGTACGTAGGGGTGGAGTTGGCGTTTCTGCTGAGGTCGCAGCTCTGTTGGTGAGGTTCGAGCTCCCAGGTGAGAGCTCGTAAGCAGAGCAGTTTCTGAATCCTGAGCAGAGCGAACATTCTCTCTGAAAGTGGGAATCGTGGTGAATAGGTAGATGGTGGAAGATAACAGACAGATGGGTAGATGATAGGCAGACAGATGATGGGCAGGTCGCCCAGGGTCAATTGCAGGAGGAAAGCCAGGTGTCTTCGCACTTCTGGGAAAGTGACTTGCTCTTCGCCTTCCTCCTCAGGGACCCTCTGACCCATGCACCCCATCACGTCTCCCCTCCTGCTGCCAGGAAGCCCAGGACCACATCGAACCTCTTCTCTGGCAGGTGTAAGGATCCTCACAGGCTGCGTCTCCGGTGCTGACTTCGGTCCTGGGTCCCCTCGTTTTATTGTTTTTCTTTTCCCTAGAGTTTTTGCTTTAATTTAATCTGCTGCTTATATTTATGACCTGTGTTTTTATTTTTTATTTTTTTAATTAATTTTATTTTATCTTTTCAGTGTTCTAAGATTCATTGCTCATGCACCACACCCAGTGACCTGTGTTTTGAAAAAATAGGGGGATGGAGTTGGGAGGTGCAGGCAGCAGGCGGGCTAGAACACGGGACCAGGGATGACAGGGCGAGAGAAAGGTCCCTGTCCTTCTCCGAGGTCCCTTCCTTCTTTTGCAAGTCTCCATTCTGCAGCAGGGGAAGCAGAGGCTCTCAGACAGTGGCTGGCCACCTGTGGTCACGGCCTCTGGTAAGTGGCTGAGAGGACTTGTGCCAGGCTTGGGTGACAGCGGAAGTCAGGATCACGGGGCCACGCCCTCCTCCCTCCCCAGACCCCCGGGTCATCTCAGGAGCCCTGCTCTGACCCCGTCACCTTGCCCCACAGCCAGGTCATGCCCTGGTCCGGCCAGGCCCCCGCCTGCCTCCTCGCCCTCGTGCCCGCCCTTCCCCGGCGAAGACACTCTTCCTTCACAGCCTCACGGGGTGCGGAACCCAGCGCAGGGACCGTCTTCTCGCAGAAATCGTCCCTGGTGCCGGAAAGCCCTCCAGTCCTCCCCGAATTCCTGAGTGGGGCTTAGAACCTTCACACCAAGCTACACAAGCAACCTCTCCTGGGCTCAGCCCCACCCCATACAAAGGCCTCAGACGCGGAAGGTGAAGTGCTGGCCCGAGGGGACACACCATGAGGGGCTCCAGTCCTCTGGGGAGTCTGAGAAACTGCTTCCGGTGGTCGGGAGACTCTTCACCGCCCCCACCCAGGCGGTTCTAGGTGTTGATGCTTGCAGACGGGGCTCAGTGCAGTTAGATTTCCTGAATCTCAGTGGGATTTGCAGTGTGGTAGTGAGGCAGCTGGCACCACGGAGGGACCAAGGCCTGGGAGGCCTGGAAACAGGCCATCTTTTACACTGAACTGTCACCGGTTCCGCTGCTCAGGCTGGAAACTGAGGAATCGTTGTGAGTGGCAAACCAATGTCCCATCTCCCCCAAATCCACACAGATCTGTATTGGAGTGGCTCCCCAAATCATGGCGACTCTGTCACCAGACCTCTGAGGTCATCAGCTCAGGGCTCCCCCAGCACCTGGCGAGGGATAAAAGGCTCCCTCTCGCAGGCAGTAAATCCCCGTCACATGAGAGGGGCTGGGTGGAAATCAGTCATCAATTTTGAACTCTGCAAAGCACATTCACTGAAAAATCTTGATTCAACTCCAAAATAATTATGGATTATTTATAATAACATAATTAATATATAACACATGATAAACAACAATATCATGAATAATGAGGGATATGAGGATACAAGGTTGCAGGGGCATCCGAGGCTCAGATATGTCAGGGGAGTCGGTGCCTGGTTCCCGGGGGGCGGTGTTGCCCACGGCTTTAACCACAGGGCAGGGTTCCGGGCTCCAGGAAATCCGACGGGAAGAGGAGCACTCTTCTCTGAGTTCCCATGGAGCCTTCCATACCCTCTCCGCCTCCTCCCAGACGCAGGCAAAGAGGAGGTCTCGAGCCCAGGCTTGCTAGAGCCCGGGGAGAGGGCCGAACGCACTCTCTGCTCTCCCCACCGCGCAATGTGGCCTCTGGGGGTTCTTCCAGCTGGCCTCAGGAGGCTAAGTCCTTCCCCCACTTGGAAGCCAAGTGCCCAGTATGGAAAAAGAATTCAAACTGTCATTTAGAGTTTTGCAACCAGCCTTCTACAAACGAAAGGGCGATGCACAAGCCCCTGGGACCTCAGTAACCCCCTTCGCCTCTGCTCATAGGAATACTAATATCGACTCAATCCCTTCAAGCATAATCCCACGCGGTGCTTCCTCCTGGCTGCGCTTGCGTATACAATTCTTTCTCCAGAGATGTGATATTTCTTAGCCAAGTGGATAAATGCTACGGTTCAAAAGCACCTCAACAAACCAACTGGTGGTTGTATTACATGTTTACGTCCAGGGGAGTGCTGGGGGCAGCTGTTCTGGCCGGGAAGCTGGCTTTATTGCTTGAACGGAGGGGCAGGGAGAAGCCGGGAGGACGCGGTTTGGAGCCGGCTGCATGGGGCACCACTGGTTGGAGTCATCGGAAGCGCAGACGTGTTGGCCAACCTCTCCGAACCTCGTGTAGTGAGTCATATGCCGCTCGTGCACATTTCAGGGGGTTTTTGTGAGAATTAACAAGGAGTTTGTGAAATGTCTGGGATAGGTGCTCGGTGGATGACAACGTCTTTGTTCCTTTCCATGGGTGCAGATCCTGCGCTCAGTGCTCCCATCACTGTCCCTTATCTGGAGAAGGGGCGGGGCTTCCCCAGGAATCTTGGGCCAGGGAGGGACTAAGCCCCAGCCGAGCTCCGTGGACTCCGCACTGAGGACCCAGAATCTGAGCTCTTCTCGAAGGTTTCTTGAGGAGCCCACGCAAACAAGGGGTCCTGGTGGGTTGTGGACTCTCCCTGCCGTGGGGGGGGGGGACACGGTGTGCCAAGTGCAATGAACAGGGTGGGAATGGAGACAGTGCCCAGAAAGGGAGGCAGACCTGCCCATGAGGGTGCCGGGGCTGGCGTGGCCCCAGAGGGGCTGAGGAGCGTGGGGAGGGGTGCAGGGAGGCGCCCCCGAGGGTCTGGGAAGACCCCAGCATCCCCCAGGCTCGGCTGCCGTAGCTTCTGGGAGCCCGCTGCTTGGTGTGCAAGGCCCGCGTGCTCCCTGCACACACGGCAGGCTGCTGGCCCAAAGCTGGATGGCCAGGTCAGAGTGGAAGCTATTTCAAGAGTTGTCTTTGATATATAAGAGCTGAGGTCTGGAAATTTCTAGAGGAGGCAAATGCCTTGCCCAGTGTGACAGCTTCTGGGTTATTTTCTTTGGCAGCCGATCCTCTGTAGTTGGCCCAGACACGCCAGCACCCAACCCTGACGGCTCCAACCAGAGCAGCGACCCGCTGGAGCGGTGACGTGCACCTGGGCGGCCAGAGGGTTCCGTGGAAAAGCCATTTCCATGGCAACAGACCCTTCACCAAAGAAACGGTGTGAGGTCACTTGGGACAGAAATAGAACCGTTTTCACCTTCTTTACTCCAGGATAAAGGCACTTGGTGTTTCTGTCAGTCAAGAAAGAAGAATAAAAAAGACTACGTTTATGAATGAGGATAATTCTGTAGAATTCGGACTGCACTTACGTAGCTGACCGTCTTCCCAGAGAAAGTTGTTCGTTGTTTACCGCAGACGAAGCACAACGATAGAGCATCAAAGAAAAACGGGATTCTGATCTATCAGTTGGAAAACAATATAATTGATGGTCATACAATCTGCGAACCTTAGAACAGCGTAATTTGTTTGCTGTAATTATGCAAATGCTCTGTCCCTACCTAAGCTAGTGGTTCCTTTTATAAAGCAGTGGAGGCAATGACTATTTTTAACAATGTGTTTATTATACAAATAACAAATGTTCTCTGTGGAACTCTGGAAGAACAGAGGAGAGCATAAAGAGAAAATAAACTCTGGTCCAGACTTCACAGTAGATCCTCAACTCCAGGTATCATCGTGATAGCCTTCTTTTTATCGTGCATTCTGTGTACTTACAAGTGTAGTCATGTAGAGGATTCTTCGTTCCTCTTAAGATGATACCCCAGATATTATGACTACTCTTCATTCTGTGTTTAATCAAAACTGTAGCAGTTGTCTACTTCTGAACAAATGAAAATATGATTGTTCTATGACAGTAATTTATAAATTGCGTGCTTGTCTTCAAATAACATTTCATTAAACTGCTTCGTTTAACCACAGCCAGCATTCATATGTGGTGTAAAATCTCCTAGTGTGTGTCCATGTAAGGATGTCTGGGAAGAACCCTGCAACGTGACTCACACCACGGTTGCCTGCATTCCCACTGCTTGGCTCTGCAGATATGTAGTCATTTGGGGGAATATTCCAACTTATCATTATTAGAACAGGGAGGTGATTAACAACTTCATCTGGGCGACGGCCCCTTCCCATAATTTCCTGGAAGCCTTCAGGGAGGCCAGAGGGCCTGTGATCAGATTTTCTACAGACTAAAACCCTGTTATTTTCTGTACTTCTCTACATCTCCGCCCGCCAGGGGGTTCATGAATCTTCTTTTCATTTTTCACCTAGTGGTTCGGAACTTCTAATCTTAAACTATTTTAAATTCAGTCTTTGGTAAGCTAAGTTCAAATACTTCTTAATATATTTATTGGCACCTTGTATTTCTTCTTTGTAATTCTTCAATCAAATATTTCCTCCTTTCTTTCTATTGACCCTTTTCTTAATGATTTGTGAATGTTTTGAAACGTTAAGAATATCAAACCTTTGCTGTGTACTTTGGACAATTTCTTCCCACTTGATATTTGTCTTTGAACTTGATTCTGGTGTTTCTAGATATGCAAAGCGTTTTTACTTGATGTAGCAGATTATTCCCTTGATGGATTTTGCTTCAAGTTTTGCTTAGAAAAAGTCTTTGCCACCCTCGGATATTATAAGTCAATGAATTCTTCCTTAGTGATTTGTGCTTTTATTTTAATCCATTTAATTCAATTTATTTTAAGGCAGATAGAGAAGCAAGGACCTAATTTGTAGGTCTAGTGTGAATGTGGCACCTTTTTTGGCAAATAGTTTTCCTGGTAGCATCCTTTACTTGTCAGTTCCAAGTATCACATTTCTCTGATTCATATGGGAACCAGATTTTTCTCTGTTTATATGGGAAACGAATTCACCCCAGAATCACAGAGCCGGTGTGAACGGAGAGGTTTGGAGACACGCTGTCTGGTCCCTGCAACCTTGCACACATCTCTTTGTGGGGGGAGGGGCGAGACTGCGAGGCGGAGGCCGATTGGGGGACCCGTGCCAACTCTGGCAGAGATTCAACTCTCACCGCACCTCTGACACGCTGTGTCGGAGGCTTTGGGAAAGCTGCCCACTTTTCTCAAGTCCAGTCTCCTGGACAAAGGCGAGTTGCAGACCACGAGGTTCCTAGGTTCCCCGGGGCCCTACAGACCCGGGATGCTGGACCCAGCGGCGCTGCTGGGGCGGGCGGGCGGACGGGGCGTGGCTGCGCACATGCCAGGCCCCAGGGAGTTGGTGGGTCCTTTGCCCCATGAGTCAGCTCTGCGGTGTGGACGCCAAAACCGGTAGCTGCGAAGGGCTGGTGTGAAAGTCTGCTCAGAGGACGCGCGGACGGCCGCTCGGGTCTGCAGGGGAGAGCCACCCGGCTCCAGGGACCCGAGCCTGTGCTTCCAGGAAGGGGTCTCGAACAGGGGACCTACAGGTCCCACCCTGCCCCATGAAGTTGTATTATTCTGCCTCAACCTGGTCTACGTGGTGGGGAGTTTTGTTGATTTAGTTTATCATTAAATTGGTTGACAAGGTTTAAAAATCACCAAAATCTTGAGGTCATGTTTCTCTTTAAAACTCACAGGGTCCTACAGACCCTGAGCCAAGGTCCAGCACAGCCCCAAGGGTTGGTTAGTGGGACACTGGCCGTTCTTTCGTCCCCACTATGCTCTACTGCTTCAGGCAAAGTCTTCAGCTGTTGCGGATGGTCGTTCATATGCCTCTTCTCTTGTAGTAAAAGGGGGAACGAGGTATTTCTTATATCCTTCCTGTGCCCTTTTAAAAATGCAAAAATAAAAACAAGAAGACTGTAGTTTCCAAGAGGAAAAATTAGAGCAAACCAATGGATGTGCAAAGGTGGAAAAAAATGCCATATGCTTATTTGGCAAACAAAGCACATCTGTTCCAAATGAATTCAAATTAAGGCATTTTTATGGAACATAAATATACACAGTAATAAGATCTACGAGCAATGTAAGGAAGAGAGGCATGGTGGAAAATTTAGTGAATTATAAAGAAGAAACATTCCCATAGGCCTTTTTAATTTTAATTGAGTAACTGATGTGGCCGAGAAACGCATCTGCAAATTAAGTGATGAAATTGCCCAGACATGGCGGCTCGTGGCTTGTGTGTCACAGAGAATGATATGCTCTGATGGAGAAGAGTCTTGAAAAATGTACGTCTAACGGGATTTCGAGCTGTTCAGCCTAGAGCTGTCATAGCCAAGAACTCACAGGCCGGGTTCTAAGGAGAGGTAAGAGCAGTTAATCATTGGCAGCATTATCTTCTCATAAATGCTGAGATTCCAGGTAGAAATAATGCTCCAGGTGTCTGGGAGAATCCTTGGGAGGATAAAACCTTTGTCCCGATTGTGCAAGACAGCCCCGGTATCTGAGAAGTGACTTATTCTGAACTAGTCCGTGAGGTCATCAGGCCTGACATAGACGACTCAGACATTTGTGACCACAGGCTAGGCTCCTTCGATGGTTGCCTCAAGTGCTGGGCTTGTTATCCAGTCCAAGACGTTCCCTCCAAAATGGCGCATCTCCAACACAGGCCGTGGATTTCCCGTCACGTCGCTCCACGGGATGTGCTGTAGAGCAGCAGAGCGGGACCTGTCATGGGTGAAGAGAGACCTCAGCAAAACTCCCCCCTCCGGTGCTGAGCCTGCCGGCCGCCCCCCGGGGCCGCCCCCCGGGGCCCTGCTCTTGGGTGGGAGGTGTCACTACTGACGGTGCAGAGGGAAGGTCAGGCGCTCTAGCCTGCGTGTGACGCCAAAAAAAGGTGTTTTAAACTGAAAAGGTAAGGCCTTACATGGAAAAATCGCTCCCCAGTAACAAACTTGGAATCAAGACAGCTTTCCCATAATTCAACAATCTCTCTCAGGCTTGGGGTTTTTTTTTCTTTCTTTCTTTCTTTTTTCTTTTTTTATTTCTCTGCCAAGTTGGTACATTAGTTCATGATTCAGCTCATGTCCAAAATTGTCTTTGGGAAACCCGGAATGATATGGCCCATTTTCCTTGGCTCAGCCTGAATGACAGCCCTCAAATCGCAGAGCTGAAAGCTGATATTTAAAAGAAGATTTTCTGTTGTCAAGCTTTATGAATATGACCCACCATTGCCCGTTTCGCCTTGCTCATTTATACAGCCGTGGGAGTGAGAGCTGTTAGTATGAGTTATTGAACTGCCATCCCATTTAGCACAGAAAACCAGAGAAAACCTAACCAAACCTAAGATCCCAACGGATGACTTTGGAGTACCAGAATTCCGTCATTATGTTGGCAGAAAACCACCCTGCATCGGTTCAGCGAAAACGCTGAACACGAGGGCTGTTATTGACACTTTAGTACAAAAGAAATTCAAGATTTTTATTCCAAATCAGGAAAGGAATACATTTCCAATAAATAATCAGATCAAAGAGTGTTCCTCTCTTTCATTTGCATTTTGTCAATTTCGACTTTAGAATTAAGTGCTTACTATGAGGTCGTTCAGTAACATTAAAGTTTCAATTTGTCCTTCTGCAGCGGCTTTCCTTCTTCTCAGGGGCCCTTTATTTGCTGATGTTCCCACCTGGCCCCCGACACGGGGTGTGGCTGCTGGCACAAAGGCTCCTGGAGGAGCGCGGGGTCCCATTCGGACAGGCTGTGTACTCAGGAGTCCCCTGTGCTGCTCTGGGCCAGTGTGGGGCCTCGGGGAACCGTGGCGGCAGGAATGAATGTGGATCACGTTTAAACCGGGGGCCCAGGCGAGCATCCCCAGAGGGGCTTGGGAAGGGGTATGGACGGGCGAGAGCATCCTGACCAGCGACCAGCAGGCCTGAGTGATGCCTGCTAGTGGCCAACAGCAAAACCTAATCCAAGGAGTGCATTCCAGATACTCACGGACTTTCCAGCTCTTTCCACCTGGGTTTTTCCACCAGGGCTAAGATGGCCTCAACCTTCAGAATCTTGCTCAGTTTAGTGGTGGGGCTCATGGGGCGGTCACTGATTTTCTGACACTAGGGATAAAAGTTTGGCAAATGGCTAATTGGAAAGACATGCGTCAGGACCATCCTTGGACTCCTGTCAGATTAAAAAAAAAAATAGTGTGACTTAGTTCATATTTTTTAAACAATAAACTTCAATTTTAGAACAGTCTTAGATTTATAGAGAAATTGTGAATAGGTCAGCTCAGGCTGCCATAAGAAACATCACAGACCAGGGGTCTTAAACGGCAAAAACTGATTTTTTTTTCTGATTTGGGGGGCTGTAGCCTGAGGTCAAGGGGCCGTGGTTGGATCTGGTGAGAGTTCTTTCTCTAACTTTTAGATGGCCACCTTCTTGCTGTGTCCTTGTGTAGCAGGGAGAGAGAGCTCACCTTCTTCTAAGGCCACAGTCCTTTCGGATTTGGGTTCCAGCTTTATGACCTCCTTTAACCTTGTTTATTACCTCCTACAGATACGGTGATACAGTCTCATTGGGGATAGGGCTCCAACGTATGAATTTTAAGGAGATCAGTCCACGGCGGCAGCACATTAAGCTTTGTTTCTCCTCACATTGGCCTCTTCCTTTTTGAGGGTGCGCTTGTTATGGCCAATGAGCTAATATTATTACCCTAGTATTTTTGTTTGTTTGTTTTTTTAAGATTTTATTTATTTATATGATACAGAGAGAGAGATCACAAGTAGGCAGAGAGGCAGGCAGAGAGTGAGGGGGAAGCAGGCTCTCCACGGAGCAGAGAGCCCGATGCGGGGCTCCACCCCAGGACCCTGAGATCATGACCTGAGCCGAACACAGAGGCTTTAACCCACTGAGCCACCCAGGCGCCCCTTATTACCCTAGTATTGATGGAGGTCCACACTTTATTCAGATCTCCTCTGTTTTTCCCTAAAGCCCCTTTTCCCTGCCAGGATCCCATAGAACATGGGCTCTCTGGGTCTCCTTAGGCTCCTCTTAGCTACTACAGGTCCTCAGACTTTCTTTGTCTGTTTTCTTTTGACTTTTTTTTTTTTTTTTTTGTGCAAAATGGTGGTTTATTAAAGCACGGGGACAGGACCCATGGGCAGAAAGAGCTGCTGCCTGGGGGTTGTGAGGGGTGGCAGGTTATGTAGGACAGGGTTGGGGGAGGGAAGGAAAAAGGGAGGTTTCAATAGAACTTTCATGTGCTAAAGAGGACCTACCAGATACCGGAGGCCTTGCCATTGTCAAGATTGTTTTTCCCCTCTAGCAAGGTATTAACATTAACATAGTTGCAAGGTTGCCAGAAGAAAGTTACACTTGTCCCACCCAGGAGTAGGGAGAGTAAGGGGAGGTCAATGCCTGTCAACTCCTTTGTCCTCAGCTGGCCTCTGTTCCCTCTTTTCCTCCTGAACAATTTTGACCATTAACTCTTTAGGACTGTTTTAGGGGGAAGGTCTCATCTTCTGTAACGTCTTCCTGCTGAACAGGGGCGTAGAGATGTCCCTACGTCTGGGTCAATATTGATCAGTTGGGAAATGTAAAGGGGAGTTGTGAAAGGCAGCAGCCCCTGAGTCCAGGGGAGACGGCTCGAGTGATCTTCCCAAGTGGAAAGGATCCTCCAGTGAGGCTGCTGGGAACTCTGTAAGCCAGGTATCAGGCCAACAGTTCCAAGGGGCTTTATGGCCCCAGGTTGCATAAAGCCAACCTCGATTCCATGCCTGTCTTTCTCAAATATGATCTTCCAGTCAAAGCCTTGGTAAAATGACCCATGTTTCCAGTGGTGTCCTGAGAGACTGGTGGGGAAATCTGGAGTGGGTGGTGTTAGGCCCTGGGGCCTTGTCAGTTTTGAGGAGTACTGATCAGGTACTTTGTAGGATGTCCCTTGTTTGGGGTTTGACAGATGCTCTTCTCCTTATTTGATGGGGGTTCTGTGTTTTTGAGAGGAAGCCAACGGAGGAACACGGTGGTCTCGTCATACCACGTCAAGGGTGTGCACTCTGAGCATGACCGATTACTGTTGAAGCTGACCTTGATCGCATGGCCAAGGTCGTGTGTGTCAGTAACTGTAAAGTTATTCTTCCCAACTCCCTGTAGCATACTGCCATCTCTGGAAGGAAGTGACTCTTGCTCCTTTATTGAAGGATGTATTAGAAACCAAGATTTGGGTATCAGGTGTAAAGGTTTTTCTTTTAAGCTATGGTTTTAGATTTCTGTCTAATATTCTACTCTTAAGATCATAATTCATTTAAACATGTTGAGTCTTAAATATTGGAGTACATATGGCCCTTCTTTTCACTACATCTGTATCTTTGGGGTAAATACCCAGTACTGCAATTGCAGGGTCATAGGGTAGCTCTATTTTTAATTTTTTGAGTAATCTCCACACTGTTTTCCAAAGTGGCTGCACCAACTTGCATTTCCACTGGAGGGGAGTGGTCTTCAGATGAGTGGATAAGGATGTGGTCCATCTATACAATGGAATATTATGCCTCCATCAGAAAGGATGAATATCCAACTTTTGTATCAACATGGACGGGACTGGAAGAGATTATGCGGAGTGAAATAAGTCAAGCGGAGAGAGTCAATTGTCTTATGGTTTCACTTACATGTGGAGTATAAAGAAAATCATGGAGGGCATTGTGAGAAGGAAGGGAAGGGTGAATAAGGGGAAATCAGAGGAGGTGCTGAACCATGAGAGAAAAGAGAGACTGTGGACTCTGAGCAACAAACTGAGGGTTTTGGAGGGGAGGGGGTAGGGGGTTGGGCAAGCCTGGAGGTGGGTATTGAGGAGGGCACATATTGCATGGAGCACTGGGTGTGGTGCATGAACAATCAATCTTGTAACACTGAAAAAATAAAATAATCATATTTGGGAGAAAAAAAAAAGAAAAAGAGAAGCTAAGTATAAAAGCCAGTCTTAAAAAATTACTATGTAAAATAAACCAATTAAAATGTAAAAAAAACCAAACAACTATGTTCAGTGAATCCCATAAGCATGTGTAATGGAGGAATTTTAGAAGAACTCACTTCAATCCTTTATTTCACAATAATAACCTCTAAAAATGAGTTGATCTGTCACCTTCCGTCTTAGAAACGGAGGTGTATGCAAGTGGGCATCAAATCTGTTGGCCACGGAAGAGTTCCTCAGCTCCTCCTGTCCCAAAACTCCCACCGAGCCGCTCACCCTTCTGGTATGGGAGGGAGATTGCGCCCAGGGTGCCGAGCTGCTGTGGTGGCAGCCATGCCAGGCGCCCCTGCCTCTGCTCTTCATCTCCTCCGTGTTCACCCAATGGGAAGCGAGTGAACCTTGAGTTCTCCCTGCCCCACCAGCTGGCCACAGCTTCAAAGGATCCTCACCCAGCGTAGGAACAGGTGCCTCATTTGGTCATTGTGTGAAAGATAAGGGCTCAGTTTATCACTGTGGGACAGAATGGGGAGGGTGCTCATCAGCAAGGTGGGCTGTTAACAGGTCGTGTTTCCCCTTGTTCTATCCTCTGTCCCTCTGCTGTTGAGTCTCCCCAAACATGGTTTTGGAACAAAGTATTGGTGGTTTTCCTTTTTTCTTGCTTTCAAATTCCACAGAGTCCCAAACCATACACATGCTTTTTTAATGTGTTAACCTGTAAGCCACTTCTCTTTGCCCCTAACTTCACCTTATGTTCACTTTTAATCATTTTATTTCAAGTCCCCCTGGAAGAGCCAGCCCTACAGAGCTCTATACCATGTCCATGGAAAATATGGTGCAGACAACTGGGTGTGGAGTGGGAGCACCAAGCAAGCAAGCAACCAGCAGACTCACGTGGGCTCTGGTCTCCAACTGGCCTGAGGCTGGGATTCCACAGCCCCATAGTTCTTAGAAAGTGATCCTCTTCCTCTTTCCTTTGCCTTCCTTTTGCTTCTCTTCCCCCCTCCTGACTTCCTCCTCCTCCACCTCTTGGAGGAAACAGAATGAGAAATATTTTTCTCCAGGGGAATTATCAGGATTTGGAGACCAGAAGTCTCCAGGGTCCATGGTGATGATGGAAGCCTGACCCACATATGTTTTACCCAAATCCCTGCCAGAAAAACCAGTCCCGTGGAAGGCAGCTCAGAGACGTGGTGGTCAGGAGCACATGTATGAATTACACACACACACACACACAAAAATGCTTCCCGGAGTCTGGAGTTGTTAAACTGCATACTAAAATTTGACCTCATTTTTCCTTTTCTTATTTTATTTTTTTTCAGGTTGTAACATAAATTATGCTTGCAGAACTAATTAGTGAATTTCAGTGTGTTTGGGACTTCCACAAATTATGGATCTCAACACTTACCAGCCAGGTGGAATTATGATGATAAAAAAGGATAATAAATGTAGCCTGGCACAAAGGTTCTTTCAACTTCTTCTTTTATAAGCAGTAGTGTTCAGGGGAGGGGGGGGATGTTTGAAAATAAATCAACAGTGAGTAAACAACATTATGAATTGGAATCGTTCTTGACAGTTTATATTCAATTCCTGGGCAACTTGTTCTGCTTGAAATCCTGAAAGAGCTCCATAACATATTGTTTAAAGACAGGGCTCTTCTCAATACTCGCCACCATGCTCACCCCACCCCCCCAACCCCCTCCCGACCCAAACTTTGTTTCTCAGAGTCCACAGTGTCTCATGGTTCATCTCCCCCTCCGATTTTCCCAATTCACCCTTCCTTTCCTTCTCCCAATGTCCTCCATGCTATTCCTTATGCTCCACATGTAATATCATACCAATATGATAATTGACTCTCTCTGCTTGTCTTATTTCACTCTGCATAATCTCTTCCAGACCATCCATGTTGATATAAAAGTTGGGTATTCATCCTTTCTGATGGAGGCATAATATTCCATTGTATATATGGACCATATCTTTTTTACCCATTAGTCTGTTGAAGGGCATCTTGGCTCTTTCCACAGTTGAGAGATTGTGGCCATTGCTGCTATGAACATTGGGGTACATGTGGCCCTTCTTTGCACTACATCTGTATCCTTGGGGTAAATACCCGGTGGTGCATGAATAATGAATCTTGGAATACTGAAAAAATTAAATAAATAAATAAATATTGAAAAAAATCTTAAAAACAACAACAAAAAAAGACAGGGCTTTTTCTTTCTCCCCCCCCAAATACTTTTATTTTTTCAGTATTTCAAGATTATTCGTTCATGTATCACACCCAGTGCTTCATGCAATACGTGCCTTCCTCGATACCCACCATCAGGCTTGCCCCCCACCCATTCCCCTCCAAAACCCTCAGTTTGTTGCTCAGAGTCCACAGTTTCTCATGGTTCATCACCCCCTCCAATTTTCCCCCATTCACCCTTCCTTAGTGAAATAAATCAAATGGAGAGAGTCAATTATCTTATGGTCTCACTTATATGTGGAGCATAAGGAAAAACATGGAGGACATTGTGGGAAGGAAAGGACAGAGCTCTTTCTTATGGGATGCACCACACACTTTGAATCAGAGACCATATAAGCAAGATACCTGGGCCCAAGAATCACATTGCCATCCAGGCACTTGGGGTCCTCTTGTCTTGGAGATCTTAGATTCCCAGGTGAGAACTGTTTCATCATGTGTCACTTCAATGATTCCACTAAACGGAGGAGGAGTTGTCTGCTTCCATATGGTCACTGTGAGGTCCTGACACCACCAGACCCACAGCCAAAAAGCAAGGAAGTCTACTGGCTGCATTATTGCCTCTGATGACTGAGAGGATATGGGGTTGCTACTAAACATTGGGGGCACAGAGGGCCATGTGCCCAGGACCCAGGGCATTCTCTGAGCACCTCTTAACAAGTGCCCTTCTATGGAAGAACTAACTGATAGTAGAGTTGAATGGAAAACTAAAGAAATACAACCCCCCCCCCAAAAAAAAGCAAGATGACAAAGTACTCAGATCCTTCGGGAATGAAGGCTTGGGCTCCTCCACCATGTAGAGAACCCAGAGCAGCCCAGGTTCTGGCTGAGGGCAAGGGAAACATGAAACAGTGGAAGAAAGAAGCCCTAGACACTGGCATGACTTCATGACAAATTACAGAAAAATATATGTACATATTTTTTCTATATGCTAACTGTTCTGCACCTTCTTTCCCATGTTTCCTTTATGTGTAAATTGTTGGACATTAATTTCATAACCTATGCAACAAGCCCCAGAGAGGTGGCGGCTAAATGTAAAGAATGATTAATCCAGCCAACAACCGATGCAGTTGGTGGGGCGCTATGTCTCCTCATCTTGGGGAAAGGGTAAGGATTTCCTCACCTCTAAGACACATGGTTGTATTTTGTTGGAAAGAAGTATAGAGCTTTTTTGTTGTTATAGGGAAGTTGCAATTGTGTAGAAGGGTATGTGTACGAAAGGGGTGGACTGTGGCAGCTGTCGATTTATTGTCTCCAAGCTCCAAATTGATCCTTCACAGTAGCTTTATATATTTTCCCCTTGCCAGCTGGCACAGTTTGTCGGTGAGACCACTGGGGAGTCATCACTAGAGGAGGAGATTTTCCCTCCTGGATCTGGGGTGTCCTGCTGGCAGGATCTTGCAGTGGCCAGTATTTCCCCAGCACCCCAGAACATCGTCTCAAGAACCACCTTCTCATGGACCGCCCCTGAGAACACATTTCCAGCAAGTTCTAGAGGGCTGATTTCTAGGAAGATCTATTGATGTGACACCATGGAAATTTGTCTGCCACCTGGCGAGATGTGGCTGTGCCATGTCTCACTGGGCTGAACGCCTGGGCCCTCGGCAGTGGATGGAGGACCTCTGTGAGCCCTCTACTCAGCCCCGGTGTGGGGGTTGGAGAGTGGCTACTGTTTCCGTCTCTGCTAGGCCACACTCTTGGGAGGTCTTTCATTTCTTCCTAGCCAATCCCGTGTTAGTCCAATCCCCCATTTTAATCAATTCTGTGTAGTAAACTTTCCCTGTCTAAATTACTCTGTGGTTTCTGTCTCCTGATGGATCTGTAATTGAGACAAGACTATAAACTCTTGAGGAGGAAAAACTTCAAGTTTGAAAATTTAAAAAATCAATGCTGGAACATATTCTTCATGGGTTTATCCATTTGATTTCTGCATGTCCTTTCTTCTGCCCCCTTTGCTAAAACAGCTTCATAAAATATTATTTAAAGGCAGTCCACATGCTTCATTTTTGCCAGTGTTGATCAGCCTAATGCATAAAATGCCTCCATTTCAGGAAAACCTTGTAAGCCGAAGCCCTCCAATGCTTGCCAGCCTCAACCTGGTCAAGCTGGAAACCATCTGGGCCTTCGTGAAATTTAAAATGGGAACGTGGAGGGTGGAATTTTACCAAATCTAATGTGTGCATGTTTGTGAATTCTTTGTCTCTCTCTCTCTCTTTTTTTTTTTTTTTTTTTGACCTCAAACTAATCTCAAATGAAGAAAAAAATCCCCAGGACTTCAAAGGAAAATTGCTTTTTAATTTCTTAGTGGAATGGCAGTTAAGGGCAAAGCTCTCACAGCTGTGCCGGATATAGATTTGGAAAGCCACTTCTCCTCATGATATCAGGCCTCTTCCATCGAAGCAATCAGAACCAGCTGAGGTGAGGATATCCCCTCTTCAGGGCAGCCAGACCCGGCATGACTGCCTGATTTGGATTTCTGGGATTTATTTTTCCTCTGGCTCTACTCCCCACCCCCCACCCCCACCTAAATTAAATAAAACTGCTAAATAAAATATTGTTTGGGTCACGGGGTTTTAAAATCATTATTATTTTTAGAGGGAGCTGTGTTTCTTGTTGGAGAAACAGAGATCTTGGATTCATGTGCCTGAGCCACCATCAGGTTCTGTCCCTACCTTGGGCTAAGGCCCCTTCTGGCGCGCACTTGCGCCTCGGGAGCCGAAAGCACCACGCATGCGCGCTAAGTCTACCGCCGAGCCTCCAGCCGGGCGGTGCTCGGAACTGGAAGTGACTTGTATGAAAGGAGACAGCATCTTCCCAGGTGAAGGTCAGAAAGCAGCAGCTCCCTGTGCATGTCTGCAGTGTTGACGTTCTTCCAAATAAGTCTGGGATTTTTCTGGGAAGAAGAGGGTGTGGTGTGTTAAGAAGGAAAATATGAATTTCCGACTTGGTTAACTCACCGGCAGATCTTGGGAAGCTGCCTCCCCTGCTTTGGGCCACTTCCACGCTGGCAGTGACAGGGGTTTGGGATTCCTTCAAGCTCAGGAATGTCATTACCTGAAGTTTCCTCCTAAATTCCTCGTAAGGAACCCCACCCTGAAAAGATGGTGGCAGCAGCAAGGAGCGGACTCCCTGCCGAGGGTGTTCATGGCTCTGCAACGTGTGCAGAACCCCCTTCACCCCGCTCGCCCACTCTGGCGGGGAGACTGAAGAAGACAGAGACTTTCAAAGAATAGTCCAGGTTTAAGTCCCAAGATGGCCTGGAAAAAAGGGGGCCGTGGTCCAGGTTTTGGAAGCTAAATTTGCAGAAGGCTCCAGGCAGGTCAGAGTGGGGAACAAGTGATGTGAGCCCACAGGTGCCAGCCTGGCCTGGGCTGTAGGGGTGAGGGTGGGGGAGTCTCTGCAGTGGCCACGTGGCCAGGCTCAGTTCACTTGGGATTTGGAGCATTTGGGGGGTGACCTAAGTGGATATCTTGGAAACAATCATCAGCCTCCTTAGGAGATGGTGAGACTCTGTCCCTGGGGAGCCCTCACAGTCTGGCCAGATCCTGCATTTTCCAAAAAAAAAAAAAAAAAAAAAAGCCCCAACAGTTTACACAACAATGGGATTGGGGAGATTTGGGGAGATTCGTCTCCTGACTCCCAGTCACCCAGTCATGCTGGGAGAGCTGCCCTCTCTCTGCCAGCCCTCACCGTACTCCCACTTCTGAGCTCTGGATCAAATGAGTGGGAAACACCAGTGTACCAGCCGAAGTGTGGTCTTGATGAGAGAGTTCGTTCACTTCAACAAAGCTTTCTAGAGCACCTACCCTGTCGCAGGCTCTGTGCCTGTGTTTTGTGCTTGCTAGCCGTGTGAACTAGGGTGATCTACTTGCCTTCCTGAATCTTAACTTTACCATTCGTAAAGCGGAGATGCTACTAGCTTTCTTTATGGCGCAGTAAATATAAATGAAGCAATGTATATGGGACTGAAGGAATGGCCTTAAAACGCTGCATCATAACATATATTACCAAAGGCACATAATCTATTGATTTCATCAGCATTCACTGTGGGCCTGATGCTGTTCACACACTGAAGACACAGCAGTGAAAAAGGAGGACAGGATGCCTGCCCTCAATATCCCACCACGCCAGTCAGGCCGCTGGGCAAAGACAGCCAAGTTCCAGGGATGCTTGTATGACTTCGAATGGCTTTTAGAGGAAGCACTTCCAGTGCTGGCTCGAGGACTAACCTTCAGGAAAGTGGGATGTTAGAAGCCTCAGCGTTCTCTCTGTGATTATATGGTTCCTCTTTGGACCAAGAGTTACCAGGCTTCCCTCCCTCGCTCAGAAGGATGTGTGTAGCAGAGAATTTTTAGCTGGAAAAGCTTTCTGAACTCCCCGGTGTGCACATTATTCACAAGGATATTTTATTCTGCAAGAATCTACTGTTTTTAAATGTTCAAACATTTAGAAACATAGACCAACCACTTAAGGTAGATTTAGATTCAAACTAAATATAAAACTTTTTCTCCTACTCTCTGGGGCTCCTGGTGCAATGAGTTTTGGATGTGAAAGGAAAAGGCATCACTGCACAGTTAAAGAAATGGATTCAACAGCCAAAATACCAGTGACTCACTGGCATCCTGTAAATGTTCCTTCTGTCTGGGACTGTCAGGGTTCTGGCGACCTTGGGACTCGAGGATAACTTAATATATGGCTTAGCCTTTCAATTAAGGAAAAAAAAAGATAGAGTCAAGAATGCAGTTGGTTTGAAATTTCTTTGGAAGAAAAAAAGCCCACGTCTTGTTTTGGTGTTTGTGTCTTAGAACCAAGAGCTAATTTCTGGTCTTGGGGATTTGTGGGAATCTTTTTGTAAAAATGGCATGGCAACTCCTGTTTAAAGACATAACACTTCTATACTATTAATCACCAACCCAGTCATGGCATGTGGTGTAAAGACAGTAATGAATGTAATGTGGGTACCTTGGCAACAAACAAGGCACCCATTAAAAAACATTAAATAAAGATAACAGGATAAATTATTTCTAGTACATTTAGTTCTTTACAAGCAGAGTTCTTGACACTTGGTCAGTAATAATCTGTGAGTTATTCAGATTGCTGGCTAAGATGGTATGTTTCCAGAGATTCATTTAAGCTAATTTTGGGCGTGGATTTCCGGTGTAGCCAGCTTCAGGACTATTCATTCTCTTCTAGCGGCTTGTCCCCAGTGACGATTTCAGTGATGGCCGTGGGTTTCATGCCCCTAAGGATAGTGCCTGCCCGTCCCCATGCAGATATTTTTCCTTAAGCGATTTGGTCATCCCAATTTGTAATTGGGGAAAATAAGGGAATTTGAACTGTTATTCATAATTTCGTTGCTTCAGTCTTGGTTTGCTCAGAATTGAAATAATGGTTTTAAATGGGACAATAATGAACGCAGCTCTGTGGACGCGCAGTGAATGTCTTACATACTGTCTCGTCAGATTCTCACCCTCTCATGTAACCCTGGGACGTGTATTCCCAACCCGTCCTGATGGACAGCATCCTCAGCGTCATGGTAAAATTTCCCAGGGTCCCCAGAGCAGGAGAAATAGCGAATGGTTTTCAGTAGTTAGGTCTCACCAACCCAAGAGTTGTAGTGCTGCGGTAGACACCTATTGGAATAGACTCTCAGGAGTACATCACGGGCTCATGCCATGTCTGATCGGCATCTCCATGATTCTTGGGAGATGTGGGGTGTCATTGGTGTCCTTGTGTGTTTTCTGGGTGCATGATTTAGGAACCATGGCCTCATGAGGTAAGTCCTATTAACATCTCAGTTTTACAGATGGGAAAACTGAGTTTGAGGAAGGCGAGGTACTTAGCCCAGGTGATACACCTGGTGAGAAGCCGTGGGGCCGGAGGCAAAGGTGGGATCATTGGCTCCAGAGCGCGCACCATTTGCCTCCACACTTGTCACCGAACTTCCGATTAGGGGAGAATTTCGGGACTCGAAAGCTGGATGGCAAAGGACAAAGGATAATTTGGGATGGATGTCAGTCAGAGGCATGGGAGGCGAAAGGATGGTCTAGAAGCAATTCATTCATTTTCCTGTTATCATTTTCCCATTTACTTCATTTGTTTGAAAAGCACACACGGCTGGTCCCTGAGCTGTGCCCCACAGAGCTCCTGGCCTGGTGGGAGGGGGTGAGATGATGGGAGCCATATCCATCTGCCGTCTCCGGGGGTGGGAGCACAGAGCGGGGGTCTGTGCCAGGCTGGGTGGGAGGCAGAGGGGCAGGCAGGGTTATGGGCGGCCAGGACAGAATGAGTTACACAGAGCAAAGCCAGAAAATAACAGAACAGCTCTGGAAAGCGGCACAGCTCTGCCAAGACTGTCCTTATATTTCAATACCGAATGGCCTGCGGCCGGCTGACTCATCCACATTGTCTTACCTTCATCATATTGTTGTCATTACACTTTTACTAATTGTGAACATGCACGATCAGCAGTCTTTGGGATGTAAAAGCTTCCTTGCGTTTAATGGTGGTGAAATTCACCCTTGGCTCCGTATGAAATTTGAAAATAGAAATTTGGTGCCTTAGCAACTTTGACTTACATTTGGTCATGTGTGTTTTTCCTTTTTAAAACCAGTAAGTATGTACGACTCCACCCTTTGATCAAATAATGCATGATTTTCCCTTCATGCCAGGTCACTTTTTCCTTGGAGCAGGCCACATTTTACCAACGCGGCAATTCAAGGAGCGTTTCCTGAGCACCTTTGTGTAAGAGGACTCAGAAGCACTCGTTTCTCCACCGGGACTCAGCCTGGGGGGGTGGAGGGGAGAACCGAGGGACCCACCAGTACCAAGGACATGCCCAAGGGCGGTGGACTGGAGCAGACTCTTCAGGAATAAGGAAGATCAGGGAAGAAGAGAGGAAGGATGCAGCCAGAGGGGGTACGAGGTGCAAGCCTGGAGGCCCATGGTAGGCGGTGTCCAGCACACACCATGGCCTCCGGGTCGTGGAGCAGCAGGCACCCAGGATAGCTGGCTTGCCGGAGCCGGTGAGCCAGCGCTTACAGAGGAGGCAGCGGGAGACAGGGGTCTGATTGTCAGAAGCTGAGCTACTTGCTGGGAGACTGGCGTTTTCTTGAAGCCGCTGAAGGATTCCAAGCAGGTGAGGGAGACAACACCGATGGTCGGACCCATCAACGGAGCCACAGCTATGCAAAGGCAGCCCTTGGTACATATCATACCGCGGAAAATAAATTTTTTTTAAAGATTTATTTTTTATTTGAGACAGAGAGAGAGAGAGAGAGAGCATGAGAGGGGAGGAGTCAGAGGGAGAAGCAGGCTCCCTGCAGAGCAGGGAGCCCGATGTGGGACTTGATCCTGGGACTCCAGGATCATGACCTGAGCCGAAGGCAGTCGCCCAACCAACTGAGCCACCCAGGCGCCCTGAAAATAAATTTTTACAGTCCAGCTATATTCTATCATCACTCGACAAATACTGATGAGGCTTCGATTGTATGCCAGGCACCATGCTGGGGATGGCGGCTGAGGGCGACCTTCTTCCTGGACGGGAGCACCCAAGGAGCACTAGCACTCAGCACCAGGGCCCCATTTGTGTCTCTCGTGGCCTGCTTACCCTCTGCCTCCCCTTCCACCTCACTGCAAAGTAGAAAGAAGGAAGAGTAAACTGCCTCAGGATGCTGGGTGGTTTTGGTTCAAACTGAGGAGGGTTTCGGTTTGCTTCGGTTGACAGGGACTGGTCCTCGAGTCACTGGGTCATGAAGGCTGCCTATCTCTGTCCTTGGGTTTTATTTTGTTTTATTTTTTTAAAGATTTATTTATTTGTTTGTTTGACAGAGAGATGACAAGCAGGCAGAGAAGCAGGCAGAGGGTGGGGAAGCAGGCTCCCCACTGAGCAGAGATCCTGATGCGGGGCTCCATCTCAAGATTCTGAGATCATGACCTGAGCCAAAGGCAGAGGCTTTAGCCCACTGAGCAACCCAGGCGCCCCTGTCCTTGGGTTTTGAAAAGAAAAAGCCCATCTGCTGTATGTCTTTTAAAACATTTAGCAGGGCATAAAAACATTTTTCCTTTTTCCTAAGAAAGGAGTAAAATGGTTTCTTTATACTGCCCTACTCCAGCAGAAACCCAGTCTGCTGTCTGATATAAAGCTTCTCTGCCTTTTTTTTCTCAACTTTTTCTAATTCAAAAGTTCTGATAAGATAGATATCTGTTGTGTGCATATGTATGTGTGAATTTCTGTGTGTGTGTGTGTGTGTGTGTGTGTGTGTGAGCGAGAGAGAGAGAGAGAGAGAGAGAGAGAGAAATTTCTAGAGAGTTCTAGAAGCTTAAGAACCTCTTGTTGGCTGTGTGCTGAGGTAGATGATGTATGTATGGGATGGCCTGCCCAGCTTTTGTGATCGGGTAGGGGCTGACCTTCATGGTCTACATCAACAGGCCACTGGTGCCCTCTGCCTTCTGGTAGGGTTTGGCCAACATGAGCTAGGTGTAGGAAACTGGAGGATGAGAGGCAAGTGAGGTCTGAGTATCTACATATATGCTGGGTGCCCATCCCATAAGGCCCCCCCAGTTTGGTTACATCCCTTCACCAAGGATCCTAGTTCCTGTCATATAGTCATCTCATAACGGTCTTGGGTTCCAGCCTGCAGCGGTGATGACTCCCGGGGTCCTGTTCTACCTGCTGTTGGTTGCCCCCACTGCTCTTCAAGTTCCCTCTTGGGAGGCCCTTGCACCAGCTGGGTTTTGCCTGGATCCTCCCTGGAGCAGGTGAGACTGAACCACAGGGACACAGAAGGGGGGGTCACAAACACCCTGGCTGCCCACAGATGGTGGCACACAGTGGGTCTTTCCTCTGAGGAGTGAAGCGGGGAAGTCTGTGCCCAGGAAGGCGTGGAAGCTGAGAAGTCACCCCACACGTAGTTGTGCTGGAAGTCACGAGGCACATGTCTGTCACTTAAAAGCATTCAAGTATAACTTACATACAGTAGGAGAAACACAACTTCGTGGACAGTTGGGATCGTTTTGACAAACGTACCTCACCACACACCCATCGCCACAATGGAGACAGAGTGGCCCCACCAATAACAGCATCACTGGTCGGTCCTACTTAGGCATATTTTATGAGGCTATTTTCAAGTCACATTTTCTGAAAATGAGTTCTATAAAAAAAAAAAAGAGACAACATCCAAAAGTATGTTGGATATTTCTCATAATGAAAGCTTGCACCTGCCTTGTAAGGCAAACTAGTCTATTGATGAATAATGATAACGATTAAGGGGGAAAAACGTGCCCTGAGTGGTATCAAAATGTCCCTCTCTACCACTCTGTTTTTTTTAATTGCGATATAACTGACGTATAACATTGTATCCATTTTAGATGTACAACATAATAATTTGATGATGTATCTACACACTGTGGCATGATCACCCCAATAAATTTTACAATCCATCACGACACATAGCTACAATCTCTTTCTTAAAATGAGAACCTTTAAAATCTACTCTTTGACCAACTTTCAAGTATATAGTAGAATATCATTAACTAGAGTCACCACACTCTACATCACATCGCAGGACTTACTTATCTTATTACTGGAAATTTGTACATGACTGATTTTTTTAAGTTTGCAAAAGATTCACCATGCTGAAAGTTTATGGATTTTTACCAATGCATATTGCCATAAATCTATCATTGTAGTTTTATACAGAATAGTTTTACTGCCCTAATGATCCCCTGGACTTCACTTTTCCTTTCTTCCCCTTCTCCCCCGGTAACCACTGACCATTTTACTGTTGCAACAGTTTTGCCTTTTTCTACAACATCATGCAATTGGAATCATACAACATGTAGCTTTTTCAGACCAATTTCTTCTTTTATCTACCAATATGCATTTAAGGTTCCTTGATGTTTTTTCATGGCTTAATAGCTCATTTCTTCTTTTTTCCCCAAATACTTTTATTTTATTTTTTCAGTGTAACAAGATTGATTGTTCATGCACCACAGCCAGTGCTCCATGCAATAGTGCCCTTCTCAGTACCCACCACCAGGCTCGCCCAACCCCCCACCCCCAAACCCTCAGTTTTTGCTCAGAGTCCACAGTCTCTCATGGTTCATCTCCCCCTCCGATTTCCCCCAATTCACCCTTCCTTTCCTTCTTTTTATCACCAGATAATATCACCATATTTCTTTTCTAGTATCAGAATTCTTTGGGCTTTCCTATATAGACCACCATGCCATCTGGGAATAAAAATATTTTTATTTCTTCCTTTCCAGCTGGGTGCCTTTTCTCCCTTTTCATTGTCTCATAGGACCTCAGATATGGTATTGGATTTCTAGAACCCTTGCTATATGGCTACATGAGGCCACGTGAGGAAGGCTTGGTAGAAAATGTATAGTGTGTGCTTGTGGCCATGGCATAGGGTCCTTACACAGGGCACCAGCCTCTCCTTCAATTAGGGGGCTTTGGGACTAGAACTGGGTGAGATCTGGTTATAAGATAAATAAGAACCAGGGATATATTGTGTAACCTTGTGACTAGAGCCAATGCTGCTGGGTGGTAGACAGAAAGCTGCTGAGAGAGTAGATCCTAAGAGCTCTCATCATAAGATATTTCTCTCTTTTCTTTCTATTCTATCTACTGGAGATGGTGAATGTTAACGAAGCCTATTGTGGCAATCATTTCACAATATATGTAAATCAAACCATCCTGCTGTACACTTTAACTTACACAGTGATGTGCGTCAATTATTTCTTAGTAAAACTGGAGGAAAAAGACCTGGGTGAGAGGCCAGGGCTTCCTACTGGGTGACTCAGTCATGTTCCTGCTCACTGGACTCAGAATTTTTCTAGTTATATATATCAAGTAAAACTTTAGTAGGCTTTTCATGTCTTTCATCCATAGGAAGCACTGGATAAATTAGCCATGACCATAATTCCCTGCAGTGTAAAGCACATTACCACCCTGACCCTGAAGCCCACTTTGATGTGGATGGTTAGGCGCCGCTATCCAGCCTCAGTCGCTCTGGGATTCCGTCACCCCTACTGAAATCAGGTCAGAGGGGCTGTCTCACATCTCCCGTTTTATCCTCATTCACAGAGGATGCTGGGGCAAAGGTTTTCAAGGAGGCTGCCTCTCAATTCCTTGTTTGGTGTCCTTTGGGACCACCTGAAGACAAAGTCAAGATGAAAGTGAGTGGGTTCCACATAATAAAGCCTACTTCTTTAGCTTCATCTCCCTAAGCATTTGGATTCCTTTCTCCACACTATGCTGCAGGAGTTCTGACATCCTGACCTCGTCGAATGTAGGTCACCAATAAATCCAAGTTTCAGTCAATGAACAATGCCAACTAGCAAAGCCATTCCAGCTGTGAGAGCTAGAACATGAAGCCCTGAATCTTGTAAAAGTGTTCCCATATTAGCAAGCTGAGTCTCATCCAGTTACATTTCATCTTGCTTGGTTTGGTACCTTTAAAATCTACATGTACTTCTTGCTCCTGGCAATACAATCCTTGCAGTGCTCTCGGTGTATATGCCATCACCTTCTGCAGAAGACCGTGGGTCACCACGAGCCTGAGCTGCAGGACCAGAGGCAAGGTGAGGTAGTGGTGATGAGCCCGGTCATCCCAACAACTGCCCCACATGGTGTTCCATAAGCAAGGAAGGTCCCATTCTTCTGGACAGGGGAACTGAAGGAGATTTGTGGCCTCAAGTCTTTCAGATCCTTCTAAATTGATCTAATTTTCCCCTCCCATGTAGCAGTGCCCAGCTTCTTCCACATTAGCTGCCTTTCTCTTAATATGGAGTCTTGCCAAAGGTGCATAACAACTTGGTTGGAATTGGTTGAACTCACAACCACCTTGGTTGTTTGACCTCACATAACTAGACTTGAGACTGAATTTCAATAACGTCTGTCATGAGGACACATAAAAATAAATAATTATTTTAAGTCTACAGGAGAATCCTTTGCATTCTCTGTGGATACTTGAGCTGAGTTTAAAGTCTGGAGCATATCATTTTCTTTGTGAAAAATGTCTAGCACCATGAGAAGCAACTACCCCACCTCATCCTTGAAAGTTGTAAGTGGCTGGAGAAACGAGAGGACTTTCAGGAGATTAAGAAATATATTCCCTGGCACAGCAAGGCTTATACCCCATTGTAATTGGCTTATACCCCAATTACAATGGGCACCAGGGTGACCACTTAAATGGAGAAGTAACCTCATCATTAACTCAGCACACTGTCAAGGTGAAGCTGACAGATTCAGCTGATAAGGAAACACTGAAAAAATAAAAATTAAAAATAAGATAGTTTGCTCCTTACAATGATAGCAAAAGTGAGAGTAACAAAAGTGCCCCCTCCCCTTGTCCCTTGTCCCACAGGATGATAGTAAAGCAGCAGAAACCAGGCATAGTGACATGAGTCGTTGGCACCCTGCTGGTAAGGACTGATTTCATGCTGCACCTAGGCAGTTTTATTGTCTACAGCTGTCCCTAAAGGTGGCGTTTGGGGAAACAATGGGGTGGGGGCGTTAGAGAGTCTCATACCTCGTTAGAACCTAGGAGGTTTACCTGTTATGATGAAGGGAGTAGAGAATGAGGATAGGGTGCCGTGTTCTAGAGAAAGACCTGAATGAAGGTGGCACAGTAAGTGATCAAACAAGAAGGTGAATGATGAGGAGGTGGTAGTAAGGCAAGAGGAGGTGTGAACCAGGAGTAACTGGGTGAGAGTCAGTGAGGATGCTCTGTGTCTCTGGCTTTTATGTCCTCTCAGCACCTCCCACCTTTACTGTAGATCAGAGGAGTCCTAACCCTCACTACCACCTTTTTTTTACTTGGGTGAAAGAAATTTCTGCTCATCCTGGACTAAGGAATGCAGACGTCCACCTTTTTATTTCGGTCACTATAGCTTCTGAGATGCTGGCCAGCTTTGGCCTCATCAATCCTGCTGCCTACCTGATATAAAGTCCTACAGTCTGGGAAACCAGGGCTCACACAGTGAGTGCAGGGCAGTGAGGGAGTAGAATCATTCCATGTTTTAGGTGGGGGTTGGTGGACTTGAATATTCTACAAAAGGATGTGTCCCTTCTTCCTTGATCAGGACTTCCTTAAGCAGTTACTCCTGCAGCTTCTTTCTTATAATTTTCCAGAATTGAACACAAGGAGGCTAAGAAATTCCTTATTAGCTTCTGCACAAAGAGGGCGTCTCATGTGCTACAGAGTGCTGTCAAGCTCTTCCCTGTCCCTCTCGTCAACACAAGTTTTTAAACAGTTGGCCGCCTCTGGGAAGAAAATGCAGACAAAGTACTGTTCGGAGAACTCATGGAGACTCTAAGAATAGGATTGTTGGTTTGCAGGAAGGGTGCCATCAGCCAACCTGTTTCCTTTTTCATCCCAGTACCTACACACTAAACCGTTGAATGCATAATCATGGTGGCAAGGCTGGAGGCCTTGCATGGGTCCAATCATATGGGTTCACTCTCACCAGGAGTTAGTTATCTCCTATTGCCACCACTGAATAGCTAGGCTGTTGATAGCAGGACTCAGTGCTGAGCCCTCAGTCTGGTACTATCCGTATAAGAAAAGCCAGCCAACTGCTGGAAGTTGATTGCATCATATCCTTCCACCTGCAAGGTCTGACTCATCTTTACTGAAATGAACATCTATTCTGGATAAAAACTTTTTCCCTGAACACAGCTCCTTTGACAACTGTGGCATTCTAGAATTCGCTGAATGTCTGTTTTACTGATATACATTTCTGTAAAATATCGCTTCAGACCAAAAAACCAATTTTATAGGTTTATGGGTCTTCCCATATAGCACATCACCATATATCACATTGTCATCTGGCTTAGCAGACTACAGGTTCAGGCCTTCTGTTTCATTGGAGGTGTTGTACCCCAAGATGCAGTGTATGGACTAAACTCACAGGTGATGCATGGTCCCATTAGCTAGAATATGTAGGCTTGGGTGACAAGAGTTCGAAGTAGAACTGCCTCTCGTGATGTCACTTTCAATAATCCTATGTGGAATCTGTGTTTCCCGTCCTTTAACATCAGGCTCTTCTAGTGTGCAGACCGTGATTCCCAGGCAGGAAACTTCCTCCAGGGACACCGAGTTCACTGATTCCGAAGCTGTGAGTACAATTTGTTCACTTTGGACTCATCATGCCAGTGGATCAGCAGGCAAGTAAGGAGGGGTAACTGACACTCATCACAAGGAGCCAGGGGAGAAGACTTTCTGGAAACTGCAGGACTCACTGCAACACCGTCTAGTGCTTTTAAGCCAGTGATGTCAGTGACAGACCATTGCAGCAATCATGACCTGACAGAGGCAAGGGAACAAAGCCTGTAGGGGTGAAGATCTAAGTCATCGGGCCAGGTAACTAACCTAGATCAGCTGAGGTTAGCAAAAGGTGAGGGGGATCTGAAAAGGATAGTGACAAGGGAGGTGACAAATAATTGAATAATAATGGAGCCCTTGGAACAAATAGGGGCCCTGAGACTTCACGTTGTTCCACTAACCACGTGTGCTAAGTCTCAAAGACTCAATTTGGGTTGTACTGGATGTAATTTAGGGCAGTCGTGGATCTGGGAAGTGTAAGGGATCCAGGTATCAGATATCTTCGGGCTCCTCCTTCACCTTCTTGGCCTCACCTAGATTCCAGCTGTGAATGTTGTGGAAGCTCTGCATAGCTTCCGCTCACCTTTTGCAGACCTCTCTGGCCTCAAGCATGAGCCCACATCCTTCACTCCCTGTCTTGGAGCTCCTCCAGGGCTGTGGATATGGTCGGTCCCTACATGGTGTACATATAGGGACAGCTTAGTAGTGTGGCTATAGTGTGGGGACAACCAGTGTGGCATAAGGGCTAATAAATAAATGTATTCCCTTTTGATCTTTGGGGAAATGAATTATGAGAGGCATTCTGTTTGATAAGGTCCTAGGTGGGATTGATCACCTGTTGCCCACAGCAGTGACTCTTATAATAGACTTTACTTTTCCTCTTTCCTTTGCTCTTCCTGGTCCTTTATTTCTATGCTTTAAGATCATGTCTCTAATAAAATTTCTGCACACAAGCTTGGTTCAAAATCTGCTTTCAGGGCAGTGAGTCAGAGCGGAAGCTAGGTTCGGCACTCTCCCAGGGATTGGCTGACAGCTCAAATTAACCAACCATGTGATGGGACCAGATAGGCCGGCAGTGATAGGGCAGCCAAGGTAGCAATGTGGATGGCTAACAGGGCCAGATAGCTCTCTGGAATTCCTTGCTCACTTTTATCCCCTTGCCCTCCTGACATGGTTTCACTCATCCTCACCTCTTTCCTGAGCTCTAGATGTGTGCACCGACACAGCTGTTGAAGCACATTCATGGCCAAAACCAAGTGTGCTACCTCCCAAAGTCATCTATCCCCCCGAGCCTCCTGCTACTGATGCTGTCACACCTTCTCAGGCTCACGACGGTGGATGTCTCCTTGATCACTTCTTTTCCCTACAACCAGTGACCAGTTCTGCTTCCTTAAGGTCTCTCTACCTTACCCCTCCCTTCAGTTCCACTTGTGCTTGTTCCAGGCCAGACCGTCCTCATCTTTCCTGCTGTTTGACCAGCATTTCAGAGGCAGTGTGTCTGCCTGTAGCAGCCACTCCATCACTCAGCAATCAAAGTCACTCTTATTACCAAAATTTTTGTTCTAAAACCTCTCATTTGCTGGATGCAAGGGGTTTGGGGGATAGGGTAGCTGGGTGATAGACATTAAGGAGGGCATGTGATGTAATGAGCACTGGGTATTATATAAGACTGAGGAATCACTGACCTCTATCTCTGAAACTAATAATATGTTATATGTTAATTAATTGAAGTTAAATTAAAAATTAAAAAAAAAATTTGGTGGCACTAGTAAAGCATCTTCCCTGAAGGGACAGCATGTGCAGAGGAAGAGCTGTGGGGGCTGGGCGGCTGGTGGGACAGGAGCAGCCAGAAGACAGAAACGTGACATGAGTAAAGAGTTGAGAAGTGTCAAAGCTGGATGAGATTCAAGAGCAGGTCATATGGCCAAGGCCAGAGCTAGAAGCTTATGTGGCTCTTGGCCAGGACAGTGTATGATAAACTCCCACAGCTCTTCCTCTGCACATGCTGTGCCCTCAGGGATCATTTGGTTGTCAAATGATCTAGGTATTACCCACCAGACTATAGCATTGCGGTGGCAGACAGAGTAACCAGTGGGGAACCGGAAGCTTGAGTTTTGTTGTGACCTTGTAAATTATCAGTGGAGTAGCTTCCCCCCACCAAATACTAGCTAATCTCTGGGGTTCCAAAGTTGGCAGTTGTCTGGCCATCTATGGATTGTTGGGGTTTCCTTTGGGAACACCACTTCTTCTACATAGGACTTGATTCTCCCCAGTGTGCACACCCAGACAAGACTGTCAATTATTTCTTACTACCTGGATGTTTGGATTTCCCTTGATTCCCCCTTTTAAGCCTGGTTTTCAGCTACTTTCCAATTATGCAAGCCACCCCATATCCTCCCAATAAATTTATTTGTGGATTGAGGTAGTTAGAGTCAATTTTTGTTCCTTGTAGCCAAAGAATCCAAAATGATGCGGAATATTTCTGCCTCTGATCTTTTGTCCTCTGTGATTTCAAGCATTAGGATATCATGAGTTTGGAAGGGGATTGTGCTATAGAAAAGGCTCTTAACTTGGGAAATGCTCCTGGAAGTGGTCGCCTGATGGGGCTGTGCTCTACCTTCTCCATGCATCCCATCCCACATGCATGCACTAGTGGGATGATGCTGGTTACTGCCTGCTTCAGTGGCCTTTTTGGAGAAAACTCTGGTCTTTAGAGCAGTTATTTAGGTGCTTTAAGTCCAATAGTGGTACCTCTGGGGTTATTTAGGGAGGGTTTGATTGGGTCTCCATTACTTTCTGCCACTTAATCAGAATCACTCCTCCTGATCTGTTTCATATATTTTCTTTATAAAATTTTATTTGAAAAATTTCATTTCCTTACTAAAAAAGAAGCTGAAAAGCCACTGCTTTGACAGATTCAACTCTTGAGAGATTTCCCAGATGGAAACTCACTGAAAGTCTGGTTCTACTTTGTCACGATCACTGGCTGATGACTCTCCACTGGCAAAATGCACGTAGGCACGGAAGCTATTTTCCGAAGAATCTGAGCTGAAAGCCCAGTTGTACAGACTCTGTCCCACTATGTGTTTAAACATGACTCAACTAACGGATTAAGTTAATGGAGTTAATGTGTGTGCAAGGCTACTGCCAAGAGAGCCAATGGGGGGAAAATCACTTCTAGAAGGACACTCAGGCTTGGGGAAGTCCCATATCCCAAGGCTACTGGGTGGTGTACGTAACCTGGGACAACTCACATGAGCCAAGTGACCCATCTCCTGTGAAGGGCAATAACACACTGGGCTGTCTTAGTCACTGTGGCTGCAGCAGTAGAGGCACAATGGGCAGTAGTTTTGGAATGGCTGTGGTGCAGCATGGGCGGAGAGAGATGATGTGCAGCATTTCAGGCTTGTTGAGACTAAGATGACTGAGCATCTCAATGAATAATCACAGGAAGGGAGGGGAATGGAGAACCTGAGTTGGAATTGTCGATGCAAAGCAATGGATAAGATGAGAACAGGGGAGGTATTTAGAACTAACAGACTAACACAGTGAGGGGAGGATAGTAAACCGTAGCTTTAGAGTGGATTGTGTTAGGATAGTGATTTAGGCAAGGTTTGAGGGGGGCTCCTGATTAATGATCTGTAGATACTACAAACAGTAGATCTCATTTTTCATGTATCTATTCATGCCAGACACTGTACTTGGCACCTTACATCCATCATCTCATTTCATTCTTGAAAAAATTCATAACCACCAGACACACAAGATTTAGACGGTGTTAGTTCCATCTAACGATTTTCCCCCAAATATATTTATTTTATTTTTTTCAGTGTTACAAGATTAATTGTTCATGCACCACACCCAGTGCTCCATGCAATATGTGCCCTCCTCAAAACCCACCACCAGGCTTGCCCAACCCCCCACCCCCTCCCCTCCAAAACCCTCAGTTTGTTGCTCTGAGTCCACAGTCTTTCATGGTTCATTGGCCCCTCCAATTTCCCCCCATTCACCCTTCCCTTCCTTCTAATGATTTTTTTATATATTTTTAAAAAGGACTGGGAAACATGACCTGCTCATGGTTGCCTTGTGAGTAAGTGGCAGATGGAGTTTGATTTCTGATCTTACTGATGAAAGGATCTCATATTTTTACCTATATGAGGTGAAATTTTAGAGTTATGTAGCATATAAATGTGCTGTCCTGATATTCCCCTACAATTAATTAAAACTCTTCCTCCAAGGAAAATTACAAATAGTAAAAAATATACTAGGCAAACTAATGGAGTTTCTACACAAATTATAGGCAAGATATGTAGAAACCTTTGACAAATTATATTCTTCTCATAATTAACTTCTCACAAGTTGAAAAACACCAATCCCTCCCCCATTTGAAACATAAAAATGAAGTTTTTCTGCATCTGAACATCTCTCGAGTCTTTTAGCTTCTCTCCATCCCCAGAGACAACCACTCCAGTGAGTACCATGTTCATCTTTTGCTTAGATCCGTTAAATCGCCTTCCGATTAGTCTTTCTGCATCCACTCTGATCCTCCAAATATTTCTCACATCCACAGCCAAAATAATGTCTGAAGAATGCTAACTCTACTCAGAACTCTTCAGTGCTCTCCCACTGCTCATATGGTAAATTCTCAAGGCTCTTCTCAATGAGGTTCTCATTTCCTTTGTCAACCTCTTTCTCCTCACTACTCTCCAGTCTGTCTGCTCTCCTTGCCCACCAACCACTCACTGTATTTTGCCCTCACTTGCCTCCATTTCTTTGAACATGATGTTTTACTGCCCAACGTTTTCCTTTTTCTTCTGTACTTTCCCAGAAAGAAATCCTATTTGCTCTTCATGTATCAGTAGATAATTTCCTTTCTTGAGAGAATCTCTCCTTAGTTCCCTAAATTAGGGTATTACAGAATCTAAAAGAACACTATGCTTTTCTTTTACCTCATTTATACTTGCAATGAGTTGTTTGATAATTTTCTCAGTTGTCTGTAAGCAGACAACTGCTTTGCACCTTGGAGGTGCTTAATAAATATTTGTGGAAGGAATGAATACTTGAAGGTCATAACATGGCATTGGTCTGTCTTAGCTTACGCTCTTCAGATAAGGGAGCCTGAGACAAACACATATTAACACTTTCATTGGGAAGTGATTCTAAGAGCAAAACTAAGGGGTAGGGAAAGCATATCAGGAAAGAAGAGAGACCAGTGTGAGATATGCTGTTAAGTTGACCACTGCTATAAGAGAGTGAGTACTCAATGCCATGAAACTTGAGAAACCACACAAAATGTGAGTCAGAGTCATTATCAATGCTGTGGGATTGGATGGAAAGAAGTGTTTAGTCAATGGACCCTATCTCTCATTGCTCAAAGATTTTCCCAATGAGGCATTAACTACTGCTGTAGATTGAATGTCTGTATCCCTTCTAAAACTCACGTGTAAAATCCTAACTCCCAAGGTACGGTATTAATAGTGGGGTCTATGGGCAGTGACTAGTCATGAAGGTGGGGCCCTCATGAATGGAATCAGCACTCTTATAAAGAGACCCCAGAGAGCTCCCTCTGCCATTTGAGGACACAGTGGGAAGATGGCTGTCTGTGAACCAGGAAGTGCTCACTAGACACCACGTCTACCAGTCCCGTAATCTTGGACCACCCAGCCTCCAGACTGTGAAAAATAAATATTTGTTTTAAAAGCCACCCAGTCTGTGGTATGTTGTTTTAGCATCCTGAATGGACCATACCTCTGGGTTGTGAATATGTGGGTGGCTTTCTGCAGCATCCAATACTCCAGCTTTATCAGAAGCCATGGCCAGTAGCTAAGAGATGTGGTGCGGGCCCGAGGCAAGGTGCTGTCAGGTTGCACCCGGATGAAGCTAAGAAAGCTGAGGCATTGGATCCCCAGCGGGTTGTTACTGAGGTGCTGGAATAGGAGACAGGCGTGTGAGTTGTGGCTGGGTCCACTGTTTGTGTCTCCTGTGTCTAGCCATGCTGTACATTATATCTGGCCCCAATTCTAAAAGTGTTATCTCACTGATTGTTAGAAAAAGATGCCCTCACTCTTTGTTGCTGAAAAGCAAGATCTAGTGTGATCTGTGACAGTTTCCTTAAATGTGGTAGCTAGACCCAATCTCTGTAGATTTAAAACAAGAGGGTTAGTGACACGATGTTGAGTCACTGCAACTGCAGATTGGTAACCCACAATTGATACTTATCTCTCCTTTTTCCATGACTCATTCTATATTTTCCTCACCCTATAGAAGCACTTTGTGGATCTGCTACTTGTGTGGGAAGAGTTAGATCTGCATCCATGAGGGGGCTGAGTCCTTACACTGACTTGCACTTATCCAATTATAGTGGCTTCAATTTTCCTCCCACAGTTATCCCTGGGGAGTCCTGGAAGCATCAAGATACACTTGACTCTAGCTCCTTGGTTCATCCCTCCTTTTTTCCATTGTGCAGGAGAGTGGTTCTAGAAGTGTGGTCTGCAGACCTCTGGAGGTTCCCACAAGACCCTTGTAATGTTCTGCAAGGCCAAATCTATTTTCAAAATAACATTAAAAATATATAAGAAACAGGGGAGAGGACTATAGGAAAAGAGAGAGAAAACAGAATGGGAAGTCATCAGAGAGGGAGACAAATCATGAGAGACTCTTGACTATAGGAAACAAACTGAGGGTTGCTGGAGGGAAGGTGGGTCGGGGGACAGGATATTTGGGTGATGGACATTAGGGAGGGCACATGGTGTGATGAGCACTGGATGTTATGCGCAACTGATGGATTGTTGAATGTTACATCTGAAAGCAGTGATGTACTATAGTGTGGCTAATGGAATTTTTAAAAAAAGAAAGGCAAAAAAATAACATTAAGAAAATAACTCATTAATGAGCAACTTATGTGGCTACTTCAGCCTTCAAGAGGTGGAGTGTACTCCCCACTCCTTAAGTGTGGGCTGCACATTGTGACTGGCTTCTGAAGAGGACAGTGTGGAAAGGAGAGGCAGAAGGAGTAACTATTCAGTGGAGAAATCTGAGAATCACCATCTCAGTCAGGTGACCAAGGTCAACATCAACAGTGATAAGTCATGTTGATAGCATGGACCCTTGATATGGCATTTTGTCTCTGTGGTCTTCCTCTCGAAAAACCCATAAACTCAATCTAATCAAGAGAAAACATCAGAACTATCCCAATGAAGGGACATTCCACAATATATCTAACCAATGTTCCTCAAAACTCTCAAGGTCATCAAAACCAAGGAAAATCTGAGAAACAGATATAGTCAAGCCTAAAGAAGCATGATGACTGATATCACATGGTATCTTGGCTGGAATCTTAGAATAGAGAAAGGACATTAGGTAAAGACTAAAGAAAATCATATAAAGTTCGGACTTTAGTCAATAATGATATCTCAGAATTGGTTCCTTAGTTGTCACAAGTGTGTCATACTAATGCAAGATGTATAAAAAAATAAGTGAAAATGGATGTGGGGTTTGTGAGAATTCTCTGTTCTATCTCTGTAATATTTCTGTAAATCTAAAAGTATCCTAGAATAAAAAGCTTATTTCAAAAAGCCCACTGGACATTTTTGCTTTTCCAGTGTGTTTGACAGTTTCTGTGACGGTGTAAAAACATTGGATCAGCACCTTGGCAAGAATCTAAGCAGTGACACCAAACTCTATCAGTGTGTCCTGTCCTCTGCATGATCACACAGTACAAACTACTGGTTTTATTAAATCTTGACCCTTGAGTACCTACCCTTGGAATATTGAGTGACAAAATATTGAGTGACAAAATGAGAAGCACACATAAAGCACCTCAGTGTTCCAAAATAGAAAGGTAGTTTACCTTGAGGAAAAGCCCTTGTGTGCTCAGACTGTGAGCTGAACTCATCTCTCTCTCTCTCTCTCTGTGAGTGTGTGTGTGTGTGTTTGTGTGTGTTTGAGTAAGATGTCATTTTTACTCAGAAGAATAATTGATGGCAAATTATGGCAACTCAGACTTATGTATTTGGCAAAGTGTTGCTCAGAAATGAATGAAGCCAAACTGTGGAAAGAACCAAGATGCCCTTCAATGGATGAATGGATAAAGAAGACATGGTCCATATGTACAATGGAATATTATGCTTCCATCAGAAAGGATGAATACCCAGCTTTTGTATCAACATGGATGGGACTGGAGGAGATTATGCTGAGTGAAATAAGTCAAGTGGAGAAAGTCAATTATCTTATGTCCCACTTACATGTGGAGCATAAGGAAAAACATGGAGGACATTGTGAGAAGGAAGGGAAGGGTGAATGGGGGGAAATCGGAGGGGGAGATGAACCATGAGAGACTGTGGACTCGGAGCAACAAACTGAGGTTTTTTGAGGTGCCTTTGCCACCAAAGGCAAGTCTGGTGGTAGGTATTGTGGAGGGCATGTATTGCATGGAGCAGTGGATGTGGTGCATGATCAATGAATCTTGGAACACTGAAAAAATAAAATAAACATATTTGGGGAAAAAAAAGAAATGAATGAAGTGAGCTTGTCACATCAAGGAAAACAATTAACAGTATTTGTGGTCAACGATAAAAGTTAGATGTTATACAAGGTCATTAATCCAGGTGGTACCCTGGAGCTCTGGATCTTGGTTCATGAGCATATTTACTTCTAGAATTTATTTTCAATTTCTTAATTGCCTATGGCTCTCTAACAAATAAATATCATTGTGTTATTAATATCTGAATGCATCTCTGAAACTACAGTTTACAGAGAGAGCATTTTCTTTCCCACTCTCCCAGTGCCTTCACCTGGGTTTTGTGAACACTGATAATGATTACGCTGTAGGGCAGAGAGTAAAGGGACAGTGGCTGTTCCAAGAGTCTTGAAGGTCAGAATATTGTCACTGTCTTTACATATCCAAGTGGAGTATGATTGCCCATGTGGAAGACTCCAGATGGGCTCAGTGGTCTGTGGACAGATGAGGGATTACTTAGGCAGACCCTGATGGGTGGAGTCTTGGGAAAGTGATCTACTGAGGAAACACTGTCAGCAGAGGGAGAGAGGGCAGCAAGGTAAGGCAGGAGAGGTAGTTGAGCAGGGATGTGGTCTTGGCCAGAGTCTGGCTTCTGCCCAACCCTATGGGGAGCCCCGCGGTGTAGGTTCCACCAGTCAGTCTGACTTTGGGGCAAGGAGGGGTCTAGCCTTTTGTACTACTTAAGGATTGGCCCTCAACTGCCTTGTGTGTGGGTGTGACCTTCAGGGCCAGGAAGCTGTTATTGTCCCAAGGGAACTTCTCCAGCAAAGGGCAGCTGTGAGTCCTCCGCAGCCAACACTCACGGCAGCTGGAGGCTGGCGCATCAGCCCAGAGGTCTGGCAAGAGCACAGAGAGCATCCACAGCAAGGTTTTAGTGACCCCTTGTTTGTGCAGAATCAAAGTCCACAATCCTAGGAGTCAGAATGACTGCAGTGGCCCATAGCATGCTGAACCAACATGCACATTCTTCTCGGGGGATTCCAGCAAGACTAGTTGGGGCCCTGGCAGAAATTCAAGAATGAGTTGGGTCTTGGAGCTTTGTCATGAGACCAACCCATGGGATCTTGAGTTCCTTTTGACCCATGCCTCTTCAAAGCCATCCTGGAAAATTCTGGGTGTGTATGTGTGTGCCTGCATGCATGGTGTATAGATATACATGTGAACAATGCATAGGACACAAAAATAAATGGCTTTTAGTCAGTTAAAAAAATTCACACGTCTGTTATGGAGCAGCTCTGTTCTATTTTGTCTGGCAAGATGTGGTCATACATCTTATGATAGAACACAATTCCTGGTTTTTATATTGTCGCGAAGTTTGGACCTACAAGAAAAGACCATTAAGGCTAATAACAGAACCAGGGGATGAAAGGGAATGATGGGGACACAATCCCCTAAAAATCTAGATGTAAATTAATCTGGAAGGAGGGAAATTTTAGGTGGAGGCCAATAAAAAGGCAAAGGGATTTTTCTGCTTGGATATGTGAGTGCAGGACAGCATTTCTCTGGAATGTGCTGGTGATATCAACTGGTATGTAAACACAGAGATCCAGCGCAGGGTTGGTATGCTTTTGGACAGAGAGGTTGAGAGCAGTCTCCACACATCTCACTGCACACATCTGGGCAGAAAGCTGCAAAATTAAACGTGCTAACTTCTTACTGTCTCTGAGATTGTTGAGTTTTAGGGGAATGAGGCAGCAATAGGGAATGGTAGCCCCGTGAACAGTTTGTTCTCTGATCAAAACCCAGGTCCTCAAAGAGGCTGCAGGCATTTCAGTTTTGGAACCACATTGCGATATTCTTGTTTTGGTGAAACTTCTCTGACCATAAGTGAACTTTGCCTGTAAGGTTATTTTATGCCAGGATTCTTATTGCCTGGAGAGCAACGGCACGTAGAATGTTTAATCAATATTCAGTCAAGCCAATCGGTTTTTCATGACACAAAAATGCTGCGATAGTAATATTCTGTCTCTGTAGTCTATTATTTTTCTTTAGCCAATAAGATAAAAAAATATTTTCTCCATGAGCGAAATGGTCATTTCCCCAAGTGTATTATAAACAGGAAGTGCACCATCTGGGGTTGCTTTTTCTCCCTTTCAGTTAGCAAACCACCTGCATCTTTAATTTAACATGCTCTGCTCGCTGTGATTCTGCCACACAGGCTAAGGGAAAGTAGTTTCCCATAAGGATGCTTTAAGAGATGTTGGCAATTGGAGGGGGAAATGAACCACAAGAGACTGTGGACTCCGAGCAACAAACTGAAGGTTTTGGAGGGGGGGTGGTGGGGGGTTGGGCGAGCCTGGTGGCGGGTATTGAGAAGGGCACGTGTTGCATGGAGCACTGGGTGTGGTGCATGAACATGAATCTTGTAACACTGAAAAAATAAAATAATAGTATTTGGGGGGGAAAAAAGACATAGGCAAGCTCACAAGATGTCGATGTCAATACCAAAGAGAAAAAGATTTGTGCCTTTTCAAGGACGTGATATAAATTTGACTAGATACCAACTTTTCGACTGACTAAAAATTAGGAAAACTAATCTTTATAGCTAACATTTTCCAGCATTTTACTGGGTTAACTCAGTTAATTGTTAGGAAGTCCCTGAGTTAGGCACTCCTGTTATTCTTGTTTTCAAGATGAGCAATTGGGACACAGACACAGAAGTGTCACCAAGTAGGAAGTGGCAGAACTGGGATTTGAACTCAGGCAGGCTGAGTTCAGTGCCCACATTTCCTATCCCAAGTCCGCCTCTCGCCCTTGTGGGAGGAGAAGGAGGCAGTTCCTGGATTCTCCAATCAGGTGGACCTTCTTTCATGGGACACAGTTCACAGAACCAAGCCCAGGAATCAGAACAAAGTCATACCCTTCTCTTCCATAGACATGGTGGAGGAATGGCCACTGCCTGCAGGATGTATCACGTCTTCTTCTGAGCAGAGATTGGGGAAGGGTGGAATCATCGCTAACCACCAAATCAGAAGCCTGGTGAGAGGATGGGTAGCTTAGGGAGAAGAACATCGTCCTGCTGCTCATGGGTAGACAAGGGCCACCACCCAAGCTCCACTCTATATCGACCCATGCTCACTGACCTTCATTTTCTTCAGCCTCAGCAAGAGGGGTTTGGTGGACAAGAAAAGATGTAGAGGTACAAGTGTAGGTTGAGATAGTCCAACATATTGAGACTCATCAAAGTACATGATAGAGTCAGATGCCCTATCAATTTGGGAAGGAAGGATTGCACATTATATAGTATGGGCAATTAATAAACTATTTGGAAATGAGTTGTTTCAGCTTCATACCTTATATCAAACACCACAGTAGACTCTAAATGTATGAAAGAGCTCTATGTAAAATGAAAAATTCCCTTAAGAAACGGCAAGAATAATAGGCAAATGCGAATTTCAGAATAAGGACTATTCATAAAAACAAAAGAAGAAAACACAAAGAAAAAGATTTATAGTAATATCTAACTTTAAAAATTAAACCCTGGAGAAACTTAGGGGAAATATTTCACAGAAAGAGCTGCGATCTTTTGCTAATCTTTCAAATTTTTATTAAACTGAAAGTAGTTTCCAGCTATCTTATTATAAATTTTATTTGCAGTTCTTTGATAAAGCACGAAACCGAACCCTTTCAAGTGTTTATTCTTTTCTTAAGTGTTTGTTCATGGCCTTATCTATTTTTTTTAAAGTAGTGCTCATCTTTTCTTATTGTTAAAAAATTCTTTGCACATTAAAGAAATGAGCTATTTTCTATTGTATGTTTTAAAGGTTTTTCCTTGATATGTCATTGGTGATGAAAGTTTTGTGGAGTTTCCTTTGAACTGTTCTTTTTTGCTAAATAAAAATTTTATATATTGGAATCAATCCCTTTTCCTTTGTAATTTTTGGTTTTGAAATCACTCTATCTCAATATTATTGATGATTTCACTCAAAATAACTCCTCATTCTTTCATGATTTTATATTTTGTTTTTAAATATTTTATCCATCTGGAACTTATTTTAATATTAAGAATCGGCCAAAGATCCAGCTTTTATTTTTTAATGTGTTTACTGAAAAATCCATTTTCCATTTGCCAATCCATTCTCCCTACTGATTTGAAATGACATTTTTATTATTAATTACATTCTCACATACTTGTTTCTATTTCTTGGCTCTCCTTCTATTCCATTGATCTGGCGACCTGCTCCAGTTCTGCTTCTATAGTCCTTACTGTCATTTTACAATGCTTTTGAGAACCTGATAGGGAAGGTCATGTTACTCCCCTTCTTCCTTACTCAGAATTTTCTTAGCTCTTCTCCCATGTTTGTTCCCCTCATCATGCTAATGTGCCAAACTCCCATTAGAATTTTTATTACATTACTTTGAATTTATGGATGTAGAGATCATTAATATTCATAATAGAGTCTTCTTTCTTAAATGTTTTATTTATTTACTTAAGAATCAGAGAGAGAGAGAGAGAGCACAGAGGGAGGGGGAGAAGCAGACTCTCTACTGAGCAGGAGCCTGACGTGGGGCTTGATCCCAGGGATCATGACCTGAGCCAAAGGCAGACACTTAACCAACTGAGCCACCCAGGTGCCGCATAATAGAGTCTTTTGTAAAAATGTGGCATGCATCTCATTTTTCACTTTTCTTTTTAAAAATTTTTTAAAAGTTAAAATAGCACATACATACAAGTTAAAAAGCAAAATACCACTATAATATTTACAGTGGAAACAGCTCTCCTTTGATGTGTTTACATGTCTGTTCTTTAACAGTATCTGTATTCCCATATGTACTGTTTTCTCACTGTGGTAGATGAGCAGTGAGCTACTTCAACAGAAGCAGAAAAAACATTTAGCAAAACTCAGCACCCATCCATGATTTAAAAAACAAACAAACCATACTTTGGCTATTGTGGACATTGATGCTATAAACATTGGGGTGCATGTGCCCTTTTGGATCACTACATTTTTATCTTTGCGGTAAATACCTAGTAGTGAAATTACTGGGTCATAGGGCAGCTCTATTTTTAACTTCTTGAGGAAACTCCACACTGTTTTCCAGAGTGGCTGTACCAGCTTGCATTCCCACCATCAATGGAAGAGGGTTCCCCTTTCTCTGCATCTTCACCAATATTTGCTGTTTCCTGACTTGTTAATTTTAGCCATTCTAACTGGTATAAGGTGGCACCTCATTGTGGTTTTAATTTGTATTTCCCTGATGCTGAGAGATGTGGAGCATTTTTTTCATGTGTCTTTGGCCATTTGTATGTCTTCTTTGGAGAAATGTCTGTTCATGTCTTCTGTCCATTTCTTGACTGGATTATTTATTTCTGGGTGTTGAGTTTGATAAGTTCTTTCTAGATCTTGGATACTAGACCTTTATCTGATATGTCATTTGCAAATATTTTCTCCCATTCTGTAGTTTGCCCTTTAGTTTTGTTCACTGCTTCCCGCCAAACTATGGAAAGAGCCCAGATGTCCATCAACAGATGAATGGGTATGTATACACACACACCACACTCCCACACATACACACATTCAGTGGAATATTATTCAGTCATCAAAAAGGATGAGATCTTACCATTTACATCAACATGGATGGAAATGGAGGATGTTATACTGAGTGAAATAAGCCAATCAGAGAAAGACAATTATCATATGGTTTCACTCATATGTGGAATATAAGAAATAGTGCAGAGGATCATAGGAGAAGGGAGGAAAAATTGAATGGGGGAAAATCAGAGAAGGAAAAAACCCATGAGAGACTTTTAACTATAGAAAACAATCTGAGGGTTGTTGGAGGGGAAGTGGGTGGGAGGATGGGGCAACTGTGTGATGGGGATTAAGGATGGCATGTGATGTGATGAGCATGGCGTATTATATGCAACTGATGAGTCATTGAACTCTACATCTGAAACTGGTGATGTGCTATATGTTGGCTAAAATAGAGCTACCCTATGACCCTGCAATTGCACTACTGGATATTTACCCCAAAGAGGCAGATGCAGTACAAAGAAGGGCCACATGTACCCCAATGTTCATAGCAGCAATGGCCACAATTGCCAAACAGTGGAAAAAGCCAAGATGTCCTTCAACAGGTGAATGGATAAAGAAGATATGATTCATACATACAATGGAATATTATGCCTCCATCAGAAAGGATGAATACCCAACTTTTGTATCTACATGGACGGGACTGGAGAAGATTATGCTGAGTGAAATAAGTCAAGTGGAGAGAGTCAATTATCTTATGTCCCACTTACGTGTGGAGCATAAAGAAAAACATGGAGGACATTGTGAGAAGGAAAGGAAGGGTGAATTGGGGGAAATTGGAGGGGGAGAGGAAACATGAGAGACTGTGGACTCTGAGCAACAAACTGAGGGTTTTGGAGGGGAGAGAGGTGGAGGGGGTTGGGTGAGCCTGGTGATGGGTATTGAGAAGGGCATGTATTGCATGGAGCACTGGGTGTGGCACATGAACAATGAATCTTGGAACAATGAAAAAATAAAATAAAAGTAAATGGGAAAAAAAGAAGAAGAAGAAAAGAAAATCAGATACCTCAGTAAATTAGGAATAGAAGAAGACTTTCTTAATCTAATAAAAGATGTCTAAAAAATTATTTTAGGGATTATGTAGACCAAGAAAAAAAGAGGAGACTCAAAATAATAAAAAAATGGGGAACATTACTACCAAATTTACAGAATTTTAAATAAATATAAGGGAATTCTTTGACCTAAATGGCATAGATAAAGTCCTACAAAGACTCAAACTACTGAGACTAAATCAAGAAGAAATAGAAATCTGAACAAAGCTGTAACAAATTAAGAGGTTGAATTGCTAATCCAAAATCTTCCCCACCACCCCCATACACACATACAAAATCCCAGGACAAGATAGTCTCACTGGTAAATTCTACCAACCATTTCAAGAATTAACACCAGTCCTTCAAAATTTTCCCAAAAAACAACAAAATATGAGAGACCATTATCCAACTAATTCTGTAAGATCAGCACTCTTCTGCTACCAAAGCCAAACAAAAACATCACAAGGAAAGAAAATGGACCAATATCCCTCATGAGTATAGACAGGAAAGTCCTCCGTAAGATATGTTCAACTCAAATCCTGCAACACAAATATAGGATTATATACTATGACCAAGTTGGATTTATTCCATGAATAGAATGTTTGTGTAGCCTTTAATATTTCCATTTGGGTCACTTTATAACCTCTATTTCTTTTCTGAGACTTTTTATGACTTTGCATTTATTTTACATTATTTGTGATTGTTCCCTTAAGCATTTTAGTGATGGCTGCTTTACAATCTCTGTCAGATCATTCTACTTTCTGCCACTATACTGTTGTCATCTGCTTTTATTCAGCTTGAAATCCTCCTAGTTCCCTCTAAGATGGGTGGTTTTTTAGAGAAATCAGAACGTTTGGGGTATGATTTTTTTCCCCACAAATATGTTTATTTTTTAATATTCCAGATGTTTAAACTTTCTGTTTTAGCCGGCTTCCTTGGACACCTTTCTGGCAAAGCTAGGTGGGGAGGAGGTTTCCACCTTAGTGATGCCAGGTGGGGTGGAAGTACAAGTTTCCTACTCAGCCTCCATTGACACCTGATGATGGGACTCCTCTTCACTGCTGGGTAGAGGTGAGAGTTCAGAGCTTTCCCCACTGCCTCCACTGATGCCTCCTTCACTGGGAGAAATAGGGGTGCCCAGTTCTCACTGTTCATGTGGCTTCCACTAACAAAATGGAAAGGAGGATGGTCTCATTACCTCTGGTAAGTGTTGAAAGTCCTGATTCTCCTCTAGGGTTCCCCCTGACACCACCCCAGTAGGGAAGGGGAAGTGTCTTCTTACTGCCAGTGGGGTTGGAAGTCCCAGCTCCTTCCCTAGCCTTCTCTGGCCCTATGCTTCTGGCATGAAGTTAGGGTGTCTAGAGAAGATGGAAGTCTACACTCCCCACTCAGTCTTTGTTCACTGGAGTGGGACCACAGTTGTGTGTGTTGAAGGTGTCTGCCTGGGACAGTGATTATTATCTAAAAGTTTTCTGTCTTGCTTCACTGTCCCATTCTTTTGACAAGAGAGATCAAGATTTTGTGGTGGCTTCTTTTTTTGTTCACACTCTTTAAAGTTTTGGGGTGGCCAGCTTCTCTAGCTGGCACCCATTTGGATATATGAGGCATTAAAAAAATAAACAGGGAACTCACTGCCATATAATTTTTCTAGTCCCAAGGTGCCAAGCCAATCGGCCTCTTTCTTTCTACCTTTCAGAGTCTTCTTATGTTCACTTATATATAATTTCTGGGGTTTTTGTTAGACTTGGAGGAAGTCAAGGGGAAGTCATCCCCCTCTCTTATTTTAACTGAGCATTTTATTCCTTCTGTGCTTTATCACTTATAATTCCTTTAAAAACTTTTTAGTGGTTGTTTTAAGCCTTACGATATATACTTTAAGCAATGTATATCCATCTTTATTAATTTTTTTAGAACTCAAATATGTTTATTTTATTTTTTCAGTGTTACAAGATTGATTGTTCATGCACCACACCCAGTGCTCCATGCAATATGTGCCCTTCTCAATACCCACCACCAGGCTCGCCCAACCCCCCACCCCCTCCCTCCAATGCAAGTTAGTGCAGCCACTTTGGAAAACAGTATGGAGATCCCTCAAGAAATTAAAAATAGAACATATATCCATCTTTAAATAACGCTGTACCATTTCACGTGTGGCACCAGAATCTTGTGACACAGTATGGCCATCCCTCTCCCCTGTAGCTGTCATTTGTTTTTTTTAACTTTACATTAAAAAACCCAATTCATTGTCACCATTAGTGCTTTAAATGAAATACTATCACTTAGATAAATTAAGAATAGGAAAGCTAAAGATGTTGTTTTGGTTCATTTATTCCTTCTCCAACACTCTTCTTTCTATATGTGTTTCCAAGTTTCTGACCATGGTTAGTATTTCTTTCAGGGCAAGACCATACTGGTCATTAATTCTGTTTTTGCTTGTCTGAGAAAGTCCTTATTTGTTCTTCACTTTTTTTTTAAAGACTTATTCTATTTAATTGAGACAGAGAGAGAGAAAGAGAATGAAAGGGGAGAGGTCAGAGGGAGAAGCAGGCTCCCCTCAGAGCAGGGAGCCCAATGTGGGACTCGATCCAGGACTCCAGGATCATGACCTGAGCCGAAGGCAGTCGCTCAACCAGCTGAGCCACCCAGGCGCCCCTGTTCTTCACTTTTGAAGGATAATCTTGCTGGGTATGGAATTCTAGACTGGTATTTTTCTTTCTTTCAACATTTTCAAGATTTCACAAGTACAGACTCCCTCATGGTCCAGAGTGGAATTGCTCTGAATGAATGAAGACCTGCATTGCACATAAAGGATTTCACACTCATGAGTTCTATTTCTGCATACATCACAAAAACTTGTTCAGAATGGTGAATTTTTGCTATCTGATGGGATATAATTATATCCCATTGACCTAATTAACATTTCCTCTGATTATTAGGAGGTTTGGTAATTTTTTTCATATATCTATTGATCATTTATTTTTCCTCTGCTCATGAGTTGCTTGCTCACCTCTGTAGGGCATTTTCAGGTCATTTTAGGTTTCTTATTTTTTCTTTGTGGATTTATAAGGTATCTTTATACATTTGGCCAACCAATCTTCTGTTATTTGCATTGCAAATATCTTTTTTCTAGTCTGAAATGCCTTTTCCCTTGGTTTTGGTGTCTGTCACTGTACAGTGTTTTTCACTTTCATGAAGTCCAATTTAATCTTTTATTTATACTTCATGGCTTATGCTTTATGCCTCAGTTAAGAAATTATATTTTCTATAATGTATTGATTATAGTGTCTAACATTGTTCAATTTTATCAGTTTAGTTGTTATTTTGCTACATTTTGAGTTTGATGCTCAATTTAATTTTATTCTTATTTTTAGCAAAACATGTTTAGAAGGATTTTTTAAAAAAATTCCAAGTGACAAGACTTTCTGGTCTTTTTTCTTTCTTTTTCTACTTAGCTTACTACATTAATTTTATTGCATTATAGTCAGAATCTGGTCTGTGTTTTTTATGTCTTTCTTTAGCCTCAATCTAAAGCATAAGATCTCAGTATTTTCTGACACCCATATGGTAGAAGACTCAAAGACATCACCAGCACATATGTGTAAGTTTGTATGGGAAAGAATGGGTATCACCAGGCCCCAAGGGGAGTCCAACACAATTTGGAGAGTCTGCTCTATGCTATATTTGACCTCCTAATTCATAGTGATCCTGACTGTATTAAGACTCAATCTGCTTCTGAAAATTAACTGGTCAAGTTAGCGAATAGCCCCTCAATATTCCCTCCCCACATATCCGAGTTTTTCTGTACTACCAGCCAGAACAACCTAGAGCAATCCAGCTCTGCCCCTGAGATGCCCCTGCACAGGAGAAACTGGGACATTAAGTGACTCCCATGTCCACTGTATTCCATACCCAATTCTACTCCCTCGCTGGTTTGTTGGTCAGTCTTACTTACAAGGTCATGCAATGAGCACCACCACATGGTAGACTAAATAATCATAGGCCAAAAATAAAATATGTCCCAAATTTTAATAATGTGACCTTCTTCGATTATTAAACTTCCCTAAAGAAATTAAAATCTTGGCCACATATTCTCCCTCCCCACTGGGAAATGAAAGTCCTCAAATGAAATGCCCTTTCCCCATGATGTCGGAGAAATGAAGGTCTCTCCCCAAATCACTTCTCTCTTTTCTTTTTCTGTTCAGTCCCAGGCAGGTGGCCAGGCTGTTGCCACCTCCCAGCAGACTGCACAGCACCTCTCGCTCAACCTCAGACTAGAAGGCTCCAGGCCAGCAGCACGGAGGAAGGAGGGACACAGATGACACAGATCTGCCTTGAGTCATTCTTTGTGTTAATGCTGTCTCTAGGATACCATATTTTCCCAAGGTCCTGAACCCTGCAGAGTGATATATATCTTGTTGCTTAATACATATTTATTGGAAATTAATGATGATAAGCAGCTGCTTTCTATGTCTGCCAAGTGGTACATTTTCATAACTCTCTTCTAGTCTGAAAAGCGGTTGATTCATCTAAGAGAGACATCCAAATGAAAGATATCGGAGCTAAGTTTCCTTTCATGCTGTAAAACCCTTATGTCGAAACCTCCTCTAGTTTCTCCTCATTTAATGCTGGCATAACACAGCCCCAGATTGCATTTACAGACTCCACAGATCTGCATTGGGTAATGAAGACCTTAGGAAGACATTTACACTTTTGAAAGTAGAGGAGAGAAAAAGAGTTACACTGTATCCCTTAAACAAAAATTTCAGCAAATATTTCCCTGAAATACCTCTGTCCTTTCTCCAAGGGCCACATGCTCCTTTCATTTATATCTTTTCAAACACACACACACACACACACACACACATACACACACGTTTCTCCGGCATTCCAGTATTCCAGACTCTTCTCCCCATCCCTAACAGTAGGTCTAAATCTTCTCTGCTTTCAGCCTCACTCAGAAAAAACAAAATCTTGGAGCTCCTGGGTGGCTCAGTGTTAAGTGTCTGCCTTCAGCTCAGACCATGATCCCAGGGTCCTGCGATCGAGCCCCCCCACCCCACATGGGGCTCCCTGCTTGGCGAGAAGCCTGCTTCTCCCTCTCCCTCTCCCTGTTGCTCCCCTTGCTTGTGTTCCCTCTCTCTCTCTCTGTCAAATGAATAGATAAAATCTTTTTTTAAAAAAAGGAAAACAAAACCTTGGCATGTAATAAGCCCTTGACCAATGTGTGGAATCACAGTGGTGAAGATTAGGTTCTAATTACCTTACAAAAATCCATAAGTAGAGTAAAACATATCTCTGTGCCTCACTGAAGGCCAACGCACTTTTTCCAGTGGGCTCACTCAGCACGATCACTTCTTTCTCTAATGCTGAACATCAGAAGAACCAATCAATGATATAAAGGGGCATGCGACTTCAAAAATACCTCACCAAACATGAGTATCCCAGTGCGGAGAAATGCTCACACTCTGATATTGGGATCTCAATCCTGCGGATGGAGACCAACTGAGGGGACAGCAGCTTGGTGACTCTCATTTCACCCTCAGGAGAGTGTATGCCGTCGTGCCATCAAGGGGAAGGGCAGGCAGAGTCCCTCTGAGATTGTTTCTTCATCTACTTCTTTTCATATGATCGCAATGACTTAATTTAAATGCTTTTTTTATTACGCTCTGCCATCTTTTACTCAGCTATGGTAACCGGGGAGCCTCTGTTTACTTTGCCACAAATAGAAATGTATATTTAAGAAAAGCATTTTCATCATATGATGCCCCTGCTCTAAATAATCTAATAAAAATGTCATATTGGGACAAAAAAACGGACACCAGGTATTCTCGAAGACCTCAATAAATTGATAAACTAGAATATAGAGAAATGCATTCCAAGTACATGGCTGGGTGTCCGGAGACTGCATAGGAACAAATCTTTATCCCAAGGGGGTGTGCTGCTAAGGGAGCACTCTCCTGGTTCAGCCAGGGTTCCACACTAATTGAAATTGAACCTGGATGTCAGAGGTAGACGCGAGTTTCCTCAAAAGCGGAAGAGCAGAACATAGTTGCTATCTGGGGCCTAAATGGGATGGGGTGAGTGCAAATAGTCTTATCAACGGAGAAGGAGAAGATACTTGACTACACACGATGAATCTGGGGGGCCTTCATGTATAATTCTGTTTCAGGGAAACAAAGCCAGAATATAAAATGAAGGCAGAGTTCACACGGTATAAAATGTATATCGGGGGCGCCTGGGTAACTCAGTCAGTTCAGCATTTGACTCTTGGTTTCGGCTCAGGTCGTGATCTCAGGGTCGTGGGATCAAGTCCCGAGTCAGGCTCCACACTCAGTGGGGAGTCTGCTTGTCCCTCCACCTCTGCCCCTCCCTCCTCTCTCTCTCTCTCGTGGATAAATCAGTTTTTAAAAAAATGTGTACAGTATTTATCTGAGAGAAACCAAAATCAGGATGGTGAGTAGAGTAGTGTGTTCATCTAACTCTTTTATATTCCATTTCTATTGTGGATAAATTCTTTCTCCTTTTATTTCCGAGATTGCCACTGATGACATACGGGAAAGCCCTCAGGAGGCGGTATTATTATTTTTGGTATAGGTGTGGGATGTATGTGGTAAGAGTGTAACACGGGTAATGGGGGTGTAGTGTATGTGGTATACGTACCCCAGATGTGTGGTATATGTGACTTCCGTGTGTGATGTGGATATACGATATACGTGGCCTGTGAGTGTGGTGTCTGTGTTGTGTGTATGCTATATGTGTGGAATGTGTGTGAGACACATGTGTTTGGTTGTATGCACTATGTGTATGATGTGGAAGTGGTATATATGTGGTTTTGTGAACTGTTTGTGTGGTTTGTGTTTGTGTGGTGTAAGTGTGTGTGCGGGTTATGGAGATTGCATCTGTGTGTGCGGTGTATATGTGGTATGTTGTGGTCTAAGTGTAGTGTGTTTGTGGAGTGTGGGTGTATAGTATGTGTGTTGTGTGTTGGTGTGGTATAAGCATGGGGTGTGTGTGTGTAGTTTGTATTTGTAGTGTACGTGTGGTGTGTTTTGGTATAAATGTGATGCGTGGGGGCACCTGGGTGGTTCAGTGTATTAAGCGTTTGTCTTCACCTCAGGTCATGATCTCAGGGTCCTGGGATCGAGCCCCGCGTCAGGCTCTCTGCTCAGCAGGGAGCCTGCTTCCCCCTCTCCCTCTGCCTGCCTCTCTGCCTGCTTGTGATCTCTCTCCTCTCTTTCAAATAAATAAATAAAATCTTTAAAAAAATTTAAAATCTTTAAGAAAAATGTGGTGTTTGTATGGTGTGTGTGTAGTTTTTTTGTTCAGTATACGTGTGGTATATATATCATTTGTTTTTGGTGTATGTTGTATATGTGTAATGATGTGTGGCTTATGTTTGTTGTTTTTGTGGGGTACGTTTGACCTCTGTGTGGTGTATGTGAGATGTGTTTGTGTGTACATGGGGGATATTTTAGACGTGTGCTGTGTGTGGGAGGTATTATCTTTTAACTTGACACCTTACTGAAACCATTTGTTGATTCTAATTCATTTTTAGTTCTTGATTTACTTCATAGTAATTCTATAACAATCAACTACAGTGGAACTGTTTATACTTCATTCTGATATTTACATATTTTCTTCATTTAATTTTTTTTAAGTTATTAAGTCCATATTTTATTAAAATTTCCTTAGTTTTTTTTCCCCCCCAATTTGTTTATTTTAATCTTTCAGTGTTACAAGATTGATTGTTCATGCACCACACCCAGTGCTCCATGCAGTATGTGCCCCTC
>CM052810.1:170859729-170952232 GCA_028533885.1 Nasua narica | reverse complement strand
TATCAACAGCTATATGCCAATAAGCTAAACAACCTAGAAGAAATGGATGCATTCCTGGAAACCCATAATCTTCCAAGACTGAAACAGGAAGACATTGACAACCTAAATAGACCAATATCTAGTAATGAGATTCTTCATTTAATTTTTTTATGCAAGGGGCTAGAACACCTCTTGTGATATTAGTAGTAGCGCGAGGTGGCAGTTTTCACTTGTTCCTGACTGTAGGCAATGCTAGCATGATAAGCCTTTGTCTTCTAAGACCACCTGCAGCTATGGATGGTAGTATTTATGTAGGTTTGTGCAGTGTCTGTGTGGTATAAGTGTGTGTGTGGTATATCCCACATCAAGCACCTGTGGCCCTCTTCTCTTTCTGTCTTGTGCTCTGGGGAGTTTGCTTGGCTGCGTGCAGAACCAACTCTAAAGGGTGGCAGAGGAGGCCACTGGGAATAGCCATGAACAAATGGGGGAGGTGGAAGTGGGTAGATAAATGCCCTCTCCTCCTCAACCCCTGCTGGAACAATTCTGAGGAGACCATTCCACTTGTATGTATTTATCTCTTCTTCCGTGGTCTTTAAACCTTTTATTTCTTTTTCTTGCCTTATTGCAATGCCTAAGACCTTCAACACAATTCCCAATAGACATAATGAAAATGGGCATCTTTGCCTTGCTCTCCAAGGGGTTTTGTTTTGTTTAGTTTTTTTGTATGTCACCCCTTTGTTGAAGCTTTTCTTGATCCACTTCTGTAGAATCCAACCTTGTTTACCCTCAAGTTCCAGATGGGGTTGTGAAGAGCTCTCCTGAGTACAGATGTTTTTTTCTCTTACTTTTAGAGTATATTTTTAATATCTGCCCTTCTCTTCCTGGGCTGTGACCTTACTCTTCAGAGTAAGAGGTGACTGGCAGATTGAAAGACAATAAACTGATCCAGATTAAAACTTCCTTTATTACTTATTACTTATGCAAATTATTTAATCTATCTCAGTTTTAAATATGACTTTTATAAAAGCAAGATCATAATACACATTTTGAAGAATATCTTTAAAATTTACCATCAGAGAAGCGGATGTCTGGGGGATGATCCCATCATGCACTAAGTCCTAAGGATTTCCATGGGAAGGGATGTTGGCAAAAGCTGGCAGCCCTCGTTCCAGCTACTCTATCACAATGCCTGTGCTTTCATGCCCAGAGCTGAGTATAATGGTGAGCAACAAAACACGATCCTCATTACCTATCTGCCTCCCTGACCAGTGTCTTCAGCTACACCAGCTTTCTCCTCTTCCTAGATGAAGCCAAGTTCACTCTTGCCTCAGGGCCTATACACTGGTTGTTTTCTCTGCCTGGAATGCTCTTTCCTCATCCATATTTGCAAGACAAGCCCCCTCAGTTCTTTCATGCCATTACTAAGGCCCTTCTTTCCAACCTTTATGTTTCCCATCCCTACTGCATTTTCTGCTGTAATATTATTTACTTATTCATTCATTCATTCATTTATTTTTAAAATATTTTATTTATTTTATTTGAGGGAGAGAGAGGGAAAGCACAAGCGGGGGTGGGGGGGGGGGAGAGGGAGAAACAGACTCCCCATTGCACTGGGAGCCTGACACGGGACTTGATCCCAGGACCCTAGGATTATGACCTGAGCCAAAGTCAGATGCTTAACCAACTAAGCCACCCAGGCACTCCTCTACTCCTGATTTAATTAGAAATGATTTTGGAGGGGAGGGGGTGGGGGGTGAGCCTGGTGGTGGGTATCGAGAGGGGCACGTACTGCATGGAGCACTGGGTGTGGTGCATGAACAATCAATCTTGTAACACTGAAAAATTAAAATAAACAAATTTGGGGAGAAAAAAAAGAGAAATGATTTATGACTTTATTTTATTCTTTGTCCATCTCCACCCCTAGAAAGAGGAAACAAGAATCTTTGTCTGTTTTTTTCACTGCTGTAACCTCAGAAACAAGAATAATGCCTCATACATAGTCAGTTCTCATTAATGTTTGTTGAATGAATGAACTTTGGAGCCCAACTATGGGTAAAGCCTGGACCATCAAAAGGGTCATGCTTGTAGCCATGCACAGGCAAGTTCATCTGTCAGATAAGCAACATCTGCTCCCAGTGATCACCCTTGTGTGCAAGTGGAATCATAGATTCCATATAGTTCTCCACTGAGTATTTCAACTCAAGCTTGAAGCCTGCTTGGACTGAAATTTGGGATAAATTAGAAGAGGGAAGTGTGTATCAACTATGTAGTAGGAAGGATGACGATCTGAGCAATTAATAGGAAACATAAAGGAAAAAGGCCACATGTCTATCTCGGGAAAGTGGGGCAGATTATGCCAGTTTCATTCCTCCACTTGAATGGATGCCCATCAGTGCTGGCACAATACCTGACACTTGGAACCACTTCCTAATGAAGAATGACTGACATAGAAGGTTCAGTGTGCAATGAATTATGTTGTTTGACCATGCATGACAATGCAATAGCCTTGCATTTCCTCTCCTTACAGCATTTGGATCTAATTCCACTGATATGCTACAGATTTTAATCAGCACACTATTCAAATTACTTGTATCTTCTGTGACTGCAGATCAAGATTCACTATGTAGAGATGTCCTTGATTAACTCTCGCTATTGGCACAGAACCTGGTGTCACCACTTCCGCACATTGAGGGCACAATTCTCCTTTCTAAACTTGATCTTAGGAGGCCTTCCTGCAGAGAATCTTCCACCCCTTTTCACTACTCTTCCAAGAAAGTTCAATGTTGTCTGCCATTTTCTCATTATTATATTCTGAAAGATGTCTCCCCCATAAGCTATCCTTTCATTGCTTTTCCTTCTTTTTTTAAAAAAGATTTTATTACATAAAGAACTGCTCAAACTCAACACTCAAAAAACTGATAATTACGTCAAAAAATGGGCAGAGAAGATGAGCAGACACTTCTCCAAAGAAGACATACAAATGGCTAACAGACACATGAAAAAATGTTCATCATCACTAGGCATAAGGGAGATTCAAATCAAAACCACATTGAGATACCACCTTACACCAGTTAGAATGGTTAGAATCAACAAGCCAGTAAACAACAAATGTTAGCGAGGATGTGGAGAAAGGGGAACCCTCTTGCACTGTTGGTGGAAATGCAAGTTGCTGCAGCCACTTTGGAAAACAGTGTGGAGACTTCTCAAAAAATTAAAAATAGAGCTAACTTATGACTCTGCAATTGCACTACTGGGTATTTACACCAAAGATACAGATGTAGTAAAAAGAAGGGCCACATGTACCCCCATGTTCATAGTAGCAATGGCCACAATCACCAAACTGTGGAAAGAGCCAAGATGCCCTTCAACAGACAAATGGATAAAGAAGATATGGTCCATATATACAATGGAATATTATGCCTCCATCAGAAAGGATGAATACCCAACTTTTGTATCAACAAGGATGGGACTAGAAGAGATTATGCTGAGTGAAATAAGTCAAATAGAGAGAGTCAATTATCATATGGTCTCATGTGTGGAGCATAAGGAAAAACATGGAGGACATTGGGAGAAGGAAAGGAAGGGTGAGTTGGGGGAAATCAGAGGGGGAGATAATCTGTTAGAGACTGGGGACTCTGAACAACAAACTGAGGGTTTTGGAGGGGAGGATGTTGGGGTGCTGGGTGAGCCTGGTGATGGGCATTGAGGAGGGCATGTATTGCATGGAGCACTAGGTGTGGTACATGAACAATGAATCTTGGAACACTGAAAAAATAAAATTAAATTAAAAAAATAAAATTGTGTTCATGGGGTGAAAAAAGATTTTATTCATATATTTGATAGAAAATAGCATAAGTAGGGGGAGCAGCAGGCAGAGCAAGAGGGAGAAACAGGCTCCCTGCTGAGCAGGGAAACCTATTCAGGGCTCAATCCCAGGACCCCAAGATTATGACTTGAGTCAAAGGCCAATGCTCAACTGACTGAGTCACCCGGGTGCCCTTCATTGCTTCTACTAAAAGAAAATGGGCTATATTTAATGGTTTCGTATAGGTCAGAGAAAAAAGGGTCAAAAGTGGTGGTGAAGAAGGAATCATTATTCTCTGGAAGGAATCACCCTAAAACTCAGCACACATTTTCCTAGAGCCACTCTGGGGAACACCATTGAAGGGTATCCTTGTCATTGCTGTGGGGCACACTGAGAAATCCCCTCCACACTGGGCCATTTTGCAAAAAAGTCTATAGTGTCTACGACTTGTCTTTAGGAATTAGGAATGCGCAGTCTCACCCTCCCTGTGTCTTGTCCTTCTTGGGCTGTCAAGGTTTGAGCACACTGATTCCTCAGCTGCTGTCATAGGGATCCATGCATATGGAGGGCCTGTTGAGAAGGCAGAGGAGGGCCTTCGCCAAGGGGAGATGGGGACATGAGGGAGACTGGGCTTGGAGCCAGCCTGCTATCCCAAGAACCAGAGTCAGGAGTCTCCGCTCCCTTCCATCCCCCCCTTGCCAGCTCTACTGTGGGGCTGCCAGAAAAACAAAGACAAACCATATCCAGGCTGGACACTATGATTTTTCCAGTTCCGTAAAGGGAAAATAAAATCAAAAGCCACAGATGACATTAGGTTTGGAGCATGTGTGTGCCCGCTAATCAAAACCATCTGAATGTGGAGCATGATTACATCTGAAAAAAAAAAAAAAGAAAGAAAGAAAGAAAGAAAGAAAGAAAGAAAGAAAGGAAGGAAGGAAGAAAGAAAGAAAAGGAAACACCATCCAATTTGTTTGAAGCTGCAAGGAGACCTCGGGGCTCCTGCGGGTCCTGCCAACATGACGGAGGGGCTGGGCGAGAGTCTGTGGTGGGGACAGCCCCGCTGTGTGCAAACATATATATTATTGGTCTTGTCAGCAAATGGTTGCAATTTTCGGAGATCATTTCCCCTGTTTCGGTGGGGAGGGGGATTGTTCTAAGCACTGCTTCTGATGTTTCTCTGACATGGGTTGTGTCTAGACCCTAGAAAGGGCTAAAACCCCAAACCTCTAGATCAGAGTGTTTAGATTCTTCGGAACGTGGACAGCAGCCAGACCTCACACCAAAGCGATCCCAGTGCTGGGGACAGAGCAGTGCTTCCTGTTCAGCTTACTGCAAACTCGTTGCTGACTGTCACTGCATCTGGGAAAGGGGGCTGCATGTCGTGATGCTTTCATTGTCTTCCTCCTGTGGTCATGGTATGCCCAACCAACCTCTGTCCTTGTGTCCTGTCCCTCTTGGTCTGTCAAGGTTTGAACACTATGATCCTCAGCTGCTCTCATGGGGATAAATGTATGGAGGGCCTGCTGAGAAGGCAGAGGAAGGTCTTTGCCAAGGGGAGATGGGGACATGAGGGAGACCACAAATGAGGGGGTTCTTCCCTAGTGATAGCCTTTATTTTGTAAGCACTCCTGGGAAGATCTCTACTACAAGCTTCCGTGGATATAAGGAAGCCTATAACCACATCGAAGGAACTGGTGTGAGGCAGGGATGTGTCTGCGTGGAGAGAGAGGACAAACCCTCCAGATGGCAGGCCGGGATGGAGGGATCAGCACCAAGTGCACCAAGTGTTTCTCAGGGAATGTGCCCCGTGGACACCCCATGCCTCTCCCCACTTCCTCTTTGCTCTTATACAGGAAAGGTGCGTCCTGGAGTTCTCTTGATGTCTGTGCTTGTATGTGCTCATGGTATTGCACAGAGGAATCACTGAAATTGCTGAAATGTTAGTGATGTAATATATATTGATTACAAGTAATTGGATGAATGAAATCACCTCTTCTCTCCTCCCAAAAAAAGAATCCAAAGAAGAGAGAGCATTGAGGCCTAATAAGGAGACATTCATAGGCAATGTGCAAGGAGTTTTAGGTCATTCTTCTCTGAACTAGAGGACCCACAATTCCAGCAACAAGCTGCAGTGGGTCTGGGTGCACCATACCCTGAGCGCCACCACTGTGTCCTGCTTGGCGGTGACATCTCTTGCCCCGTGACCTTGTTCCTTGGCTTGAGGTCCCATAGCTTATAGGAAACCAATGTCCATTTTTCTATTGGATTATAAAACTCACTTTAAAATGAGTGTGCATGCAGCATTTTATAAAAATGGGGCAGGATTTTACATGTGGTTCTGTGGTCCTTTTAATCTCAGTGAATATTTTACAAATTCTTCTCCACATGGAAAATGTGCTTCAACCCCATCACATTCAGCAATCACCCTCGATCCCTCCATGTGGCTGCATTGGTCATTCATTTCAGCCAAACAGGGTTTATAGACTGCTCACCAGGACTTTTACATAGGTCATGAGTGTGGAGCCCTCGTATGTGGGATTCATGCCCTTATAAAAGAGACCCTAGTAACTTCTCCTGCCTCCTCCACCACCTGAGGACACAACGGAAAAGTGGCAGTCTGTGAACCAGAAAGAGACCCTCAATAGAACTAAATCTGCCTTCAACCTGACTTTGGACTTCCAGGTTCCCAACCTGTAAGAAAGAAATATTTGTTGTTTGAACCACCAGTGTATGGTATTTTTGTTATAGCAACCCTGACCAACTAAGTCCCCATCCTTAGTTGAATACTTTTAGTATAAGGAAACAACCAGCACCTGCCCACATGCACCAGGACAGTCCCTAACCTCATTGTGGTGACAATGTGGTGCCAAGGATAACATAGAGATCCTGTATGCCTTGTCCGGAGTATGTAAAACCATACATCTCTAATGAGAAAAAGCCACCCGCTTTAAGGCTAAAGAGGTGAGTCCCTGGACCAGTGGTTCTTGACCCTGACTCCCATTGAAGGTCACCTGGAGAGCTTTCAAAAATCTCATACCATTCCCTGGACCAAGCTAACCAGAAATGCTGGGAGTGGGGCTCAAGCCTCAGCAATTTTGAAACTCCCCAGATGACTTGAGCAGGTCACCAAGGCCAGGAATCATCTCTAAACGCAGACTCCATTAGCTGCAGGGGAGATGGTGTTCAGAGTGGGGCCATGAGACACTGTCCCAGGACAGGGGCTAAGGGGAGAAAGGCCACGGTTCCAGACCCGAGTAATTCCCTTCTAAGTCTTCCCAAAGCTTTCTGGAAGGAAACCAAAGGAGCAGCTTTGTGGTTAGGAGGAAGAGAAACAAGGACTTTTGCTTTGGATTTTATGTACACAGACCCAAGAGTCTCCTGCGTTTTGCTGCAAAGTTTAGGATTTTGATAGGTGTTATCACTGGTTCTTTACAATGAAGACAGCCATGCTCCTGCCTTTGGAGTTGCAAAGTCTAGCCAACTTCAAAAAGCTCAGCCAATTCAAACAGATTTCACTTTAAAATAGTATGAAACATTCTCCCTCTCCACCCAGATTTATGGGTTTCTTCTCTTTGGTACAACCAATTATCAAAACAGCTTCTGATTTGTTTCGAACCCCAGTGGGTCTGAAGCTGCTTGGCTGGCCACCGTCCCAGGACTGTCCGTGAGGATCGTCAGGAAGCCCGCGTCATGCTGGGCAAAGTCTGTGGGTGATTCCCTTCCTCCTTATTCATTACCACGCTGTTGTAATTGCCTGTAAGAACACTAATTTAGTTGTTGGCGGAGGATCTATACTCTACAAATCGAATATGTTACTCAACACTTTGATTTATTTTGATTTATTTTAGGATCATTAAAAATTAAATCAGAGAGCAAATAAATAAGCAAAAGAAAATAGAATGCTTTCAAATACAAATCGCCTAGGTATCCGTTTTGATTTTTAAGGTAGAGTGTGGAACGGTGCTTTCAGTCCCTGGGCCCATCTGCGGGGTCCCTGCAACACCTCTGTGCAGTAAATGCCCACAGGCGAGTGGAGGGAAAGTTCTGGGTTGCAAGCATTTTAGCTGCTTCCGCAGATAGGTGGGGCCATGGAGGCCAACCATGGAAGATTAGCCATGTTTCCTGCAAAGCTCCATCTGAATTGAAAGCATATGGGATAATGACTACTTTTCAGCTCTGTGGGTTTGGGGATTTTTCCAGTGAGGAGCTAGTCTGTGGTGGGCTCGGTTAGCAACGAATCTGGAGTTGGGAATAAGGAGTAGGTGAAGTCTGACATCCAGCATTTGCTCATGTTCATGCAGAGTTTCAGGAGCCATCAAAATGAGGCTTCGGGGTGAGATGTTTCCACTTCCTCCCAAGGCAATGTTAGATTATGCTACAGACAGGAGAAAGCTGGCCCTTGTGACGCCGATGAGGTGAGACCACAGCTTCACCGACCTTCCCTTCGTCATGTGAGTTCCATCTTCTGTTACCTTCCATGGCAGCTGCTCTTCCCTCATGCTAAGCTCCCAGAAGTCACATAGAGCCATCTAGTTTCTCTGCAGCCTGGGACCTCTCCCACGCCTGCATTTAGAGGCACCAACCCCTTCCTGGTGGAATACCTCATTTCTCAGCATGTCTGAGAGTGGACCCACGTGCACAGCGCCTGGCTGAGTGCTCCTGGTGAGGGTCCCACGATCCGGGGAGATGTGTCTTCACAGGGTGCCTGTGACGCCCATCTGGCTGGAGCCTGACCAACCACAGCATGTGGCTTCTTAATGCCCTACTGACACGGAGACTCCATTGCAGGAGTGTTACATTTTTACTGCTGCCTCTGATCTTGTGTTCCTCAGGTGCCTTTGGTCATGTCTTATATGGAGCACGTTGCTGATCCTAGTGAGAAGAGCCCTCCAGAGGTGCCAGAGCAAGGAAATGGGGCCACATGGAGAACATCAGACAGAGCAGAGCCTGCAGACTGTTCCAGCTGTCTGGGCCACTGCAATGAAAACTGGAAAGACAAGGCAAGAAAACAGGGTGTGTAGACCATGCAGGGCTGATTGATGCTCCCAACCCCTGGGATACTCCCCAAACTTGCTAGCGGTGTGGTCAGGCCCTTCTCACTGAATGAGCACAGACTGACCTGCCCCAGGGACAAAGCAGGACCTTGCCGGGTCCTCTTGGCACCAGGGCTCAGAATTAGACCAGGGAGGGTGCAACTGTGGACACCTTGATTTCGGCCCAGGGATGCTGGTTTTGGGCTGCTGGCCTCCAGAATGGTGAGAGAATAAGTGTGTGCTTATCTGTAAGGTTGCTGATGACACTAATAGTTCTCTTGAGTCCTTATTATAGGCAGGGTGAGCGGCTAAAAGCATTAAGGGAACACCACCTCTTCCTCAGTCTTGTGACATGGATGCCGTGGTTTGCAGGACTGAGCAGGTGGTAGTGCCGTTGGCCTGATCCGTAAGGAGCAGGAGTGATGGCTGGGAAACGGTGTGGGAAGAGGAGTCATTGATGCTACCTCACGTACAACCCTTTCTAGAAAATTCTATGCATTTTCCCACCAGCCTCAGACCTTGAAGTGGGGAAGCAGAGATGTCAGCTGACCCCTAAACAACCTGTATGGACCCAAGTTTCTGCCTAACGGAGCTAGCATTTTTCACCAAGTCACTAAATGTGCCTCTGGCTGATGCTGCCCCAAAAGGATTTGCCTTGGATCTGGCATTTTTCTTTGTGACTCTTGGGCTTCATATGGCCTGATGCAGTTTATCTCTCATCAATAGCACGACAAAGAAAGATAAGTGTGAGGGGTAAGGCCCAGCTGAGAATTTCAGGGAACCTATGGCATTGCTGGTCTTTGGATATCTAAGAAGTGGTCAGGGTCCAGGACTGTGGGACGGGCTTACCTTCTGAGGCCTGCAAACTAAAGACATCACACCGAATCCCGGAGATTCACGGATGGTTCAAAGAAAATTGCTTTCCCTTGCCTCAAAGGCAAAGCCACCTGAGTCTACTGGCTCAAATGTCTCTCTTCCCTGAAATTCAGACAACTGATTTTTGTTCCTTTGTCTCCCAGCGCTGCATTTCTTGGGAGCCTTTAGCAACGGGGCTAAGAAAATCCTATCTGATTCCCACAGTTAATGGAATAACGTATCATGTTCCCAGAAGATCACTCAGCTTTTAACTCAAATGCCAACAATATAAATACTTCCATTTTCTGGGTTGAGAATCTTCAAAAGCCAAAATAGCTATGCCTGAGGTCAGCAGTCTTAGTTTGTGGTTGCAACCCCCATTGGGAAGTTCCAGTCACTTGCGGAGTGGGACGTGGGTGAAAAATTAGGAACAAATGTCCTGGCCGTGTGGACTGTCAGAGCTCTGGAGGGACCAAAGCATCCATGGGATTTGGAGTTTGACTCATTCCCGAGGCAGTGACAATCACCGAATGCCTGTGGCCAAGAGGCAGCAAATGGAATGACTCAGCCTCAGGGCTCCCCACTGCCTCAGGGGTCTGTCTCCACCCACTACTTCCTGGTTAGGAGGCACCCACACAGACCAAGATGGGGCCACCAAATTGCATTTCCTACAGTTCAAACAAAATGCCAAAGTTCCAGAATTAGAGCGGGGCAAAATGGGTGAGGGTTTCTGATGACCTTTTTTTCTTTTTTACTGAAAAAAAAGTTGAATATTTAAAAGTCGTGAGCTCAGCCTTGGCCAAATTCATCCTGATCGGTGAGAATGGAAAAATCGTGACTGCATTTAAAAGTTAATTTGATTCCCCAAAGTCAAATAAGCCTTGGGTATAACAGCCTTGTGAGGTCTATGCAAAAAAGCAGATCATAGAACTTTCTAGAAATGCGAATGATTGTCACTGAAGCTACAGTAAAGACAAGGCTTCCACTGAAAAAGGCTGGGCAGATCCCCCTGGCAAATTCTCAGGTCCCAGCTGCCTCACCGGCAGTGTGCTCTTCTGGGGTGGAAGGCACGGTCTGGGCTCCCTGGCCCCTCCAAACACCTGTGAACATGCTCAGGTTACTGTCTGGCCCCAGTGTGATCAGCTCAACTCCCTGAATTTCCCCCCAATCTGTACTTGTGTGAAAAAGAAGAGAAAAAGGGGAAGCAACTAACCAGTAGAAAGGTGAGTCCAGTCTTCGCTTTCCCTTCTCTCCTTAGTGTGTCTCCTGCTGCCATGTTCAACATTTCCCAAAGCCAGGTTGTGCAGAAGGCCATGCTAGCTAGTGAGGTAAGCACAGACCCAGGAGACCGGCAATATCAGGTGCTAGCTAAGGGCATCTGGGAGAAGCACAGGTAGTGTTAACTGCAGAGTTCAGAGTTGCTCTCAGCAGAATGGGGAAGAGCTCTCTCCTGGGGTGCAGGCAGGGCACAGGAAAGACAGCAGACAGGTCACCTGCTTGCCCCCCTGGATCCCCAGGATTCTCTGCTCATGCACAGACCTCCAGGCAACAACATTTGGTTAATGAGGGGTCAATTACTTTTCTCTACATCCTCAGAGACCTAAGACAAGGGCCTTCAGCAGCTCCAACATTTCTCCGATGCCCTTGAGTACGTGTGGAGTGCCTACTGTGTGTCAGGTATGACTCTAGGCCCTGAGGGACAGAAGCGAAGACCACCCAACCCACCAACGAAGCAGACTAAATCCTGCCATCCTAGAGCTGCTCTTGTCAGAGCAGACCCATAATTATAATACAAAAATAACATGAAGAGGTGCATTCCATCCGTCTGCCTAGCTTTATAAAATGTCACGATTCCTTTTGACCTCCCGTATGTTCAGCTGACTCAGCGTCTGAACCCAGCTCATGCTGGGAGAGAACGCAGCTCAACACAGCAGGACAAGGGTCCACTCTTCAGCCACGTGCTCACTGTGCACTGGGTGCCAGATCAAGGCCTGCCTGAGCCTTTGTGCATGGAGCTGCCACTCCTGCAGGGGGGCAGATAATAAATGAGAGGAATATGGCCTGGCACGGGAGTCTTCAGTATGGAAGGCAGCTCTTGGAGTGGGGGGATTAGGTTTGGGGCACAGTCCCTGTTAGAACTTATTGGTCTGACATCACTGTTGCCAATGCCCCAGCTCACCAAGGGGAGTTGATGGTGGCAGCGACCATAAAGGTGGCCTTAGCATGGAGAGAAGCACAGGGAGAGATTTTGGACCTCAACCTACAGGACATGCTAATGCATTAGATGTCCAGGATTGAGGAGAAAGCACAATCCCTTGATCTATGTCTTGAACAATCCTAAATTATAATTACCTGAATAACAATGGTGTCAGAAGTTGTTAGAGAACATGCTAAGAGGTTAATTTTTAGTTTTGATCCTTAGTCTTTGTCAAGTTATTGATGATTCACCAGAGTTGCTGTTGACCCCGGCCCCCGGACAGGAAAAATGCATTATAAGAAGTATCCATCATTGTAAAAAAATGTCTCTATGATAATGTAGCTAAATCATGAGCAGTTCCTTCACTGAAAGGCAAGCACAGAAGGAAAAAATAAAATCTGCAAACTTCCACTGCTACTGTTTAACTTCTTTAGTTTGAATTTCCCTTCCTAACATCAGTTTCAGTGTGATTTTTAAGGGAAAAGAAAATAGACGAGGTGTCACACACATGCTTCCCTGAGATAAGCTAATAAAAGAACCCCAAACTGAAAACTGAAGGAGAAGGTAGAGGCACACCTCACAGAGTCGAGGCAAGTGACAGACAGTTGGTCTGAGCTTGATGCTTATTGTGTGGCAACCTGTCCCCTTCCCACCGCCTGAAAAGCAGGGTCCCTCTTCAGGCTGAACAGATGCACATCCCTCCTGCTGAGGACAAGGAAGGAGTCTGGGAAGACGCAGACCTGGAGCTGTGGAAGATGCATGGGTTTTGGAGTCAGATAGACTTGGGTTCAACCTGAGACCACCTCTTATTACTTATATGTCTTTGGGAAAGTAACATAACTCTCTGGGTCTCATCTGCAAATGCACATTACACAGCAGACCTCAGGACTGTCGTGGGGACTCATACCCACGTGTGTATACACAGGGCCCAGCACAGTGCCTCTCGCATAGGGATAACCAGCGAACACGAAGTTTCCACTATGGTCTCCCCAAAGAACTGCACTTTGATGATCGAAATCCAGACATCACAGAGCACAGACTGGTTTCTAGTTTGTAGCTTTGATGTAAAAACCTCTTTTTCTTAAATTTATAAGATGCTTTTTATCTTTGGTGTGAGAAGCTTCTGCACAGCAAAGGAAACAGTCAACAAAACAAAGAGGCAACACATGGAATGGGAGAAGATATTTGCAAATGACACTACCTGATATCCAAGATCTATAAAGAACTTCTCAAACTCAACATCCAAAAAACAGATAATCAAGTCAAAAAATGGGCAGAAGACATGAGCAGACACTTCACCAAAGAAGACATACAAATAGCTAACAAACACATGAAAAAATACTCATCATCACTAGGCATCAGGGAGATTCAAATCAAAACCACATTGAGATACCACCTTACACCAGTTAGAATGGCCAAAATCAACAAGGCAAGAAACAACAAATGTTGGAGAGGATGTGAAGAAAGGGGAACCCTCTTACACTGTTGGCGGGAATGCAAGTTGGTGTAGCCACTTTGGAAAACAGTATGGAGATTCCTCAAAAAATTAAAAATAGAGCAACCTTATGACCTGGCAATTGTACTCCTGGGTATTTACCACAAAGATAAAGACGTGAGAAAATGGTCCATATTTACCCCAATGTTAATAGTAGCAATGGCCACAATAGCCAGACTGTGGAAAGAGCCAAGATGCCTTTCAACAGACAAATGGATAAAGAAGATATGGTCCATATATACAATGGACTATTACTCAGCCATTAGAAAGGATAAATACGCAACTTTTGCATCAACATGGATGGAACTGGAGGAGATTATGTAGAATGAAATAAGTCAAGCAGAGAAATTCAGTTATCATATGGTCTCACGTGTGGAGCATAAGGAAAAACGTGGAGGACATTGTGAGAAGGAAAGGAAGGGTGAATTGGGGGAAATCGGAGGGGGAGATGAACCATGAGAGACTGTGGACTCGGAGCAACAAACTGAGTTTTTTTGAGGGGAGGGGGTGGGAGTTTGGGCAAGTCTGGTGGTAGGTATCGAGGAGGGCATGTATTGCATGGAGCACTGGGTGTGGTGCATAAACAATGAATTTTGGAACACTGAAAAAATTATATAAAATTAAAAAAAAATATGTACACAAAGCATTTCCCAATATAATTTTAAAAAATCAAAGTAAAAATGAAAAGACATGATTCAAGAGCTTTATGTAAAAAAAGGGGATGTTTTAAAAAATTTTTCCTTGTAACAATAAATTCCTGTTTTTGATAAAGAGGATGAAAATTTTAAGACTTTTTAAAAATCACATAGTTTCTGTTGATTTAGTGCTTCCCCAACTTTCTTCTTTAATTCACTATATTTCATTCATTTACGTCATGAGCAGAGGAGAGAGGAGCAGTGCCCAGCAGATGGACAAAAATGCAAATACAAATTAACTCTGCACCTCAGCTTAATAAATGCTCTAACACTCGGTCATTCCCCACCTCCACACCATTGGCTCCACGTGGCCTCATGAAAAAGGCACAGGGTTGGGAGTCTGTCAAACATGGCTCCTTTTAGAAGAACAAGAGATCTTATGTGATAACCATATTTTGTCATTTCTTTACTTCTGTAAAATATTACTGTTTTCATACTTAAGCTTGTGTGTTTTACTATACAATGTTGAGAACAGATATTTCAGCCAAGTTTAAATACAGGGAGATCTGCATTTCAAAATGTTTTAGGTTCACAGATGAAGCACATGAGTTAGCAAGGTTGTTGTTTTTTAAGTTGGATGAGCCAAAAAATTCATGTGGAATATCTTCTGGGAACTGAAATCTAGGTCAACAAACTATTCTGAATGAGGTCCTGTGTAATGTTCCTCTTTTGTCTTGGAACCTTCTGGATGCTTCAGTAGTAAGCTATACTGAGGAGAGGACTGCTGCCCAAATTTCCCTGATTTCCCACCTTCACACTGCTCTCCATGGTGCAACTAAAACAGCCTTGGATTTGGAGATGGGCAAATCTGAATGCTTGGAATCAAACTTCTTTCTGTATCAGCTAGCTATTACCAGCATAATGCTGCATAACAAGCCATTCCCAAACTCAATGGCATATTAAAAGGACCGACCCTCATGCTTATTAACCTCCATGTCAATGCAGTGGAGCCAGTCAGCTCTGCACCAGTGGTCGGCTCTGTTTCCAGCTCTAGGTCAGCTGGGTTTGGCTCTGGGCTTTGGGCAAAACCTGGGTCTGGAGTACAGGTTTTGTTCTGGGGTCCAGGTTTTAGAGGCAGCCTGGGAAGTTCTTTTAAACGGCAAATCTCAGAGCTTAAGAGTCAAGCCAAACTGGGGGCACCTGGGTGGCTCAGTGGCTAAAGCCTCTGCCTTCAGCTCAGGTCATGATCTCAGGGTCCTGGGATCGAGCCCCGCATCGGGCTCTCTGCTCAGCGGGGAGCCTGCTTCCCCCTCTCTCTCTGCCTGCCTCTCTGCCTACTTGTGCTCTCTCTGTCAAATAAATAAATAAAATCTTTAAAGAAAAAAAGAGTCAAGCCAAACTGCGCAAGCACACTGAAGTCTTGCACTCATTTCACATCTGCTCATATTCTTTGGCCAAAGCATGTCCCCCGGCCAAGCCCCATGTCAGTGTGATGAGCGAATGCACTCCTGCCCTGGGGCTGCTTGGGAGGAGAGGTGAGTGAGTATCTGTGAACAATCATTCAACCATCAGACCGCCCAAAGCCTGTCTGTAGAGCTAGATATAATGCTTCCCACCTCACTGGGCTGCTGTGTACGCGAGTTTGAGAGATGTGAGTGTCTGTCAGTGGGTGAAGTCAGTTTGTCCTTGTTCGTTGTCCGAACACAGGGATGATTAATCAACTGGGCCAACACACAAAGCTCTGGTTACCTCACTCCCCCCACAGCTCCAGGAGGCTGAGCTTTGGGGGTATTCTTTGGGGCTGAGCTTCCCCTCCTCGCGCTCTCACTCAGAATCTCCCTCCCGACAAGCCTGTGGACCCTCTACTGGCAGACACGGTTGCTAGCTGAAGTGGCTTTTTGATTTTTTCTTCCTAGAAGTGATAGAGACCAGGGCAGAGGTTGCTTCCTTCTGGCACGTTCTTTCCTCTCCTAAACTCACCCCAAGTACAATTCTTATCCAAAGCACATCTCAGATAATCTGATGGGAATTTGGCACCAGAAGAAGATTCTTGGGGAATTGATGTTATCATCTCGATAATGGAATATTCCACATCGAGTCCCTTAGAATGTGTCTGTTTAACTCAGAGTGGTTTGGGAATAGAGCTGTTTTTGAAATGGACCCGCTCGTGATCAGCAGCCACACCTCGGATTCGCTTTAGCCTGGGAATATGTGAAATCTGGTTTGTGAGGATGGTTGCCTGGTTTAAGGGACACCAAATGGCTATAAAATTGTTGGCGAGCTAATTATGTAGGATCTAAGAGGCTTGTGGTTGTTGGCAGTTACATGTGGAAAGAGGTAGAGGTTTCATTTTCAATGCTGTGACTCTTGCATCAGAGCCCGTAAATTCCAATTCATCCCAACATGCAGGCGTTGAAGTCTTGGTTTGATGCTGGGGTTGGACAACAGTTTTGGAAACTCTGCAATCAGGAATAGACCCGGGACGTCGAGTGCACTGTCACAGTCGTGATGCTGCACCATTGGAGCACGGGCAGCTGGGTCTACTTGGCTCCCCCAAAGAATAGAAGTTTAGATGCCATAATGGTCATACAGCAAATAACAAGGTCTTTGTGCCCCAAAGTCTCAAATCCTGCCTCCCTGGCAGGGTGGCTCAATTATAATGAGGTTGTGGCTGGCAGACTCACTCATTCTACTAAGATTTTCTAAGTATCTACTATGCACCAGGCCAGAACTCCCTGGTCCCTGCCCTTGGGGAACACAAAGGCCGAGGGAGACAAATATTAACCAAATAATCATAGAAATAGCAAGACAAGCAGTGATAGAAAGAAATGTATAAGGGTTCCACGAATGCATCGCTCAAGGTTCTGATTTATTTCAGAGCCAGAGAAAATTTTCCTAAGAAAGTGAAATCAGCTGAGCCCTGGAGCATTTGTGTATTGATTCATTCAATGTGTGATATTGGGTCCATGGAAACTGACATGAATACTATGTTGCCTGCAGAAGGTTTATTGGGGTGTGCTCCCAGGAGATCTCCATGTAGGACTTAGGGGAGGCAAGAGTGGCCCAGAGAGAAACTGACCCATAAAATGGCTACAGATAAGGCCTCAAGGAAACTGACAGATAGCTCTACAGTTGGGAAGGTCCTTTACAGTTGTCTCAAATGAGGCCAAGGGACTGGGTCTCCTTGTTCCATGTCAGCCAGTCATTGGCCTGTCATTGGCCATGGAATACCCCTGGGACTGGGAGAATGCTGAGGGTAATTCCCAGTAAGGGATGCAGCCATGAGCCACCAGCAGTCCACGTTACCAGCTGCTGGGGATGGGATGGGATCTCGGTAAGGAAGCTGGGTAGAGTATCAAAGTACCTTTACATTCAGCAAATCCTTAGTGGGATCCTGCTGTAAGCTAGACTCTCTTCTAAATGAATCAGCAGTGAACAAGAGAAAAAGTTCTCTGCCTTCATTTCAAATGCTGAAGGTTCTAAACTCTTACCTCATTCCACTCCTCTGCCATGAAAGCTACGCCTGCATGCCCGACTACTATGTGATATGTCCTCCAGGATGGGACATGTACACACAGCAAATTTCATATGTGTAAAGAATAGTCTTCATCTCCCCTTTCCCCAAACTTTCTTCTCTGATTGAGACCAGCTGGTGGGAGAACTCTTACCTCTTGGCGCTTCCCGGTCTTTCTTATTTATTTATTTATTTTAGATTTTATTGATTTATTTGACAGAGAGAGAGATCACAGGTAGGCAGCGAGGCAGGCAGAGAGACAGTCTTTCCCATCTTAGCTAAGGTATAATTCATGCTTCCAGGTGGTCAGGCCAGAACGCATCCACTTCAACCATTAGTTCTACCCTCACACCAAATCTAGAATTTGACTCATTCCAGCCATTTTGTTCTCGCTGCTTCTCAAACACGACATTCCTATCATAGGCCTTTGCATTTGTTCCCTCTAGAATGTTCTTTCCCCAGCCATCCAGATGGCCCCCTTCCTCATCCCCTTCAGCGTATTTATAAAATTACTTTCTTAGTGAAGTCTTGCCTCTTTATCTAAAATTTTAAACCTCAGCACCCTGATCATGTCATATCCTCTTTTCCTGCTTGTTTTATTTAGTTATTTTATTTACTGTCACTGCTTCCAGTTAAAATATTAGCTCGATTAATGGGAGAGTTTTTCTTCGTTTTTACTGTTTTCATCCCTATTCTGCTCTGTACCTAGGACATGAGCTGGTGCAAAGTAGATTTCAATAAATGTGAATAAAAGGAATAACTCGGTTTCCTAAATCTGCTCCTCTGGTCTCTCTCTGGAGGAAACGAAAGTCTCTGAGTCGGAACTCCCGATTTCATATAAGCCAGAGGGATGTGCTTCTACCAGCCCCACCTGAGACTGACCTCACCTGTTGACAACACCCTATCTCCATCAAGTGCTCAGACCCTATTCCAGTCAAGCACGTGTCTGAGTCCTTCCTTTGGCCATTCAGTGATTGACAGGAGTAGATTTGGGCTGCTCTAGTCACTTCGGGATTGTGTCTTCGAATTGACTCCATGCTTGGACCAGTTGGAGCCGATTTTTTTTTTTTTTTTTTTAGTTAAATCACAAGCAGAACTTAAAGATATCTCCTAAACCCTTGTTACCATTCTGCTGTGCAGAAGAAGGAAGATAAAATGGGGACGCTTGATCTCCAAGCATGCATCTTATCACTGGAAGGCTAAGCCTATGGTGGGTGGAGGCATAAGAAAGAGATGAAATGTCACATGGTGGGGATAAGTTTCTCCTCCACAGCCCTCCCACAGGATGATCTCAATCAGAGAAGGCCAGCAGACCTTGTAAAGGAGAGCTTGCAGTCCTGTGAGCCCAGTGGGATGCCTGCCAATGGTGGTGATGGAACCACAGGAGAGCCCCTGCTGCTCCTGCACTCGGCTGTCTTTACCCTGAGTTTTATCTAGTGAATCAGAAAAACAGATGCAGTTTCCATAGCAGGACTTATCACATGGATTTTTAGTATCTTGCAAAATGGACCATTTCCTCTAGTTAAATAAAGAACTCATGAGCCTTTAGCTGAACTTAAACAGCTTGTTTTGCAGGCTTAGATATATGTCTAAGAATATTTGTTTATGAGGTCCAGCCAGCTGGACTTGCTAAGAAATCCTCGGGGAGGGATTTAGAGGAGGCTCTCTGTCCCTGTCATCAGCAAGGTCATCAGTGACCAGACTTCTGCTTCTTCTGTGCATGAACAGGGGTTTCCAAACTTATTATTTTCAGGGATTTTGTCATAATTATAGATTTTATTCTCAAAACATATATAATTAATTTGTCTGACGTGTCTAACACCTTGAAATACAGAAGTGAACTTAGATACAGAAGTAGCACCAGAGATGTTGAGGTAGTTACAGTCTCAGGCTGGCAGAGGGCAGAGAGGCAAGTCCACTGGGTGGGGGGGCGGGGGGTGCATTGCTCCAAGGTTCGGAGCAGAAATTAATGCTTATAGATGGGCCTGCCTCTCCCACTCATCATCCAGCCTGGAATACTTTCTCTAGTTTCCAGGAAACAGTGCTACCAACCTGGCGCCCAGAGCTGAGGCAACACCCTGGCTGACCCACCAGCTGACCTTGCCTCCCAGATGGGAAATCATATTCTGTCCAAGACCCCACACATTTGCTATTTCTGCAACTGGGGAAGATTGGGGAACTTTCTGTTCTGATCTGGAGAAAGGTAAAATGTGGGATTCTATACCTGGAGGAAGAAGCTCCAGGTGAAACCCAAGAAGGCCCCGGACAGGCTGAAGACACAAATGCTTCCATGCATCTTGCAATGATGGCTCCAGACAGATAGCTAGGGTGGTTCACGCCTCCCTCCTGGCCAAGACAGATCTGGAGGAAGTGCCTGTTGCTCTTCACCATCTGGCCACACCCACAAATTATCGTTAATAAAATCTCAGCACACCAATCCCTAGATAGACAATGTTCATTAGATACCTACAGAGAGCCAGAGGGGTCTCCTCTTCTCAGAGGTGATGCTCACTACTTCCTCCCAAGATTTTTGTCTGCCAGGCTCCACGATTTCATCAACAAGGAGAAATTCTTACCCTGTTTCAGTCACCTGGGGGATTTCCAGTGGATTCCATGACACAGTCTCATCCCTCTGGGCACTTAGAGTCTAGATTGCTAATGTGATGAAAAGATCAGGCCCAATGTTCATCTTCTATAGACAGTACACAAACATGACCTTCTGGATCCTTATGACTTCTGTGGAGAGATAACTATGAAAATGCAGTTTGGCTTTTCTAAAAAGGGCGAGATAGCAAGGATCCAGACAGTGTGATCTGCCTACAATAATACAGTGAATCAGAGAAAATGAGAAAGGCAACACAATCCCTAGGCTCACAGCCCATAAAACTATTTTCCTTTTCTTGCTAAAAGAAGGGCATGATTAAAATGAATGCACATAATACTAAAAAACCTTATTTCATGGAGAATATTGTTCTAGAAAAAACACAAAGGGTTGTCTCTAGTACAGAACTTGCTAATTTTAAACACATTTATATAAGTAAAATAAGACCAATTTTCGAGTTTATCTTTGTGTATGGTGTAAGAGAATGGTCAAGTTTCCCAGCACCATTTATTGAAGAGACTGTCTTTTTTCCACTGGATATCTTTTTCCCATTTTGTCAAAGATTATTTGACCATAGAGTTGTCGGTCCATATCTTGGCTCTCTACTCTGTTCCACTGGTCTATGTGTCTGTTTTTGTGCCAGTACCATGCTGTCTTGGTGAACACAGCCTTGTAGTAAAGCTTGAAATCAGGCAACGTGATGCCCCCAGCTTTCTTTTTCTTTTTCAACATTTTCTTAGCAATTTGGGGTCTTTTCTGGTTCCATACAAATTTTAAGACTGTTTGTTCCAGCACTTTGAAAGATGCCAATAGAATTTTGACTGGGATGGCATTGAAAGTATAGATTGCTCTGGACAGTATAGACAGTTTAACAACATTTATTATTCTGATCCATGAGCATGGAATGCTTTTCCACCTTTTTGTGTCTTCCTCAATTTCTTTCATGAGTGTTCTGAGGTTCCTTGAGTACAGATCCTTTACTTTTTTGGTTAGGTTTATTCCCAGGTATCTTATGGTTCTCGGTACTACAGTAAATGGAATCGATTCTCTAATTTCCCTTTCCCTATTTTCATTGTTAGTGTATAAGAAAGCAATTGATTTCTGTGCATTGATTTTGTATCCTGCCACATTACTAAATTGCTGTACGAGTTTGGGTTTTCCATAATAAAGTATCATGTCATCTGCGAAGAGAAAGAGTTTGACTTCTTTGCCAATTTGGATACCTTTTATTTCTTTTTGTTGTCTGATTGCTGTTGCTAGGACTTCTAGTACTATGTTGAACAAGAGTGGTGAGAGTGGGCATCCTTGTCATGTTCCTGATCTCACACGGAAGGCTGTCAGCTTTTCCTCATTGAGAATGATATTCACTGTGGGGTTTTCATAGATTTTATGAAATTGAGGAATGTTCTCTCTATCCCTATACTCTGAAGAGTTTTAATCAGGAATGGATGCTGAATTTTGTCAAATGCTTTTTCTGCATTAATTGAGAGTACCTTGTGGTTATTCTCTCTTCTCTTATTGATTTGTTCTGTCACATTGATTGATTTGTGAATGTTGAACCACCCTTGCATCCCAGGGATAAATCCCACCTGAACATGGGGATAATCTTTTTAATGTGCTGTTGGATCCTGTTAACTAGGATCTTGTTGAGAATCTTGGCATCCGTATTCATCATGGATATTGGTCTAAAATTTTCCTTTTTGATGGGGCCTTTGCCTGGTTTGGGGATCAGGGTAATGCTGGCTTCATAGGAAGAATCTGGACGTTTTCTTTCTTTTTCTATATTTTGAAACAGTTTCAGGAGAATATGTATTATTTCTTCTTTGAATGTTTGGTAGAATTTCCCAGGGAATCCGTCAGGTCCTGGGCTTTTGTTTTTTGGGAGGTTTTTGATCACTGCTTCAATCTAGTTACTAGATATTGGTCTATTTAGGTTAAAAGTCCTCAATGTGAGGCAGGAATCTATCAAAATCCTATAGGAGAACATAGGCAATAACCTCTTCGACATCAGCCACAGCAACTTCTTTCATGACATGTCTCCAAAGGCAAAGGAAACAAAAGCAAAAATGAACTTTTGGGACTTAATACATAAAAAGCTTCGGCACAGCAAAGGAAACAGTCAACAAAACAAACAGGCAACCCATGGAATGGAAGAAGATATTCACAAAAGACACTACAGACAAAGGTTTGATATCTAAGATCTGTAAAGAACTCCTCAGGGCACCTGGGTGGCTCAGTGGGTTAAAGCCTCTGCCTTCAGCTCAGGTCATGATCTCAGGGTCCTGGGATCGAGCCCTGCATTGGGCTCTCTGCTCAGTGGGGAGCCTCCTTCCCCCTCTCTCTCTGCCTGGCTCTGCCTACTTGTGATCTCTCTCTCTGTCAAATAAATAAATAAAATCTTAAAAAAAAAAAGAACTCCTCAAACTGAACACCCAAAAAACAGATAATCACATCAAAAAATGGGCAGAAGACATGAACAGACACTTCTCCAAAGAAGACATACAAATGGCTAACAGACACATGAAAAAATGTTCATCATCATTAGCCATCAGGGAGATTCAAATCAAAACCACATTGAGATACCACCTTACACTGGTTAGAATGGCCAAAATCAACAAGACAGTAAACAACAAATGTTGGAGAGGATGTGGAGAAAGGGGAACCCTCTTACACTGTTGGTGGGAATGCAAATTGGTGCAGCCACTTCAGAAAACAGTGTGGAGATTCCTTAAGAAATTAAACATAGAGCTACCCTATGACCCTGCCATTGCACTACTGGGTATTTACACCAAAGATACAGATGTAGTACAAAGAGGGGCCACATGTACCCCAATGTTCATATCAGCAATGGCCACAATCGCCAAACTGTGGAAAGAGCCAAGATGCCCTTCAACAGATGAATGAATAAAGAAGATATAGTCTATATATACAACAGAATATTATGCCTCCATCAGAAAGGATAAATACCCAACTTTTGTATCAACATGGATGGAACTGGAAGAGATTATGCTGAGTGAAATAAGTCAAGCAGAGAGAGTCAATTATATGATTTCACTTACGTGTGGAGCATAAGGAAAAACATGGAGGACATTGAGAGAAGGAAAGGAAAGGTGAATTGGGGGAAATCGGAGGGGGGAGATGAACCATGAGAGACTGCGGACTCTGAGAAACAAATTGAGGGTTTTGGAGGGGAGGGAGTGGGGGTTGGTGAGCCTGGTGGTGGGTATTGAGGGTATGTATTACATGGTGTGGTGCATGAACAGTGAATCTTGGAACACTGAAAAAATTAAATTAAATTAAAAAATACTATTGACATTTTTCCAAGAGTTGGAACAAAAATCATAAAATTTGTATGGCACCAGAAAAGACCCCGAATCACCACGGGATCATTGAAAAACAAAACAAAACAAAACAAAAACAAAACAAAGCTTGGGGGATCACAATGCCTGACTTTAAGCTATATTACAAAGGCATTATCATCAAGATAACACCGTATTGGCACAAGAACAGATACATAGATCAATGGAACAGAATAGGGACCCTAGAAATGGGCCCTCAAGTCTATGGTCAACTAATTTTTGACAAAGCAGGAAAGAATATCTAATGGAAAAAGACAGTCTCTTCAACAAGTGGTGTTGGGAAAATTGGACAGCCACATGTAGAAGAATGAAACTGGACCATTTTCTTACACCATACACAAAAATATCTTTGTGTGTACACAAAGATACACTCAAAATAGATGAAAGACATCAATGTGAGACAGGAAGCCATCAAAATCCTAGAGGAGAACACAGGCAGCAACCTCTTCAAACTAGCTGGCAGCAACTTCTGCCAGTCACATATACAAAGTCAAGGGAAACAAAAGCAGAAATGAGCTATCAGGACTTCATCAAGATAAAAAGCTTTTTCATAACAAAAGAAACAGTCGACAAGACTATAAGGCAACCTATGGAACGGGAGAAGATATTTGCAAATGACATATCAGATAAAGGGCTGGGATCCAAAACCTATAAAGAACTTATCAAATTCCACACCCAAAAAAACAAATAATCTAGTCAAGAAATAGGCAGAAGACATGAAAATACACTTCTCCAAAGAAGATATACAAATGGCTAACAGACTCATAAAAAATGCTCCACATCACTTGGCATCAAGGAAATACAAATCAAAACCACAGTGAGATACCCCCTCATGCCAGTCAGAGGGAAGACTCATTTCTTAAAAAATTTTAGTCTATGATAACTTTCACCCTGTACAGCTTTAGCCATTATCAGTTTAATTACGTATTGATTTCTTTCTACAAATATTTTTGACTATTTATTGACTAAAAGGCTTCCGTAAATTTGAAAACCTCTGACAATGTTTCAAGCAAAGTTCTTTTGAGAGAGGAAGAGGGAGAACAGAGAGAAAAGGAAAAGAGAAGGATGAGAAAACAGGGCCAAATGCGAGGTGGAAAGAAGGGGTAGAGAGCGCTTGTTGTTTCACTTTGCTCCATGCTCTGAGGAGCATCGCTGTTCCTTAATTTTCATGATCGCATGTTCTCCTGGTTTTCTTCCTGTCCAGATAGCTGTTTCTTCTCACTTCTCATCTTCTTCTGCAAACCTATTTAGCACTGAGATTCCCGAATGCTTGGGTTTCATTCTTCTATACATAGCTGTCCAATTTTCCCAGCACCATTTATTGAAGAGACTTCCCCCGCCCCCACTGGATATTTATTCCTGCTTTGTCAAAGATTATTTGACCATAGAGTTGAAGGTCCATAGCTGGGCTCTCTACTCTGTTCAACATAGAGCTACCCTATGACCTTGGAATTGCACTACTGGGTATGTATCACAAAGATACAGATGTAGTGAAAAGAAGGGCCATATGTACCCCAATGTTCATAGTGGCAATGTCCTCAATAGCCAGCTGTGGAAAGAGCCAAGATGCCCTTCAACAGATGAATGGATAAAGAAGATGTGGTCCATATATACAATGGAATATTAAGCCATCAGAAAGGATGAATACCCAACTTTTACATTAACATGGATGGGACTGAAGGACATTATGCTGAGTGAAATAAGTCAAGCAGAGAAAGTGAATTATCATATGGTTTCACTTATGTGTGGAGTATAAAGAATGACATGGAGGACATTAGGAGAAGGAAAGGAAAAGTGAATTGGGGAAAAGCAGAGGGGGAGACAAAGCATGAGAGACTATGGACCCTGAGGACCAAACTGAGGGTTTTGGAGGGGAGGAGTAGGGGGATGGGTGAGCCTGGTGGTGAGTATTAAGGAGGGCACATATTGCGTGGAGCACTGGGTGCGGTGCATAAACAATGAATCTTGGAACACTGCATTAAAAATTAAAAAAAAAAAATTCCTGAATGATGCTTGGTCCTAGTATTGGTCCTTCCAGACACACAGTTTCTGGTGGTGATGCTCATTCACATCCATGGCTATGAAAACCACTGATTTACCTCTCACATATCCAAATACATCGAATTGTCTTCATCTCCCTCAGCTTCACCTGGCAGTGTTACTGTCATCCCTCATCCAGCTGAGCAATGTCCTCAGCAACCCCCTGCGTCTACCTGTGCTCTCCCCACCCCCACACCGTCCATTCCTTTTCCATGAGGAAGCAAGGCCATCTCTTTCGAAGTGCCCTTTGGAGACTCCCAGCTGTGCAACATAGGAAAAAATATTTTAATAAATAATGGACAAAACCAGGAGAAAGCTGAGATGCAAAAAGCTCAACAAATCCAAGAGACATGAAAGAACGCCACCCTTCCCCATCGTATCCTGACCAAATTGTTCAAAACCATGGTTTGAAAACATTCAGAAGCAGCCAGCTTTTCTTGTCAGCCACAATTATTTAACTTTTCTCCACTCTTCCAGGATCCCAATTAAAATGTACCAAACATAAATAAAGAGCACATTTGCCCCAATACTATTCATAATTGTGTTTTAAATAAATAACAAGGTACCTTGGAAATGCAGGAAGATAAGTGTCCCCTGAAGGTGTGCACTGCGGTGTGTTTGGGGGTTGTGGTTATTGAGACAATGAGCAATGAAAAACTAGGAAAGAGACAGGAACCATCCAGCTCCCATGCTGATTCTCACCTTCCAGTGAGAAATAACAGAGAAATACCTTTAGTCCTTACTTTTTAATTCTCAAAAGGGCTGCATATGAAAGTCTTTGAGTTTCATCAACAGTGTGAATTGAAGTTGTATGTCTTGAGTATCAGGTGACATGTGGGGTGTCACATCATTCTACTGTGAGCTTTGCTGGCCAGGATGTCAGCCAGGATGCACCCTGGAAGCAGCTCTAAGGTGAGGATACATGGGGGTGGGGGTCCAGTAGCCCAGACTCCTTCTCCAAGGTGATTTGGGTGCAGTTTCCCAGAGGGACAGAGCCTCACCTGCCCACCGTGGAAACGTGCTCATTACTGCACCTGCCATTGCTTCCTTCTCTTCCCAGGGCCCAGGGCAGATTCTCAAGTCCACCCATTGCATTCCTCCCTTCTCTGCTGGACTTCCCCAGCCAGGCCAGCGAATGGGTTTGAAGGAATTTGCTAAGGCAGATACTCTCATTCAGATTCTTCCTGAGTACTGGCCTACTTGCCCTGCCCACCTGTTGCCATGGTTATCGCACAGGAACACCTGCTGGACCAGGGGCGAGGTTGTCCCAGATGGAGGTGGGAAGTCCCCCTAACATTTGCTACAGGCACCGCTGGTGCTCGGGCCCTGCCTCCTCCGCCCCTCGACTGGGACCAGTGGTTTTGTTGTTATAAGCAGCACTGACATTTGGACTTTCTCTCCCTTGGGGGGAAAAAATAATGATAAAAATCTATCAACTCCAGAAATGATCATAAGCTTTTTTTTTTTTTTTTGACATCCTTGGCTTGAGGAGTCACTCACTTTTTGCTGCCCTTGAGTGACCTTGAGCAAGATGCAAACCTTCTGTGTGACACAAAGGCTGTGGTTTGCTCCCCAGGGCTCACTTACACCTTCCTTAGAACTTGCAAGGATTTCCTTTTAGCGTCATAGAGGTCTTAGGAGTGAGTCATCAGCGATCTGAATCCTCCCACCTCCTACTGCATTTGGGGCGCTTCCTCCCACGTGTCTCTAGTGGATCATTGGTGACCCTGAATCTGGAGCTACTCAGACTGCTGCGGGCAGCTCTTCCCAGCTTAGTGCTGTCCTGCACGGACTTCGTATGTCTAGTGGTGGAGACTAGCACCAGTTTGCAGCATCTAGAAATTAAAGATCTTTTCCCTATACCTTATGTCTTCTAATATCACTTGGCAAACACCCACATAGTAGCATTTGAGTCTAAACACTCTTTAATCCTTAATAATTGATTGTAAATCCCATCACCAACAAAATGTGCTCATTCTTTTTCCACTTAAAGGATCAAGCTCACATGAGCTACTGATCACAGAGGTCCAAGAAAGTGTTTTCAGGGATATGCATATTCTAAATCTTTCTTAATTTGAAGACTTTTGCTTTTATGACTTCGATAGGCTACAGAATATATGGTTGCAAAGTTTTGTAGCCTCTCCCATTAAGAGGTGATTCTATTTCTCCACCCCCTTAGTCTAAGCTTTGTGGATGCTTCGTGTTTTGGCCAGCACGTCAGCAAATATGACATGAGCAGAAGCTTGGAAAGTTCTTGTCCGTTAGGGTTGGTCTTCTCTTGCTGCCTTCGGAACCCATAGCCACACGAAGAAGAACGTGCTGGCCAGCTAGATGCTGGACATGTGGGGCTCACGTGTCACCCCCAACCGAGAGCCACACATGTGAGTGAGGCCATTTGGGACCCAGGGATGCTCAGATGATCTGCTAACTGACTTTGGCTGTATTGGAAAGACAAGGTGAGACGAGCAGAAGAACCACTCGACTGAGCTCAGTCCAAACATCAGTCCACAGAATTACGAGCTAATAACTAAGTCCTGTTTGGGAGGGTAATTTGTTACTCAGTTAAAACCTGACTCGGTGACAATATAATGAAATTAACGTATATGGATATCCTAGAGCATGAGAACAAGGACGTCATTCTGCTACTGTCACATGATTGCTATACCCACATTGGGGATATTATTTGCAATCTTATTAGTTGTATTTAATGTGTTTATAAGCTAGTCAGTAAAGAGCAGTGTAATAATTATTCTTTCCAAGTGAAGGCGAAAGAAATTCTAGCCCTTCGGACAAATGGGAAAAGTGGAGAAATGAGGGAATGGGGAGATTTGGTGGAGAATGGAATCATAACCAGGCACGACCCCCTTTCAACATTATTGATTTCTGTAATTGTATGATAAATAATGTTTCCTATGTTACAAGATGTTCTACATTACTTATGTGGTATTGCTTTTTAAAATTTTAAAACTCATAAACATGGCTTCATAATGAGAAAAAAACAAATTGTAAATTCATCATATTACTGTAATTCTGTCAGTGTGGTTTTAGAGTGGAATTCAAGTTATAAACATTAGGAACTTGGACCCATACTTAGGTTTTTATATATTCATGTTCTTAAATAACTTGATGATAAATGTATATTTAAATAATGTTAAAATATACATAATTTAATTCTTCCTGGAAATCGGCAAGCATTTTTCCTTCAAAAGCAGTTCATACACCAACCAAGATTGAGGAACACTGCTCTCTTGTGTGAAATACAGCCCGTCCCGGATGGGGCTGTGACCCGGGCTCAGGCAGCTGTGTCTTGTGTTTATGTTGGGTCTCACTTATTCCCCTGCAGCTTACAAAGCCTGAGATGCAAGAGCTGTTGCGGATGCCTCCTCATTATTAGCTGCTCGTGAACAGAACTACACTCTACTCTCGCCACGACCAGGTCTCCAGCCTCTTTAGCTGAAATGGGCTCCACAGATGGCTCCCTTCCCCGCACCGTCAAAAGCTGGAGTTTCTTGCTTGCGGATTTTGGCTCCTGAAGTCCCCTCCTCGCAGGCTCCCGTGATGCACTGGGCCCCTTGGCCTTCCCTGGTGCGCTTGCCGCTGCCCTGGGGCCAGCCAGTCCGCCAGGCATCCAGCAGCCCTCTTTCCTGGCCATCGGCGTGTTCTCTGAGTCTCTCACATAGCTCCACGGGTTCTGCTTTTTCTGGAGGAGAGGGTCCCCCTCTGACCGCGGCAGGCACATTCTGTGCTCCTTCCCCATCCTATGCACTTGGCTCTGATAGTCCATGTCTTCCGTTGACTTGCTCAGCTCGCCCCACAGAGTCCTGGCCTCTTCTCTCTCCCTGGGCTCCTTCTCTCAGACCTGCTATTTATTACTCACAGACCTGGGCATGGGGCCATGTTGCTTTTTGTGCCAATATTACATCTCAATTTGTGCCATTGTTTTTAACACATGCTTCAGGTTTCCCAATGTGAGGGCCCCAAAGCAATGGATACAAAACCAATGAAATCTGGGTCTCCTCAAATTAACCATTGCTCAAAAAAGTCCAGTCCACCTCTCCTCCCTGTCCAACCTAATGTCCAACTCAGGTCTGGGCTTGACCTCTCCTTCCGGTGGGCACCTGGAGCATCTAGCCCCCTTTGGCTCTACTTAGGAACCAACCCATGGGAGGCAGAGTGACCACAGGTTTATTATATAAATCAGGACACTTCGGGTATGAAAGGGAATGCTGTAATAATTATGTTGTGACAATAGGCATAATGAAGACATAAGGTTCCCCTATGGATAGAGTGTCATTGCTGGAACCTATAAGTGGGGAGGGAGATCTCAGTTCCTTTTTTAAAATTGAGTTAAAATTTATACACAGCGAAATGCAAAAAAGTGTACAACTGAACAACTTTTGACAAATGTATATGCATCTGTGTAAGCAGCACTCCATCCGACACAGAGTTTCTCCATCCCCTAGAAAGTTCCTTCATGACTCTTCTGGTTAATCTCATGGCAGACACAACTCTGATTCCTTTTAGCTTAGCATTGTTTTGCCTGTTTCTGAGATATTCAAATGTTTCTAAATCTTTTATTTCCATTGACTTTGAATTCAATTCTGTTGTGATTACAGAACAGTCTATAAAAATTTCAGTCTTGAAATTTATTTGACTTATAGCACCCCCTTGGTAAAAATTCGACATGTTTTCAAAAACAGGGTATCCTGTAGTTTTCAGAGGAAACATTCTGTGAATGCCAATTGATTCAGGTGGTTTGATAGTGTAGTTCAAATAATCTACGTTCTTACTGATATTATGCCTTGTTTTCCCCATTTTGTCTAAGTTTGCTCATAGGAAGAGCAGCTGTTCAGAAGTTTCAGTTCCCTGAGTGAGTCAACCAATAAAATTTCCATTCCCTTGCTTGTGTGCGCTTGCTTCAGGCCATAGAATCATGCCAGATGTTAGTCATGTCTCTTTTGCGGGATGTATACGAGACACGACCAGCATTCAAAACCCCCAGATCCTGGACCATCTGCTTGCATAGGCAATCTTGCGAAATGAGCTTTGATTCCCAAATCCTGCCATTTACTTGTCCTCCACTCCAGCGATCCTTCCAGGGAGTGATTTGCACGAGGATTCAGAGCCAAGAAGGAGACAACATTGGCCATAAGTGTTGAGCAAGTGCCTGACAACCTTCTTCCTAACCACTCCTCCTGCCCCCATCCAAGACACAGGGCTTCTCCAGTTGATACTGAGTCGGAGGATGGGCTTTGAGTGAGAAAGCTCACGGGGAGTTTCTTATATGGCACCTCCTACCCCTGGAGCAGACTTGAAGTCCACTTGACCAGTGGGTGATGGAACTGAGCTGAAGACCCTGTTATGGGCTCGTGTGCTTGACCCACAAGTCAGGAAGCCTTGGAAAGTCCAGAAAAAGAGCAAGATGAGTGGGGTTGACCCACATACTGCTGACGCATCTGTGACAATCATCGCGGGCTACAGCAAGATACCATAGATGAGGCAGCGTAAACAACAGAAATTCATTTCTCAGTTTTGGAGGCTAGGAAGTCCAAGATTAAGGTGAGGGCAGTTTGGTTCCTAGTAAGAACCCTCTTCCTGGCTTGTAGATGGATACCTTTTCACTGCGTCCTCACTTGGTGGGGGGCGGGGGGAGCAAGTTATCTTGTGTCTGTTGATAAGGGCACTGATCTCATCAGGAAGGCTCCACCCTCATGACCTAATTACCCCCCAAAGACTCCATCTCTGCACACCATCATATGCAGGATTAGAGTTTCAATTTAGGAATTTGGGGAGGCTACAAACATGCAGTCCATAACACTGCATAATACAAATGTGACCAAAGAGAGTCCAGCTCTGACCAGGTCACTGACCCCTTTCCTCTTGGGGAGAGTGGGAGAACCGGGAGTGCTTTACAGCCGCATTCAAGTCCGGCACTTCTAGCGAGGGAGGAGAGCCAGAACTCATTGCCTCCGTGGATAAGATGGGTATGTGGGAAGAAGGGAGTAGCTTCACTGATATCCCAGACACCCTGGTTCTGCTCTCTTGACACTCACTGGGCCTGACCCTAGAGATCCGGTGGGTTCCAGCTATGTCCCTGGGCTTCCTAAGGGGTGAGTCCCATTACCATATCACACCAACCCTGCTCCCACCGGGGGAACAACCTTGCCACTGCCCTCAGGACCTTCTGAAATGAATCAAAACAGGATAGTAATTAATTCTATGTCCAAATGATGCCCCAAGCTAAAAATGTACCCTATTGCCCTTTCTTCACCACATCATCCTACATACGTATGGCCACACCGTGTAGGTCCCCCCAGTGCCATCTGTGATAAAATATTTTCCACTGTCACGAAGCCATCAAAACTTCAGGTCATTTATCAGCAAACGCCTGGGATGGCCAGCGGCGAGTCTGAAGTCTTGAGCACCAGCTGGCTCTTAGCTTATGGGGAGGAGGGGACGTCAGGGAAGGTGCTCTTTCTGTTATCTCTGTGCGAGCATGGATGTGGTCTGGAAGACGTGTAGGGGGTGGACAGATAGACAGGACAGACCGTTCTGGACTGCAGCAGGGGAGATGCCGCTGACTAAGACGTTTGTTAATCCTGGATGGCCAGCCCACATGACCCCAAGGGAATCTGGCTCCTGCAAGTGGTTCAACTACTTGGGAGAAATGGTGAAAATTTGGAAACAGTTAGAGTCCAGCCCCTGAGTACATGGTGTCGGCAGGCTGTGTGAAGGACCGGGTCTTCCTGCACCAGCAGCCTTCAAGGAGAAAGTTGTTTCTGTGAATTCCTGAAACGAGAGATATTTATTTATTTGACAGAGAGAGAGAGAGATCACGAGTAGACAGAGAGGCAGGCAGAGAGAGAGGGGGACGCAGGCTCCCTGCTGAGCAGAGAGCCCGATGCGGGGCTCGATCCCAGGACCCTGAGATCATGACCTGACCCGAAGGCAGAGGCCCTAACCCACTGAGCCACCCAGGAGCCCCAAATGAGAGATATTTAAAACCTCGACTTTATTACCCGAACAGTGCTGGTTCCAATCATTTTATGATTCCAAGCAACTTGGTCCATGATGTACTCCAGCCATACTTAGATGCTTGAATAGCCAGAGTCTAACACTGCAAGGCTACTTTCCTAAAGATATCAAGGTTTGTAAAAGAAAGTCTCTGATGGGCAGATGACTGAAATGCCAATAGTTAGCTTTTCTCTGCTCTTCATTCTCTTTGCTTATCATGGAGTGACGTCCATGAGGAATCACTCAGCATTCAAACCCATATCCAAATGCTGTCACAAAAATGGAGAAATACTTCCCAGAACTGAATGTATCCACTGAGTGGGTTTGAACTTACCACAAAAGCAATGCATGTTCCTTGGAAACCTTTTAGACAGAATGCAAAAAAAACATGGAATCCCTCCCCAACACCCCCAGTCTCCTGAGGTAACCATTCCCAGTGGTTTCGAATGTTCCACACTAGCCCTTGTGCGATATGCAAATTCACACACACACAGACGGGAAAACCAGATGTCTGATGAGGAAATTTGTCTTTGGAGATTGCCAATAAAAAAGTATGGGACTTTATCCCGCATGTGGTAGGAAGTCCATATTCCTCCCCACCAGTCTGGGAATCTGCCAAAGAGGGGATGGGACCATTTTTCCTGGGCCCCTCTACTGTTTAGTTCAGTTTTTACCCAATAATTCAGGGAATGATTGTTTTGTTATCCCAGATACACTAATTGTTTTCTTTCAGTGATATAAACACTGAAAAAAAAATGCAAAGAGGGGAAATGAAAAATAAGTGAATTCAAACTTGTCTCTGTATAGTGGGTGTCTGAGTCACAGGTTTGTTGGAGAGAAAGAAAGATGTTTTAAATTAAACAGGAGTTGAAGGTTTGCTATTATTCTGCACTTACCTTCTCAAAGTCTGGGAAAAGACACTATCTCTTCCTTATCTCTGATGATTTGTAAAGCAATGAAGTTTTTTTTTTAATTTAATTTTATTTTTTCAGTGCTCCAAGATTCATTGTTCATGCACCACACCCGGTGCTCCATGAAACACGTGCCCTCCTCAATACCCACAACTAGGCTCACCTAACCACTCCCCTCCAAAACTTTCAGTTTGTTTCTCAGAGTCCACAGTCTCTCATGGTTCATCTCCCCCCTCCGATTTTCCCCAACTCACCCTTCCTCTTCTTCTCCCAATGTCCTCTATGTTTTTCCTTACGCTCCACACCTAAGTGAAACCATATCATAATTGACTCTCTCTGCTTGATTTACTTCACTCAGCATAATCTCCTCCAGTCCTGTCCATGTTGATACAAAAGTTGAGTATTCATCCTTTCTAATGGAGGCATAATATTCCATTGTATATATGGACCACATCTTCGTTATCCATTTGTCTGTTGAAGGGCATCTTGGCTCTTTCCACAGTTTGGCGATTGTGGCCATTGCTGTTATGAACATCGGGGTACACGTGGCCTTTCTTTTCACTACATCTGTGAAAAGCAATGAAGTTTTACCCAACATTTCATATAGAGGTAGAAAGAAAGATTCAAGATACCAGGTTTTCAGGGAATACAACTAGATTTGGTTTTCATTCTGTAGAATCCAACTTTCTCAATACACTGGTTTGCAAAGTTCATAGAAAGAAAACACAAAAAATCTTTGCCTCAAACACCCAACCAAATCCTTTTGTTTTCTTTCACCTCATATTTGTGGTTGGGATGAAATTCTTGTCTTATATCCCTGCAGAGTTTAAGCATGTGTCTGTGGGTGATCTAGCAATTAAAATGTTTCTTATACTCATTGGACACATTGAGGAAGCTCTGACTAGATTGTAGGGCTGGAGACAGGACCGTGGGCACATTTGAATGAGGGAGATAGAACTAGGGTGACTGCATCAAGCAGGGTCCTTGACTGACTGTTCTTTGTGTGAAGAAGGGTCTAGAAAACCTCTGCTCACCAGAGAGATGGCCGGGAAGACTTTCATTTGGTCAGAGAAAACCCGTTACTCTGAGACGTCATCTCGAGTCATGACTTCACGTGTGACAAGTCAGAAGCTGAGTGACCTGTGTCATGAGGATCGGACGACATGAGTAGTCGCTGAGAGCAGAACGTACCCAAATGGCTAGTAACCCTGAAGAGAGGCTCCGACTCTCTACTCGGGAAAAATCCAAAGTAATGCTAATTAAAACAGAACAAGGCACTCCTCATCTTTTCGAATGGGCAAATTTTAAGAGGCACTACAAAATAAAGCTACCAAACAAATCTAGTTTTGTGAAAATGTGCAACGGCCTTTTCAACATCACCAGACCCACAAATGCTGTATTGGATGCCAGGTGTCACCGTGCTGAAATCACAGCCCACTCTGCCCCTTGTCACAACCCCCACCTGCCCCCGCCCTCACTGAGGCTCTGGGCTGTTCTCTTTCTCTCCATCTGGACTGGCCTTCTTCCAGGTCACGTGGTTGCCCGTTGAAGGGTCTCCAGGGAGCCCATTTAAAGAAGTACCTATAGCGGCTATTTCAAGACCCCGGGATAATTTAGTGAGGGCAGGTGACCCTCTGAGAAGACCTCCTTAAATTGAGCGCCGAAGCCGCGGGCTCGGCTTGGCTACCCTGAGGCTCAGCCTGGCTACCCTTCCTTGGGGGCCACTGAAGGTGTCACAGAAGGGCCAGACTTCACCGGCCTCCCTGCCCACCCATCGCTGCAGAGGAAGAGCCCCAGGGGATGGCCCACCCGCTGTCCCCTTGCCCGGCCTGTGGCAGAGGGAGGGAACTTTCTCAGCATCCTGGTCTAAGCTGCCTTCTTTCCTGCCAAACCCTCCCTTCCCTCCGGACACATTATCCGTCTCCACCAGCATTTAGTCTCTCGGGAGATCTCTTGCCTCCCTCCCACGAGCTACAGAGACTCTGAAGGGAAATGCTGTGGTTAAATCGTTGGGCAGAAGTTACATTTTGCATTTCCTGATTCTTCCTCATGACTTCTCATGTGATGTTGGCTGAGTCTTTATTCTTTGTCTGATCCAAGTTTCTGCGCTTGGACTGCGCTTGTAGGACAGTTCTCAATTAAAAATGAGTAGTTACACGGTATGTCTTCTCCCAGTTGCCAAAGAAACTAGCAGTGGCCCACCAGGGGGGTGTGGTAAAATAGTGAAGACACATCTGCTCCGCGTCTCTGTCCATAGCCTCCCTGGGACACCCAGGTCCTGCCTTCTCTGACTTCTCTCTCACCCAACACATGACTCCTCCGTCCTCACTTGGGTGGTTTGCAAAAAAGTCTTTTTATTTTATTTTATTTTATTTTATTTGAGAGAGACAGAGAGGGAGAGAGCACATGACAGGGGTGGGGCAGAGGGAAAGGGAGAAAGCAGGCTCTTTACTGAGCAGGAAGCTGGATGTGGGGTTCAACCCCAGGACCCTGGGGCCATGACCTGAGCCGAAGGTAGACGCATAATCATCTGAGCCACCCAGGCACCCCTGCGAAGAAGTCTTGTAGAAGAAAGTGTATGAAGTGTATTAAGGAGGGCACATATTGCATGGAGCACTGGGTGTGGGACGTAAACAAGGAATCTTGGAACCCTGAAAAAATAAAATTAAATTAAAAAAAAGAAAGAAAGTGTGTAAAGGAGGATCTAAGACTCCCCCATCATTCAAAACAAAGGAAAGCATTTTAAGAGTGTTGGGGCCCCTTGGGTTCTCTCTGCATTACACACGTGAACTTAGGCAGACCACTTTCTTCATGACCATCATATTATAATTGTCCCAGCATCAAGCCATCTTCCAAAATTCGATCTTTCACAAAGGCTCATACACTTGTGTTTTAGCCACCCTTTGTGATTGGAAATCTAATTCTTTATTTTTCCCTGTTGCAAATAGTGCCACCAAGGGCATTTTGTCTTCACTCCCAGAGACAGACTGACGAGGCCCAAGGTTAAACATGTGCATTCGTCTGTTGAAAAACATAGTCATTGTGCCTTCGAGAATGGGGAGCCCGGGGTGCATCCCCCAGCTGGGTGAGAGAGCAGCACTTGCAGGGTCTCTCAAAGTCCTCTGCAGCCTGGTCGTCACTGCGCCGTAGCCGAGGCCTGTCTGTCACAGCTGCAGCCTCCACCTCCGGCTTTGGCTGCTGGCCTCAGCCCCGTTGCGGCCCCATGGGGACCACAGATCGACACCCCACTGCTCCTCCCTTGGGTCCTCACCAGTGCTTGACCCGGTGCCTCCTGACAGCCTTGGCAGCCCGAGCTGGCCATTTCCCGGTCTGCGCTCCATCGGACTCATTCCCAGCAAGCAGCTCCCTCCGTCCTTTGGCGTGGAGACCTTGCCCCTCCCTCTCTTCCCAGCCCACATGTTCAGGGAACTGACAGCTCTCCGTAGAAATCTGGAGGATCTTTGAGGGCCGTGTCCCCATAGCATCCCTCCCTGCTGATAATCAGCCCTCATCCTCTAATTCAGAAGGAGTCCCGGGTCTCCCCAAAGGCCCTCCAGAGGAAGACTGGATGGCCGGGAATGGCCACTTACACGGGCTTCCTGCTGAAGCCCTCCCTGCCAGTCTCCAAAACGGCCCCGGTGCCTGCATCCTGCGCAGGCAGGTGGACGTCCTCTCCTTTCCCCTCCTCTGCTCGCTAGGACCCCCTCCCCAGACTTTTAAGGTTCCTTGCCTTCTTAAACGGGTGGCTGAAAAGTACCTGTGAATGTAAATGAGGTGTTATTAAATGTAAGCTTTTTCTCAAAACAACTAAAGATTTTGAGCAGGGCATCCTGAGAGATCTCCAGTTATTATCTGGTGTTTCCTTTAAAAAATACCCTCTTGTACTCAGGTCAAGCCCGGGGACCTGGCCTGTGCTTCTGTCTCCGGTTTACAGAGACCCCCCCCACTGCTCCCCATGTCTGTTCTTACCTTAGAGAGTGTCTTCACAGCGTTTTCCATGGTCACCGTGAACTTCTGTGTTCCCAGGGTCCAGAGACTGGGAGGGTCCTGTGATGAATGCCCACTGATGCCCAGAATGGTGGCAGGTGGTCCCCCAGAGAAATCATTTGCAATTTCTTTTGCTCCCAATGCCAGAACTGGGTGTACTCTCTCATTGGTGAACATGATATTAGGGCTAGTCTGATTCATCTGGGCTGAGGGTGCAAGCCTCCGACAGGCCACTGCCGGCCAGCAGAGCTGGCCTCACCCCAGGGCCATTGGAGGGAACAACCTCTTCCCCAGGCTCACTGCCATAATGCATCAGGACCCCTTATCTCCCCAGCCTTCAGTTACGATCCTATAATCTCTTATGAGACTTTCCAAAAGTTTAGATCTCTAGATTTCGGGTTCTTCCTTCCATCCATGTTGACTTAGATGGATGCCATTGGAGATGTTGCTTTTGATACAAAAGATTCTGAATACACACTCTGTCCAGTGGGGGGGGGTGATAAATATTAACTGCCCAGCTCTCCAGGAAAAGCAAAAACAAAAACAAAAGCAAAAGCAAAAACAAAAATAAAAGCAAAAAACAAAAACAAAACAAAAACAGAAACAGAAACAAAAACAAAAACAAAAACAAAACAAAAACAAAAACATAAACAAAAACAAAAACAAAAACCACCTGATATGCAGTGCTTGCCAATTTCCATGGTGTAAATACTTTCGCCATGACCGATTTTAAGCTACCAACGTGATTACCACAGCATCACCCCATCAAGCAGCATGTGACCTTTCAGATTTCATACCCACAAAGCAGATGATAGTAAGCCGGGATCAATTAATGAACAAGGGGCAAGTTTTGGGAATTCATTATCTTTGTTGATAATAACTTATTTAGCTGTAAATGTATATGATTTCATTTATACTAGTGGCTGTGTTTAGCCGCTGCCTTATAAAATTCCCGAGTTTTAACACTCAGTCCCGTGAGGCCGTCTGAACCGGCAGCAACGAGCTACTGCTCCATATCTATAGGGAAGACAAGATGTCTATCTGTGCAGAAAAGCAGAGAGAACCCAGGTTTCTGAGGATCATGGAGGCACCATCCTTCATAACGAAGTTCTCTGGAGGGAGAGTAAATAGCTCCAGATAATGCCAAGCCGAGCGAGAAGGGACCATATAAAATAGCAGAGCAGTGGCACATTTTTTCACTCCCTAGGGAATGGCCCAGTGCCCTTTGGCCCACCTAGTCAGCCATGGAGGGTCGGAGGAGGGAGAGAAAGTCTGGGCTACTCTGAAGCCAGCAGCCCAAGGTTCAAGTCATGGCCCTGCTCCTTGATGTCAGAATGAGCACGGACAATCCGCTGGTTCCAGTTTCTTGGTCTTTAAAGTCGGGACAGTGACAGCGCCCACCACTGAGGGTCAGCAATAAAAAAGGGCTGCTGGCCGGACCCCAAGGGCCCCTGACGTTGCCCAGAGAGGCAGGCCTTCCACTCCGGTCACAGTGGGCGAGGGGCCGGGCAGGGGTTTGGGGATGGGGAGCCGGCACCCTCTTCTCTCTGGGAAGGAGCAGGCTGAGGGCAGAGCTGTGGGACCTGTGCGAGCTGGAGAGCTTCGGAGTTCATAGCCCAGGGCTCAGGGGGCCCTTGGGCGCCTTTGGACACTCAGGGTGACTCCACCCATGTCCCGTGGCCATCACCACAGGAGAGGTTGGACGTGGGGGCTGCAGGGCCTTTTCAGAGGTGCTTTCAAAGCTGTTCTCAGGATGCTCAGTAGACTCACTGTCTGATTATGTCACAGTGTATATGTGTATTGAATCGTTACATTGTGCACCTGAAACTGATACAATGTCATGTTTGTTACATGTTAGTTATATGTCAATTAAAAAAAGAAAGGAAAGGAATTATTTGGAAGATTACAAAGTCCAAAAAATCCCCCCAAAAGCTATGTTCAATTACCTCCTGACGGGGACCCAGGGCGTGGACTCCAGCAAGAGAGGCCTGGAGAAGGCTCTGATGAGAGGCCTCTTTCTTCATCTGCAGAGTGGGTAGACGGGCACCGCTTTCTGGGGCTGCTCGGGGATTTGAGACACTGTTCCGTGTCACAGGATTGCCACCAAGACCTGCTCCATTGGCTGTCATCAGGGCCAACCTGGAGCGGCGAGGCCCGGAGTCCCCGGAGCAGGCTGGGCCGGGCCCCCCGGGAATAGACAACTGCAGAAACCCAGCACCCAGGGAAAATCCGCCCCTGGACGGGAGATTACAGGGCGGCCCCACAGAGCCGCGCTTCTGACTCACAGCTAGGCGCCCCCACACTGCGGCCCCCCAAGTGGGGCCCGGACTTCTGATTCATGTTTTCCTTGGTTACCCGGGGAAATGAGAACCGTCTGGACATCCAGCCGCTCGGAGACTCTGCCCCCACTCGCCCCCGAAACCCTCACGAGCCGAGAGTTTGTAAACCGTCCTTCTCCTCCTTCCATGATGACTGTCCCTCCCCCTCTCCCCTCCTCCCTCCCCCCCAGCCCCGAGCAGCTTCAAACTGAGACGAACTGGACGCAGACCCAGACGGGGTTTCTGAAAGGGAGCCCTGGGGACTCCGGGATCCCTGCCTTGCAGGTGGAGGCCGGACAGCATCTGTACGTCTTAATTTGTTCTTATTTTCTGTTTTGTCTGCACGGCCCTTCACACACAGACCACAGGCCACCACGTGGTCTTTCTTCCCGACCAGCGTTCCCGCCACAGGCCGCTTTATGGCCAGTGTGGGAAAGGACAGAATTCTTTTCTAATTACAGTGCCTGAATTTGAGGAAAGGAGGAAGGAAGGGGATGTCACAGAACCGTCTATATCAAGTTAGAGCGTCATTTTATCCTGGGAAAATCGTTCTCCGGGACTTGCCACTGATTACTAAAGTCTTCCTTCTTCTGTGTATGCAAGAGTATAAAAAACTCCCTGGTGAGATTAAGCCCCAACCCGTGTTTCACAAAGAAGTAAATTTTGTAGCCCTGAGCCATGCCTGTCGGCGTGTCCCAGGCAGGTGGATTAGAGAGAGCGCGTCAGACTGGGGATCCCGGCTGGCCGCATGACCTGGGGACTCACTCAATGCTCTCAGCCTCTCTTCCCTTCCCTGTCAAATGGGCATGACACTGATTCTGCCTGAGGCTGCCCTGCAGACGGTAGTTCCGGGAAGGCCCTTAGCCGGGAGCCCCGATCCGGGTAAATGCAGGAAAGACACAGGAGACAGAGAGCAGCGCCAGGAGGCCGAGCAGGGGCTCGTGGGTGGGAGAGTGTGGGGCGCTCTGCAGCCAGGACGCAGGGGCTCGGGGGGCTGGCTGAGACCTGGGGTTCGCAGAGGGAGGGGTGTCTGCTGCAAGGAAGCTGAGGAAAGGCATGAAATTTGCAACCAGGAGGCCATCAGGAAAAGAAGCCTGGGTTTGTGCAACTGTGGGTGGAAAGTTGGAGGTGATAAAGGATGATAGTTGACACACGGGGCATACGCTCCTCTTTCCAGAAACTCGGTGGTGGAGGGAAGGAGGGGAAAAGGCAGTGACTTTGCACGCAAGGGCCAACTGGTGCTGTCCGTGTGTCTGTGGTGATGGGATCCTGCCACATCTTAGAAGCCAGGTGGAAACCACAATCCGGCAGCTCAGCTGTCCCGTCCCTCTCTGAGTCCCTGGCTCCACTCCGTCCCCCACCCTCTCCCGCCCCTCAGGAAGCGGGACGGCAGGGATGCCGCAGGGCAGCACCCAGACCAGGAAGCCCTGGCAAAGGTTAACCGGGTGGGCGGGAAACCTCAGAGGATCTCGGGTTCTCCCGATCATTTGTTCAGGGACTGTTCACAGCAATCGGCAACCGCTCAGAGGACAGCAAACGGCTCCTTGGTTTTGCCAGTGGAAAGAAGTAAGTCAGGACCGGCTAGTCTTTTCAGGGGACAACCCTTTGCAAGGAAGCCTCGACCCTTTGAAGTCCGAAGTCAATATCTCTGAAACTCTGCTGCCTTAGGGCCCCCCATAGCCACCTCCCTGTGTCTCAAGGATGCCATCTTGTGGAAAGCGGGGTAACAGCAAACCCAGGAAACCTTTCCTCCCAAGACTTTCTGATTCAAGGCAATCCAGGGATTTGCAGGTGCGAACTAGCTCAGCTACATGGCCTTACAGAGGGCTGTATATCACCAAAGGATGCTCACATGTTTTCATTTGATCTCCACGATGACCCTGGGCAACATGATTATCCCCTTTTTATAGTCCTGGAAACCAACTCAGAGAGGTTGATTAACTTACTGAAGGTACACAGCCAATGGAAGGCAGAGCCTGATTACCTCCATGCAAGTCTTTCTCTCTCTTCACTGTGCACATCGTGCAAAGTACACCACTGGATATTCAAACCAGTGGTTTTTCCCAACATTTATCCTTGGGATCCCCAGTTCACATATGCACTGTGTATATAGATGTATGTATGAGTACGACACAACTCTTATGGGGCAGCACTTAGCCTGTACCAAGTATGGCCCCTCCGATGGTTCTATTCTATTTCATGTTTAGGAATGCTCTTTGGGGTCCATTAAGTTGTTCCCATGACCCATTAGTGGTCAAAACCCCCAGGATGAATAATGGGTCCTCCAAAATATCTACATTCTAATCTCCAGAGTCTGTGAATGTCACTTTATAGGGCAGAACGGTTTATGTGTTTATGCAAGGGAATCATGTTAAGGCTTTTGAGATGGAGAGATTATGCAGGACCGCCCCATGGACCCGATGTCATCAAGAGTGTGAGAGGATGTCGGGGTCAGAGAAGATGTGACAATAGGAGCAGATACTGGGGGGACACAGTTGCAGATGGAGGAAGGGGCCAGGAGCCAAGGAATGCAGGTGCTTCTAGAAGATGAGAAAAACAAGAAACAGATTCTCTCCTCAGAGCTTCCAGAAGCAGCCAGTCCTGCCAACACCTTGACTTTAGTCCAGTTAAACTGATTTTGGACCTCTGGTCCAGAACCCTTTGTAAGAGATTAAACTGGTGTTGTTTTAGGCCTCCAAGATTGTGGTGATTTGCCACAGCAGCCCTAGAAGCTAACACGGATGCTGTCGAAGAATCATAATCAGGGGCATCCCCACAATGGCATGCTCGAGGTGCATGTGGCCTGCAGACATGGTGTTTATGTGCTGATTTTTGGCCTTCACAGTGGTTTAAAGTCTTTTCTGAATTATTTACCACCATTTAAAAATCATGGTGTTTTATGTGAAAATCAGAATTTCCGGCTTCTCTTGGTTTATACGAGGCCTGAGTTCCCACAAGGCAGCATCTGACTTTGGCTGGCCAGAACCTTCTTCCAAACCTCCTTTTTCTCTTCCAACACCCTTTAAAAAATTAATTTTATTTCGTGTCAAGGTAGTACACACACAGCTTAAGGAGAACAGGCAGTACTATAAGGATTAAACAAATACTCACTTCCCAACATCATTCACACCTTCCCACCCTCAGATCACATTTTCAGACCTTTAAAAATTCTGTTACTTCTTGTATTTCTAAACAATATGCTTGCCCTGGAATATCTGGGTGCCCACCAGTGACATTATCCCTCTGTTAAGAATCCAGAATTGATAAGGATTAGCTCTGTTAACCACACTCCAAATCTGCTCCTTTTCTCATCTTCCCAATGTGATTAAGTCCTAGGATTTGATAAAATCATGTTTACTGTTGAGTCTTGTCTTGTACAACTTTTTGTTTTTCCTTGAGTTAATAATTGCGTCACTTTTTTGGTCTTGGTTTTCTATGTTTCTAGTATCCCCTTTTTTGCAAATGATCTATCTGACCTAGCAAATGCTAGGCTATACCATTTTTTCAAATGCTTGCGTATTTTGAAAGAATCTAACAGTCCCATTATTCCCCCTGGAGGCTGGCCTTCTGGAATTTATCATGCTCCTGGCCACAGCAGGATTCATGCTTGTGTTAGGATTCCCTCTTTCCCACATTCCAGGTCTCTCTTCCTCAGTTTGCACCCGGTTTTGCTGGACACACATCCCTCAGTAATGCTCTCAGGAAGAATGACTGACAGCTTGCTGGTTGCAGAACTCTCGCTCCTTTGAACTTTTAGAGGCATTTCCTCATTATCTCCCAGCTGCCGACATGGATCCAGAGGAGTCTGATGCCATTTGAGAATCTCCATCCTGACCATGGCTGCTTTCCTCTGCAGGCTTCTTTTTGTTGTCGCATCTCAAACCAATATGCATTTGAATGATCTTTCCTTTTTATTAGTTGTACCCAGTATTCGGTGGGTCCCTCAAGCTGGAGGTTCAAGATGATAAATTCTAGGAAACTGCCTTAAGGATATTTCAGTGATCATTTTCTTCCTCCTCATTTTCCCTATGTTCCTTTTCTAGAGCTGTGATTAGTTAGGACTCAGGAGACAATAGAGGGTATGCTCGGATTAGGGTAATATCGGGGGGGGGTGATAAAGGGAGAATTTATAAAGGTACAGGCATGCTCTGAGCATGGAAATAGTGGGATGGAACCCCCAGAGGGTGGGGGAGGGAGCTGCTTCCAGGATCAGAGGAGAGAGGACAGGGAAAGGGCTTGCCAGGAGGTAAGACCTCTCTTACTGGAGCTTCGTGCATTGGCCAATCTACTTAGAAGCCAGGGTCTGGGGTCCTCTCGGGGTAGGCCTTAGAGGTCAGCTCCCAGGTACAGAGCAAGGGTATGGAGGAGCAAGGGTGTAGAGGGGAAAGAGAAACTATTCAGAACATTCTGACACTATACCTCCTTGTTTCTTATTTTTTCTCTGTTTCTTTCTCTCTTTTGCTTCTACTATCCCTAAGATTTCCTTGACTTTATCTTTCAGCTCTCTTATGAACATTTCACTCTGCTATTGGATTTGCAATGTTTAAAAGTTATTTCGTATTCTGCCTCACAGTTTAGGTCACTTTAATTCTTGTTTTTTCAGGTGCCAAGTGCTCTTATCTCTCCGAGGTTAACAGTTAGAATTCTTGTCTTCTCCTTCCGGCCACTTCTCGATTTTCTCTGGGTTCCTTTTTTTTCTATTTGATTTTGGTCTCTAGGCTTCCTGTAGATGGTTTTCCTTAATTGCTCCTTGATTCTTGTCATCTGTATTTAAGAGCAAGGCACCAAATGGTGGTTGGAAGACCCTGTGTGGGTAATGGCTTGGAAGAACTGAGCTCTTGGCGGGCTGGCGATGGTCTTTCTGCATTCCCTCCTGTCACTCCTCAGCGGTGACAGGAAGGGGACACCTGATGCCCACTCTGCCAGGCACTGTCCGGGGAATGGTGCCAACACGGAATTGAGAGCCTTAATTCCCTAAAGAACATTGGTGCAGAAAGTCCTCAGAACCGTTAGCGGCCAAGACACCAGGATTTATGGGGAGCTTCTGACATACTTCACATGAGGACTGGCTGAGGTCAGTCCCGCCATGTGACCCCACAAACGGGGACATGGAGGCACCCCAAGGTCAGGCAGCCTGCTCAAGGTCCCAGGGCCTGCAGAAGATAGGGAGTGCAGTGGGACATCTCAGGCCCCAGAGCTAGGAGGCTTCTTCCCAAGGCGGTATTGCACCTCACTGAAAAGACGGGTGTGTGGGGAGAAGGCGGACAAAATCAGGCTGGTGTGCAGGGCAGGACCAATCGGGCCGAGCAACTGAAGACAATGTTTTTCAGGAGAGAAAATTACAGAGAAATGGGGTTGGCGGGGCTGTGGGCATGGAAGGATGTGGATGGGCAGGACCCGTGGCCTGGGGGAGAAGCCTCCTGGGCCGGGGATCCCCTTGTAGCCTTAGAGCCTAGAGGTTGTTGGCAGAGAGTAAGAACCGGTCAGTGCGTCATGAACAGAGCGGGGCCCCACAGGAGCCACGTTCAAGGAGAAAAGAAGAAAAAATGAAACATCTAGTGATCTGAGCCCCAGGGAACACTCTGAGGGCCCCTCGGTCCTGCACACACACTGTACACACGCACACCACACACTTGTACACACACATGTACACACACACTGTACACACGCACACCACACACTTGTACACACACTGTACACACACACGTACACACGCATCACACACACTGTACACACACATGCACGCCACACACGCACTGCACACACACACCACATACTTGTACACACACACTGTACACACACATCACACGCACTGTATGCCACACACACTGTACACATACATGCACGCCACTCACACTGTATACACACATGCCACACACATGTACACACACATCACACACACTGTACACACACCTACACACCACTGTATACATGCACACACATCGCACACTGCACACACGCACACACAGGTCACACACACTGTACACACACATGCACGCCACACACACTGTACACATACACGCCACACACATGTACACATGCCACACACGCACTGTACACACACATGCACGCCACACACACACTGTACACATACACGCCACACACATGTACACACACATCACACACACTGTACACACACACACCTACACACCACTGTATACATGCACACACATCGCACACTGCACACACGCACACACAGGTCACACACACTGTACACACACATCATACACATGCACACACACCACACACACTGTACACACACATCACACACACTGTACACACGCACACAGGTCACACACACACTGTACACACACATCACACAGACTGTACACACGCACACAGGTCACACACACACTGTACATATGCCCACGCTGTACACACACACGTCACACTGTACACACACACGTCACACTGTACACACACACACAGGTCACACACACAGTATACACACGCACACACATCACACACGCGCACACACACCCTCCGAGCGTTGCCTGTGATGGAAGGAGGCCCCGGTTGAGCCCCGCTAGTTGAGGCTGGCGCTGTGGTCCAGGACTCAGACCCCCGCGCCGCGTCCCCAGCCGCCGAGCCCCACACTCTCTCCGGGGGAATCTCCACATTTGCCTCAGCAAACACGCGGCGGCAAACCTGTTTCCTTTCTGATGCGTCCTAACTCGCCTTATTCTTTCAACAGCGAAGAACAGGCACTCGCTTGTGCTGCGAGAAGAGCGTGGGGGACACTCCCAGCCTCCCTGCTCCCGGCTGCGGTCTGTCCGTCTGGGTCAGTCTCGTCCAGCGGTCCATGCCAGCTGCTAAGGACACGCTTCCTGATTTCTTTTGTCCAGTAAGAGGCTGGAGTTAGCAGTCCTAGGGAATTCATCTCACAAGTTCCTGCTCGAGTTTCCCTGTATGGTTCCAGAAGTTTCTACCTCCACAGGGTTCAGGGGGCAGATGACCTGTGCACGAGAAGGTCAGAGTGGAGGGTGCCCCAGGAGACTGTGAACTTGCTCACTTATCTCATTTTTAGTCCTTCCGGAACCTTCCTCGGATGCCAGTTAGCCACTCCCCTTAACTAGTTATCAGATCCTACTAATGGAGTGAGGAAAGTGGCCCGGACGGAGCCCAGGGGCGCCTCTCCAGGCCCTGCTCCACTCCTCCAGTCCATCTCACTTGTTCAAGAGTCAAACTCTCAGCAAGGAGAGCCCGACTGGGCCCTGGGTGTGGGGTGACGTGGCCCGAAGGTCGGGTGGCACAAAGTGATATGTTGGAGGGGAGCTTCCCAAAGGAGGCATGGGGGCTGCTACCGAAGAAAGGGGGTGGGGTGCAGGAAAGGGATCTCCGCCTGACCCCGGAGGTCCCCGAGTGACGGACGCAAGCTGGGCTTGCACCTGAGCAGCACAGACGAGCCTGCAGCCTCGGGCGGGGGGCGGGGTGGAGGATGGGGGCCTTGCCGCCTGCTTCCTGGGAGGCAGAGCTGCAGCGATGCTTGTAGAGCTGGGGCACCAGGACCCCCATGTGTCGTAGCGGAGCCCAGAGGCCACAGCCACGGCAGCCTCATGACGTCAGCTGTTGCTGGAAACAAAGTTTCGGTACAAACGGGACTCACACATTTGTTGCTCAAGGCTGGGGTCTGCTTCCCTTCTGCAGTTGGTCTGGGGAGCAAGGGGTCCCCAAAGATGGACTGGAGGGGGAAAGGAGTCACTGCCTGGATCCATGGGGATGAGCCTGAGTGGGGGTCCTGGGAGCAGAACAGGGGGAGATGGGGCCAGGCGTCGGGGGAGATCAGCTCAGAGGGGGGCAAGATAGAAGAAATTCTCCATAATCACTGGGAACCAGGAAAAGGCACCATCCAAATTCCTAAAATATAAATTAAACCTAAAATATAATTAAACATAATGCCTACCAATCTCAGGAATGAATCACAAAGGAAGAAGTTTTAAGCACACGTCCTCTAACAGAAGGATGGCCATGAAGCTTGCGGAGGCCGGGGTCCTCCGGTACGCCGGGAGCCCTGTGGTGCGAGGAGAGGGGAGTAAATCACCAGGGCAGCCCTGATTTGGTGGCCGAATCTCGAGGTCTTCTTCTGTGTTTCAAGAGCCGCCCAATTCTGGGAGAGAAGGATGGGACCATGGAGAGGGAGCAGCGCCTTCGGGAGAGCTTCTGCGTTCTCCTGGAGGAAGGAAGCGAGGCCACGCGCTGAGAGGTAGGGGCTGAGTGGGGTCACAGGCAGGAGCAGAGGGAAGGCCATAAATCGGAGCCAGAGGTCCCCCCTGCACGTCCCTGGAGGCCGTGGCCCACCCCCTCCCCACCCCTTCCCTTGTGTCTGGGCGGCGACATCACCGAGTCTTGGGCCAGGGTTTTTTTTTGTTGTTGTTTTTTCCCAAGTGGAAGAAATTTTGCAATGCGATAGAAATTTGCTGAATTCCTGAATTGATCTTTGGTGTTCTGTTTTTTATGCTACCTTATGAGCCCAGCCCATTTTTTTTTTTTTTTTCATTTTTCTAAATATTTCCAGACCGTTGTTTTCAAGCTCGGAGTTTGGCAGGAAAGGCCCACCTCTGTTCACACATAGGCCAGACAAGGCTGGTGTCTGATTGCCAGTAGTTTGTGACAAAAGATGGGTGGGAAGCCACTCATGATTTCCATAAGAAGAATGTGTCTGGAGTAATGTGTGCTTTCCAAAGACACATACTTGTATTTGTACGTACGGATCCCACTGCACGCTCCTTTCTCGTAGTGTGCTTACATCGAGCCATGGGGTCTAGTCTCCCCCACTCACATCTGGGTGGGGGCTCCTGGCCGGTGGCTGTGGCAGAAGCTCAATGATACCTGATTTCCTGGGCTGAGTCGTACACAGGATCCGGCTTCCTCCTGGATTTCTCTGCCCCTCCGTCTGGATGTCAGGACGTCGGTCTTCGGAATCCAGAAACTACGCACGATGCGGGGGAGCCCAAGCCATGTAGATGGGGACAGGGCCTCTGCCAATAGGCTAGACCTCCAAGCAGGCCACCCTGGAAGCGAGTCCCCCAGCCCCAGCGTTGGGGCCGCCTGGCTACAATCCTAGCGGACATCTGGCTTTGCAGCCTCCCGAGAAGGCAGAAGCCGGAATCCTGCAGGATTGGAGAACTAAAACAGATCAACTAGATCAACAAATACTCTTTGAACATCTCCCTCTGCCAGAGTTTTCAGTGCCCAGCTCTGAGTCTGGGGGGCCTAAAATCTCCATGCTATGGTGCTTTCCAGGTATCAGCATAGAGAGGCCTCACAAAATTCCTGGGTGCCGGCTGCTGAGATTAGACCTATTTTCTAGACGAGGAAACTGGGCCCGAAGGTCACACAGCTGGTCACTGGAACACCTGGGACGAGAACCTATGTCTGTGTGTCTGTCTGTCTCCGAGCTGACCTTCAGGACCCCGAAAGATGTGCCTTCCCTTTGCCTCAGGCTCCTTAGCCCCAATCTGCCCCATCTCAGGTCACAGATAAAGGATGGCCCTGTCACCCCTTAAAGGGACCCCAGGTCAGTGTTTCAGGCCAAGTGGCTCACTGCCACCTCCCCCACGTTCCCTAGGTGCCCTACCACGGTCCCCCCTCTAGGGGCTGTTGCTCTTTGAGGACGTCTGTCCTCCTCCACTGGAGGCCGCGTTAGAAACACGGTACTTCCCCAGGCGCCTCTCCTCCGTCGGACCAACTGGAGCCCCCAAGGCCTCTGCCCATGAGCATGAGCCCTGACGCGTTTCCCCAAACTGTCCCGTGGCCTCGCGCCCTCGGAGCCCTGGCCCCTGGAGCCTGAGGCTTGTGGGGGTCTCCACCTGCTTCCCCAGAGAGATTTCCCATACACAGCAACCATGCCAGACTGTTCGATCCAGCCCACTCCCCAGCATGTTCCAGACATTTCCAGAAACACCAGGGTCTTTTCCTTACTTGTTGGTTGTTTGTTGGACTGAAGTAGAGTTGACACACTGTGTTACATTAGTTTCAATTTCCTGAAGTTTCTTGCCCATGAACATCAGCCTTCCTCATGTTCCAGTGTTGACTCACTTTTCCAGGCTATTTTGACATTTGTTCCATCATTTTCCATGGGAAATTTTTAAAAAGATTTTTTAAAATTTATTTGACAGAAAGAGAGAGCGCTCAACCAGGGGGAGAGGGCGAAGCCGACTCCCCGCTGAGCAGGGAGCCCGACTCGGGGCTCGATCCCAGAGCCCTGGGATCATGACCTGAGTTGAGGGCAGACTCTTCTCTGACTGAGCCCCCCCAGGCGTCCCTTCCATGGGAATTCTTGAGAGAACTCTGAAGGAGCGGCTTGCCATCTGGAACCACAGACGAGACTTTCTGGGGTGCAGGCATGTGCACAGTGAGTTACCTAAGGACGAGGAGCAGGACTTGGGGCACCTCCAGAAAGGGAGAGGGGCTGGGGGCTGCCTGGGCTTGCTGACCTCACCCCTCACCCCTCCTCGTCCCTGGCTGCAGAGCAGCACTTCCTTCTGGAGGATGCGAGGACCTACAGGTGACAGGCTTGTGTGTGTCACAGCAGGAACTCCGGGACTGAGGACGATGTTCGAGAGCACACAGATGCGGAATACGGAGAGTTCTCGGTCCTGAAGATGTGCTCTTCTCACCCACAACTCAGGGCCACCGGCCAGAAGCAGTTCTCCTACCGAGGAGGAGACGGAGTGTGGGAACAGCAGTCACTGACCATGGCCTTGGGGAGGGCTGTGGCCCCGAGGTTCCAGGTGGGGTCCCTGAGCCCCTTCTCCCATGCACCCTGGTGCATCGGAGTCCGCGTGTCAGGAAACCCGCAGGTGAAGCACCATCTGAGGAACAGCAGGCAGGACTCAGGAACAGCAGGCAAGACTGATGTCGTGGAGAGCCGTGGTCTGCCCCCAGTGGTGCCAGGGAAAACGAGAGCAGGGTCCCAGTCTCAGGGCTTACACCAGCCGATCCACTCTGCCCTAAACCCCCAGGCTGCTGCGTCCTCACCCATGGCCACCACTGTCCTAAACATCTGTGGCTTCTCCCACCCCCCACTCCTCAACCACACCGGGAGACCCCGCAGTGACCAGGGCCAGCTCGGAGAGGGCGTGGTGGGTCTGGCCTCCGGAGCTCTTGGGCTCAATGCACAGTCAAGCTCACCCCAAGTCTTGCTGTGATTGTTTTGGACAAATGTCTGGTCTGTAGGCTTTAGAGCTGGTCCCGTGGTCCTTGGCCCTGCTCTCGGAATTGGAATCCTAGAGCCGAGGCCGGGGATCCTGGAGGCTGGGGTCCCTCTGGCGGGACCCCTGTTGGGCGCCAGACTCTGCATGACAGGCTCCTTCCTAGTCTACTCGGGTCAGCTTCCCAGAGCGCAGACCTGCTCTGACCTTGGTTTGAGGCCGGGGGCCTGCTCTGCTCCCTGGCACCCATCCCCCAGCCCAAGGCCCACTCATAGCATTCTTGGGCGTCCACAACCAGCAAGAATTGCACCTTGTGCATCTGCCTGGCCTCTCGAACTGGATCTGCCCTGCTGTTTACAAATGGATGGTGTCATTCGGGAGAAGGAGGAGGGTAAGCATTTCTCAGTGGGAGGTCACAAGGCCCACTGTCTGCAGGGATGGGGGCCCTTGCAGCAGCGGGTGAAGCTGGCCCTGACCTTGAGGGCTCTGACCTTGTCCCTGAAGGCAGCAGCTCCCTCGCTCGTGCCAATTCCCACCAAGCAGGATTGTTGGCCCAGGGCTGCCAGGTGCTCAGATTTTTCTCAAGAGAACTGAGAAATCTGATTTTTTATATGAAATCTCCACCTTTTCAGATGTTAATTCGTTAGTGTTTTAAAACACTGTGAGATGCGAGTCGGATGTGTCTGCTGCCCAGACGCGCCTCACAGACAATGGCTCCGTTACGAATAAAGCTATTTATTTAAAAACACCAGTGATAAAAGGCACTGAGTGCTCATCACCTGTAAGGCGTTATTCCAAGGATCGTATGTGGACATTTTCCTTCATCCTCACTAGTTTCACGAGGCAAGAACTACCATCATCCTCTGGCTTTATTCAGATAAACACAGACAACCTCAAAAAGGTGAAGGACTGCACCTGAGGTCACACACCCGGAGAGTATCAGCCCCCAGAGCCCATGCGCAAACCACCTGCCTTCGAAAGCAAGGAAGGGCTAGGGAGGGGTTTCTGAAAGCTATGTTTTTCTAAAACATGCGTACAAGATACACAAAAATGCAAACTAGCTAGAGATGGAGGATTATAAGTAACTTCTTTTTTTTGTTGTTCTGGGTTTCCCAAATATTCCTTTATATATGTATGTTTTTAATTTTATTTTTTCAGTGTTCCAAGATTCATTGCTTATGCACCACACCCAGTGCTCCATGCAATATGTGCCCTCCTCAATACCCACCACCAGGCTCACTCAAATTTAGTGGAGTTATTAGTAAAGGCCTGTATGAGCTTCACTCTATATCTGTGTCTCCCACAAGGGAAGGCCCACTGCCTTCTCAGTGGAGATTTCTCCAACCCCTTGGTGATGTATCTTCACCGTAGAGAATGAGAACCATGGCTGTTAGTCCCAGTGACTGTGTGCATTTGTGTGTGTGTGTGTGTGTGCACATGAGTGTATATGTGCAAGTGTACTGGGTGGGCAAAAGAGCTGAATACACAGACTTGTATTTTGGAAAGACTTTCCAGATGATTCTGCCAGCCACACCCCCTTCTGGTTGAGAATGATTCTTTTTAGCATTAGAAATAATTTTCAATATCACTAGAACTTAATCTACTAGCTGAGCCTACCCACTTATCCTCACTAGAAATGAAAAACCTTATTTTCTCCACCCTGTTATCAAAGTAAGTTTTGCTTATTCAAGAAGATTTACAAAATACAAAAAAGTAGAAAGAAAGAAAAATACACAAAGTACCATAATATAATCACTCTTTGACTTTGGTCTTTTAAATATACATAAGTAACTGTGTGTGTGTGTGTGTGTGTGTGTGTGTGTGTTGTCCAAAGGTGCAACTAACCCAGTATCTTCCCTTTTAAGCTTAATGTTATGTCATAAGTCTTGTCCATGTTACTAATACTATTTATTGGGAAAGCCACTCACTACTCCATGAGTCTATGGAGTACATTTATAATCATTTTTCACCTTTCTTATGATTGACTATTTCAAGTTTTCTCTCAAGTTTATGCTTGTGAAAATGCTGAAATGAATCTCTGCCTTTTTCTTTTCCTTTTTTTTTTTTTAATATTTTGGTTCAGTTCCTAGAATTGACTCCCAGAAAGGAAATTAAGAAGTAAAAGAATATCGACATTTTTCATCTTATAAAATGTGTTGCAAAATTCATTTCAAAAAATTTTTGAAAGAACCTACTTTCCCTCCAACAGCATATTAAAGTATCTCTTTTCGTACATCTTCTCTGACTTGGGGCAATTGGAAGCGCAGGGGAAAAACAGCAGTAACTTGCTATCTTAAAAACAAATCCACACCATCGGTAGGAATATCTGCCACATATTGCAACAGAAATCTCTTTCCCAAGCCAGAGGCTCATAGAATTCCAATCAGGGGAAACTGAAGCAAATTGAGACAAACAAAACCCCCAAAACTAAGGTTGAACTAGTATTTGAGCTATCTGGAATCCTACCGATGAAAAGGTTCCCCCCAGCATGATACATCCTTTCTCTTGCTGAGAGGTGTGTCTGAGAGATGGAGCTGAACTACAAAGCACAGGGCTGCCAGGCTCTCAGACCCTGAACTTGACATTGGGGGAAATGCCAACCAGCCTGCCTCTCCACCAGCCTGGAGGACTGAAGGCCCCCCGACCCCAGCTTGTGTAGGAACTGTATCGGACTTGTCAAACATTTTGTGTAGTCTGAACATGCAATGCAAGAAAGGAGAACAGGGAGGTAAGGGAGGTAGTGAGAAGTATTGAACTCTGGCTTCCAATGGCTGGCAGTAAAACACAGCTTCGGTAAAGGAAATGGAGACTGTCTTACTTTTTCCTCCCTGCACACAGAACGTGAGGGGAATCCAAAATGGAACACTGAAACAAATGAACCTAAATGACAACTGAAAGAGTGGAGAAGCAGTGACAGCCAGGTAGCAGTGAGCACCCCTCATGTCCAGATCTTGGCTTCTAAGCAACATTCTCCACTGAAAGGGAACAGGGCTCCCTGGAGGAGCAGATGACACCAGGGCTGGCCAGGGAATGTACAGGGTCAGCCAGGAACATTTTGTGGTGCCAGAAAATAAGACGGTGATCCAAAAATGATGGGATCATGCCAAAACAGGAGCCAACTTGAAGGCTCTCCCAGTGACTACATCTGAGACAAGTTGAGCAACAAAATATATAATGCTAGTAATGGATTATAATGCCTAGAATAAGCTAAATATCCACAAGTCCATACTAATACTAATCCATAATTGAATAAATAAATAGGAGAGAGAGCACAGCTCTTACTTAGAGTAAAATTCCAGTTAGTACATATAGAAATGATGGAAATAAAAGGTAATTATTTTGGTTAACACATACTAATTGTTGTAGGCAAAAATCAGTCATGGATGGTAACGTTAGTGAGTAACAGTGTGATGAAAAAAGGGATATTTACGTAGTCTCAAAGTATCTCCCCATTAGATACTTATTAATTACAAAGGGAAATACACTAACTTGACAGTGGAGAAACCAGGCAGATACGACTTTCACCAAATCATCAAAGTGACCATTACTAGTAATCGGATATATGAATCTCAGGTACCCCATGCTACGAGGCACTGAGGACTCAGCATGGCTCCTGGGGTGTCCTTGGCACAAATGCGTAACCTCTGTCTCGTCATGAGAGAATAGCAAATACAAATTAAAAGACCACCTGTAAAATAACAGTGGACATTCCTCACTCACATTGAGGTAATAAAAGACAGACAAGAATACAGTCTGTAGATTAGTTAATAGTGTTGTGTCAACATTAATCTCCTGGTGTTGATAATCATACTATTGCTTATATTAGATAGTAACGTTTAGAGAAATGGGGAGAAGAGATAGTAGAGTTTCTGTACTATTTTTGCAATTTATTGTAAGCTTGAAATTATTTCAAAATTAAAAAAGCAAAAAGTGATGGCATGATTTTGTAGGGCTTCAAAATTTCTCATTGGGAATGCTATTTATTAATCACATAGACAAAAGTCTATATTTGACCAATATTGAACTGTTCTTCACGTCACATGGCTTGATTTCTTCTTTAAAAATGAACAAACTAACAACATAGAATTTATTTAAAAATCTTCAAAGTAAAATCAGTAAAATATTTTATGGTGAGATGTAGAGCTGACACTCATCCAAAATCAACAGTGTTGACTACTAAGAGTTCAAGTTGAACTAATTATACAAATCTTTGACATGCTGTCTTGATCAAAAAAGAACTCAAACTAGCATTTATAGCACTTAGCAAAGGTGGAGAGTCTCACAAAAGTGTGTATGTAATAGAGGCATTTCCAGAGACACACCATGGAGTCCCTGCTGCTGAATTAAGAAGCAGGGAAATTAACTCCTCCATCTGAAGACCAGGTTAAGTTTCATGGGTCATTAAGCCAAGGCTTGAGTAGGATGCAAATTACTGACAATTTCAGGATAAGCTAATAAAGGAGGCTCTCCAACTGGCTATGGGTTTTACTAGAAAATGAAGAAATAGTCAAAAGTCCAGATATCAAGTTGGATTTTAATCACATTTGATCCCTAATCCCAATCTATTTGGCATACACTTAAAACTACAGATGATTTCCATCATAGAGCTTCCTTTAAAGGTTCTCATTCGGATAACATGCCAACCTTTTGTAGCTTTTATATTCTTTATGCTCCCAAATCTCCACTAAAATGACCTAACAAAGTAATAGAAGAAATTCTCCATAATCACTGGGAACCAGGAGAAGGCACTATCTAAATTCCCAAACTCCTGATGATTTACAGTAAGAAATGGTACCAGAAAAAAATGAGGTAAGGGAAGGTGAACCATCCCACTGCTTACGTCTTCCAGAATGGGCTGCAGATCATGGCGGTTCAGTTAGTAGGGAATGGATGTCAGTCTTGCTGCTGGCCCACACTGGGGCCAACCCTGCCCCACAATGACTGCTTAGAGAGAGCGGTGGGGAGGGCACAGAGCAAGCTATCCTGCTGTGTCAGTTCCCGCTGAAGTGGTCACTTGGCCACGGGAGACAGCGGCTCAGCGTCCCCAGCTGGCCAGAGGAGAGTCTCCAGGGGAGACGAGATGTTCCACCACAAGACTTGCCCAGGTCCACGCCACCTGCCACTAATTGTAGTTCCTACTTTGCACATCAAATTACATTAAATCCACCAAAAAGGTAAAAAATTCCCAAATTTTCCATTCTTTTTATCTGGGATAGATTTCCTTCCAAAGGCTTAATAAGCACTGCCAACTCACTAGTTTCCGTGGATGAAAAGATGGAGATCAGTTGGCCCATTCAGGGAACTTGGACGTCTATAAAATAGAGGAAGTATTTTAAGAAACACAGAAACAAACAAACAAACAAACTTGAAAGACAAAAACAAACCAAAGTTAAGAGATTTGACATATATATTCTAAATGAGATTTGAGGAGCTATTCTTTCTTCATGACTGTTTCACCGGTGCAATTTGAGAAAAAGAAAGAATTCTCAAAGTATCATGTACCTAGTTAAATTACCAATGAAGGATGAAGGCAAAACAAAGTCCTATTAACAGTGAAGAAATGAGAACGTTACCTTCTATATGTCCTTCCAGGGATCAGGAAAATGAGCTCAGGAATAAGATTCAGCAAAATAAAGAGGAATCTAAGGAAAAGGAAACATGGGATACAAAAATCAATGGAAATAAAGTAGAAGTACAATGAAAAGGAACATCAGGAAACTAATATTAAGACAGATGGCCTAATTGGAGAAGAGACTGGCATGCATCTATCTGACAAAAAGCTCATCTCTAGAACATGTGTCGCCCTCCTAAAAATCAATCATAGTAAAATAGTAAAACGAATCTAACAGTAAAATGAGTGAAAGACTTTGCAAAAATGAAATCCAATGACCAATAAACCTATGAACAGCTACTTGACTTCACGGGTCTTTGGAGTACAAATTAAAACCACACGCAGTGGAATGACCAAAATAATACATGTTTAGAAACAAACAATACTAAGTGTTGGCAAGGATGCAGAACATCCGTAATTTCATACATGGCTCATGGGAGCACAAATTGGGACAATCACTTTGGAAAACTCTGTGAGTTGAACAGAAACCCTTGGATCAGGGATGTGGAGTCACAGATCTGGGCTCTTCCTACTTATCACTAGCTTGGGGCTCTGTGCCCTGCACAGCACTCTTTAAGAAGATTGATGTCCTACCACTCAGGGCCCCAGCGGGAAACAGATGGTGCTCTTAGGCAGGATCTTGTAGGATGGTTTAATAAAGGGACAGTGAAGAGCGCAGGGCCTTGTCTCCCAGGCCACCACAGGTGGCTCAGCCTACAACTGAAATGGGTTCAGGTCCTCAGCAGGGCTGCTCATCACCGCCCCCTGGGGAATTTGCAGTGCCCATTACCTAGACCTTCAACTTTAAGCACCTAGCGGTGCTTCTACTAGAGGGCGATGCAAGGGTCCCAGGGAAGTGGACTCTCCCACTTCCACTTGCCATCTTGGACCAGCAGGAAAGAAAGGTAGGTCTCTAACAGCATTTTGAAGCAGGTTATCCTTCGTGTCCTATGACTATAAGCAGTTCATCAGTATCTCTGGTCTCTGTACCCTCTACCATCAACCGTGAGGGCCAAAAAAATCTCCAGACGTTGCCAAATGAACCTTGAGGAACACAACTGCTCCTGGTTGAGGACCAGGAGACTTAGGGTATCGTCCCAAGGGTTTGAAAAAATAAACCTAGGTTCCAGCAGTTCGGAGATTTCATTGGATTTCCTTTGTCCTGAGCAGCTGACCCAGCTGAGGGTGGGGTTGCACGTCAATCCTAAGTGCCACCATTTCCCGAGGCTTTCCCGGACAACCTTGGGCCCTTCCCCAGCCCCAAAGGAGGTCTGTCCCATAAAATAGTGGAAACACGTGAAGCTTATATTTTCTAATACCTTTACAAATATTTGAGATGCCTTGGTATGGAGAAAACAGAATGGGCTAGAATCGAAGAGGGGAATGTGAGCCCTGGCGGCACCGTTCCCGCCGCCCCACCACCGCGGTGCGGGTTCAGGTTTCCCTGGGGGTGGGGGGCAGTGTCCCCAGACTTGTAAAAGGACACCTGCCCCGTGGGGTAAGTGGGCATCAAGGGGTAGACGAGGGGCAGCACACTCGTAAAGCACGCAGTGATGCCCTCACCTAAGGCTCTTGTCCTGAGGCTGGCCGCTCTCCTCTTTCCCCGCCTTACCCAATGGGTAAGGAGCATCAGCAAACGATGGCGAGCTTCCCCTGTTGCTGCGTACAGCCTTGGCTGTCCCCGTGAACCCGGCATAAACAACTGAAAATAGAACTTGAGGCTTTTGTAAACATCTCCCGAATTGCCACGGCATGACCCCCAAATAAACACATAGGTGTGGTGCGCTGAAAAAGAAGGCTTTGTCCAAGCTCAGGATCCACCCTGCCCGGGCTGGGGGACGAGGTCGGGGGGCTGGGGGCAGGGGGAGGCGGGTGGAGGTGGGGGCGGCTGAGCAGGGGAGGGGGGGCGACCAATCCTCTAGGACCCACCTACCCGTGTCAGGTGCCCTTCCAAGGTCTAGTCCCCAGAAAGCATTTTGGGGGAAGGAAAGGGGGAGGAGGGAATAAATGTAGGCTTGTGTGCGCATGCGCACATCTCGCATTCCGCTTACACATGTGCACGCACACGTATGCGTGTTCAGCTTCTCACACACTTACACACAAGCTCGCACGCACGCACACAGACTCACAGCGTCCCCTGTTGTCACCCCCCGGACCGTGCCAGCTCCTGCGTCCCTCTGTGACTCAGGGTTCCCAGAAGGAAGACTGCGCCACATCATGGATTTGGCACGGGGTCCCCCAGCTTCCAGCCACCTCGTCCACGATGACTCACCAGGCCTCTTGTTTATCTGACCACTTCAAGAAGCTGGGTTTCTGCCAGGTGTTTTCTCGGGCAGCGGGGACACGAGGCGGGGCAGGGGTGGGAAAGCCAAGCAGGGGCATCCTTGCCCAGGGACTCAGGAGGTGGTGGGGTGGGGGGAGAGGCGGGGGTGGAGGGGGGAGGCCGTGGGGGGAACTCCCGCTGGAAAACAGCCTGTCCCCCTTGCCTGCGGCTGCCAGGTACCTCCAGCCCCAGGATGCGGAGGCCCCTAGAGTTGGGGAGCCCGCAACGGATGCTGCCAAGGGCCCACCCTCCCCCCCCACCCGCCGCCTCTCGACCCCTGTCCCAAGCTCAGAACCCAGAGAGCTGAAGAAATGTTCTGTTTTCAGCTCCTGCAGACTTCACCAAAGCCCAGGAAACAGGATACTAGCAAATCAGGAGGCTGTGGAAACTTCTGGAGGGCCTCAGAGAGAGGCCCTGTGGATGGGGGCCAGGGGGCGTGGCGCGGTAACAGCACTGCTTTTCATGTTCGCTTGTCCGGGTGTTTGTGAGGGTTTCTGGAAGGCCAGGAGGAGAGCAGAGTGCTGAGCTGCCACATGTGGAGGAAATTAGACTTGTTTTAACTGCTGCTCAAAGGGGCTAACAGCCACGGATTTTCACAGGCCCTGATGCCACTCACTGTCTCCCATGTCCTCCCAAGCATGGTGCTGCCCCCCACTTTGAGGCCTTCTGGATGAATCTGCCGGCCGTTGCTCCTCCTCGTGCTGACCCGCAGGGAACAGAGGCCGTCCCCAGGAGTGCAGTAACCCACCGCACATCCTTACTCTCCTTCCAGAAGTCACAAACAAAACTTTCGGGAGGTCGGAAGTGCCAGTTCGCCGCAGAGGGACCCAACCCGCAGCTCCAAGCACTTGAACGTGACACCTGTTGGTTGCTCCTGAGCTCTGGTCACTGACCCAGGGACAACGGGCTGTCCCAGGAAGTGAGGGGCACGCGTGTGGACACCTCTGCTTCCCCTTTATCAGCGGCTGGAGACGGTGGTTTCAGGGAAAGTGTCTTTGAGACTGAATTCTACAATATTTGGTTTCAACTCAAGAGCAAAGAGAGAAAGAAAAAGAACAGGAATGGAGAAGAGAGATGAGGTTGAAGCCAGAAATTGAGTTTCCAAGAGAGGGACAGGGACATAAAGAGGGGGAGTGGAGGGGCGCCTGGGTGGCTCAGTCAGTTGGGCATCCGACTCTTGGCTTCCGCTCAGGTCATGATCTCAGGTCCTGGGATTGAGCCTTGCGATGGGCTCTACACAGCGGGGAGTCTGCATAGATCCTCCTTCTCCCTCAGCCTCCCCTCTCTGCTCTCTCTTTCAGATAAATAAAATCTTAAAAAAAAGAGGGGGAGTGGGGACAGGAGGGGAATGGGGAGGGGGTTCCGAGGGATGGTGCTGGCGATGGTGGCCCTCGTGGGACCCTGGGCTGAGACTTCATGTTGGGGAAGACCTGAAGACCAGGTACAGGCCGGACCCCACAGTGTGTGGGGTAAAGGGAGCCCCAGTAGTTGCCAGGCAGCCTCGGTCTCCCCCAGTAGAGAGGACTGGGGGAGTGGGGGCCCAGACTGGCCTGGGACCAGGTGCACACACCTGTGTCTCCTTAAGACACGGAGGGAAGTCTTGTGTCCTGCCCCCATCATTGCACCCAACGCTGTGACCTTCTTCATAGACCCTGCAGCCCATGTGTAGACCCTGGTTCAAAGTCCGAGTCCACACAGAACTCTTCGTCAGCCCAAAAGAGAAACTGAGGCCTGGAGCTCTCGGGTGGGAAGGAAGGGAAGGTGGGTGGGGAGCTTCCCTAGGAGGGAAGCTGGGTGGGCTGGTCTGGGCTGGGACCCTGAGGCCGGGCTCCGGACCCCCCTCCCCGGTGCTGATCCACACCTGCCCCCAGGGAGGGCAGACAGCAGGAGGGCACGGGGAAGGAAGAGAATCTGTCGGGAGAAGAAGAAGACCAGGGAGGGAACGGAATTTTGGTTATTTCTGCCATGCGTTTGGTTCGTAATCTTGTGCGTGTATGGGTGTGCCCCGTACGTGTGTGAAGGTACCCCCGTGTGAATGTACTCCTCTGGAGTAGGGGCACGTCTTGAATTTGGATGACACCCCAGAAGCCCTGGGTTCACACCAAACCTGAGGGAAACAGAATCCTCTCACTGGTGGAAAACTTTAGTCAGTTGGACGAAAAACACAAGTTCTATCCTTTTCTTGAGACACTGAGAGAGTGCATTTCTAGGCTTGGGCATTTTCAATTCTCAACTTTTGAAGGGCTTCAGATTCCTTCAGAGGGGCTGACATGAAGGATTTGTAGTGTGTGAAAAGTCACAGTCTTATTACGATGATAGAAAACAGAGCATTAGTGCCCCTCCCAATTTTTGTCTAGACTGAACTAGACACAGAAAATGACAACAAAATAATTGAATTAATTTTTCCACTGCTATTGAACAACGGAAGGCCTTCAGTTTTTTGTGCTTTTAATCACAGAGCGGGCTAGTAAATGCCCAAGTTCCTAAATCTATTTTGAAGTTAACTGAATGATCGATCACTCTCTCTGCGAAAGCGTTCGCTGTCCCGCCGAGAGAGGCGCGGGGAGGGTGAGGACCTCGGTGGCGACAGGCACTTGTGTCCACGAACGGTCCTCGTCCTCACTGTCCCTGGGTTCTGGCTCCTCTGGTAAATGAAGGACCAGTGGGTCACAGAGACAAAGAGAGGGAGGGCGCAGAGCAGGGGCGAATAATATTAACGTTGGTTTTAGCCAAGGTCCACGGGAGGAGGCTCTGTTGGGGACAGGAAACCAGGTGCAGGACTCCCTCAAAAGCCCATTCGGTGCCCCTGCTCTACTTTGCAGCGCTGTGTCCCCAAACAAAGATGCATTGGAACCCGCTGACTTAGGTGGGAAAGAATCCAAGCAGGCGCCTCTGTCTTCCCTGTGCTCTGGGACGGGGACCTGTCTTGGGCCCCAACAAGGGGGCCAGGCTGCCACTCACAGAGGACAGAGTGGCCCCGGGAGGGCCTTCACGTGGAACAGCAGCTTGGGGGCCTCTCTCAGCAGAAGAGAGGTTCTCTCCAAACGCAGTCTTTTGGCTGAAAGTATTAAAGCAAACCACACGTGCCCTTGAGAGAGAAGGTAGACCTCGGGCAAGTCGCCAGCGGCTTCCCAGAGCCCTCCCAGCCCTGGGTTCCTGACACACCTCTGGGGGCGCTGGGGGAAGGATGGCGGGAATGCTCCAGTTTTCCGTGCACGAGTTGGCCTGTGAGGGGGTCAGCCCTCTGGACATGCCGGCGGGAGCGAGAAGCAGAGCACGTGGGGCTGGGTTCTGCGTCCCTGGATGGGCTGCCATTTAAACTCCCATTTCCCAGACCTTGTGAAGTGCATGGAGGCAGCCAGGAGGCCTTTCGGGGATTTCAGGAAAAGGTCCCTTGCTTCAGCCTCAGGCATGCTCTGGGCGGCATTTTTCTGCTGTTGTTCTCAAACTCTTAACAAAGTGTTATTAGGATGGGAAGACGGGTCCCAGCTGGGCCAAGGGGGATCTGGGGGGAGGGGGAAGGAGGAGACCCGGGCCCTCTGCTAAGGCCAGGGTGACAGCACTAGCAACGTCCCCGAGGGAAGACAGCTTCCCAGCAGAGCACGGTTCCAGGGTCGGGAGGCCTGGGCAGCGGCGGTGCGTGAGGGTGCCTGGGGAGGCCTCTTGGTCCCGGCTGGTGGGTCCCGAGGCAGGCTGACTTGGAGCTCTGAAGGTAGCTGAACGTCTTTTCTTCCCTAACCGTCTTTTCTACCACTCCAAGCAGAGTCTTAAATGCCAAAGGATGAATTCAATTAGAGAAGTCCACCATGGAAATGTGTTTGCCTCATTTCAGACGTCTGGAACTTGTCGGGGGATCAGGACTCCGGAGAAGCTGCGAACGGAAAAGGACGCGGAGGAGTCAGCGGGTTCCGAGGCTGTTTTTCTGAAACCGTGAGACCCTATGTTCCCAAAGCTGGTTTTGGAAGTTGGAGGAAAAACCAGCCAACGGCTGTGGGGAGCCATATTTTGGGGACTAGAAAAGGCTGTGAGGCTTCTCCATCATCTCCTACGCAGGGAAGGAGAACACTGATTTTCAGGTCTGACTCGGTCATCAGGGGACCAAGGTGCAGGGGACCCCGCACCCTAAAGCCAATGCTTCCCCAGAGCTGCCAGCACCGGGCAAGACGGGGGGCTTCTTCCACACCCGGGAGCCCCCCGGCAGCGCTGAGCGCTGAGCGCAGAAGCGCCCTTTGGAACTCTGGGGCCATTAGGTCCTCTGGTCCTTGCTCCTGTGCTCCCTCCAGGGCTGCGGCCCGAAGGAAGAGCCCGCCCGCCACCACCGCTCAGCCGGACCTCAGCCCGAGGGTGGGCACCGAGGTCTTTGCTTGGGCACCGCCTACCAATGCATTTCCTCCCCTGCCATGTCATTTTCATTTTCTAACTGATGCTCTCATTCCACAATCTTTAGGCACATCCCAGACGACTTCCTTAGAAAACATGATGAGGAGAAACATGGCCGGGTCGAGCAGATAAGAAATTTTTGAGGTATTTGCATGTGCTGCTTTATCTGGACGTTTGATACTTAGGATTTCAAGATGTCTCAGTTTTCTCTCGGAACTTCCTGTCTAATCCATCAGCATTATCTGGGCCCCCAGAAGGACTCTGGTAAGTTCTGTCATCTCCTTCCTCTGTGTCAAGTCAGTGTGGCTTGCGGGCTCCGTCACCCCGCTCGGTGGACTTGGGCAGGCTGAAGCCACAACTTTTACTGTGTACCAAATGGAGACACAGAGGTCAGCCCCCTAGTTTCGTGGGGATGCAGTAAGGTATTGTTGAGAACACGGCAGTGTGCTAAACTGAAAAACAAACACTAAATACGCAGGCAAAAATCGACAAGAATTCTGAGAGCTGGAGTCTGTCGTCCCCTGCTAAAGACAGAAGGACTAGTGGTCACAAGCACGTTCCTCGCTGGCTCCCATGAGCAGCTGCCATGGTGGCATGAAGGCCAAACGCTGGGATCAAGAAGTCGGGTAAACAGGTCTTCACAAAAATATCACGGAGGCTTCCTTTATCAACCTGAGGAAACATCACCATCAGAAAAGACTATTAATTTTCGTTAATGACATTAACTTATTAATGCATTTTCCCAATTGTTCTAGAAAAAGATACAGAGGTTATTTGCAGAAATTCATTCAGAATAAAGATATTTAGGTCTGAAAAAAAAAAAAAAAGCAGGGTGTGTGGGCAGTAAATACGCGGTGGAGAAAGAGGCAGCAAGTTTAGGACGAGAAACAGTGCTGCATGCATGAGGACAGCTGTGGGCTAGCGGTCAGCTCTGAGCTCCCTATCGGCCAAGGCAAAATGGCGGAGACCAGGGTTAGATGGTGCTCAGGTCCTGATATGGAGACCTGAGAGGAATTTCTCACTGGTGCGGGTCTCGTGCAGGGATGGTTTTCAGTGATAGAGGGATACGGCCTTCTCTGTATTTCGGCAGCAAGCACCGCGGGGCAGTCCTAAGACTCCTTCTCAGAACGTCTTCTTAGGGGCAAAGCCCAGAACAAGCAAAGCACACTGGACTGGGGCTCCCGGGCGATGCCCACCTCGTGGCCCAGGGAACACACTTTGAGAATAAGGGCTTCCGCAAACTCTCCCTGGATATAACTTTCCATAACGGAGTCTTTGATAAAACCTGGACAGCAGAGCACTCAGAGTTAAGTTCCTGATGAGTGCTGGGTGTCTTTTCGTTCTGTGTTGCAGTCAAAGGCAGGGCCACACACTTTGAATGGGCAAGGCCACACTGCCTGTCCCTGGTGGTGCTGCCCGGGACAGGAGCCAAGGCCATCAGACTCCTCCATGGAGGGGCCATGCCGTGAATCAGCCTCCAGCTGGAGTCCCTGGATGCTGACTCTGGAGGCTCTCATTCTCAGCAAATGGCCAGGATAATTTGATTAGATTTTGTCTGTTTTATTTTTTTCATTTAGCGTACATTTGGATTTGGTCTTCTAAACTGATGAATTACGAGGGTGTGACAAGCCCTTACCCTCCCCAAAACAGTTACACCTTGGCTCCACCTTTTAATTTCTTTCTCCAACTGTTAGGAATTCAGCTCCAAATTCACCACAGATTTTTCTATCTTGCAAGTCTTAGTAAACTCATCCATTCCTCTCTTATGACAAAAGGACTGGCATCTCAAGGACCAATCCAAAAAAAAAATTAAGAACCAAGAAAACAAAGCGTCTCTTGCGAAGTATCTAACAAGCACTGGGACTTTCCCCAGCCTTTAGGAAGACATATTTCTCTGCAGGGTCTACGTCATTAGCCACAGGGATAGTGACCTGATATTCAAAGGAAGGAATGGTAAGAATGACCCAACACCAAGTGAGTTCGGGTAGCATATTTCAAACAAGTAGAAAACCAAGTGACGGGGGAGGGTAAGAATCAAACAGATGTCTGGCTAAACCATTTGTTTTAGATGGCTCAAGTCAAAAGGGTCCCAGAACCCAGTGTTAAGTCTACGTGTTTGGTTCTCCTTGGCAGAGCCTCTGCTAGCTTGAGGGAGGGTAGAGCTACCCAGCACAGATCCCCAAATCTACAGCAGCACCTCTCATCGCACAAAAGACATCGGACGCAGCATCAAAACAAACAGCCATGATGATGCTGATAATGTAGGATAATGGTTAAAACCAGAGCCGCCTCATCTTTTGAAATCAGTCCACATTAAAGTGTCTCAGCAAAACTGAAGTAGCCGAGGACACATTCCCATATTTCCACCCACAGTCTTTGTGTTTATGGGGAAATGGGCTCAAGACCTTGGGTAGCCGTCTGCTAGGAATCTAGATTTTAAGGGAAGGCGTCCAACAGCTTAAGGCTCCCAGATGGATTTGGAATGTCTTGGACCATTCTCCTTTGACATCCTTCAGTGCCAACCTCACAGCCAACCAATCCCGTTTTTAAATGATGTTACTGAGTTCACAGGGGATACCTGCAAATAGGTTTTTGTGTCTGTATAGACTATTACACACAGAGCATTTTGCTGGCTGTCCCGAGTTGCTCTTAGAGACTAGACACAGGCGTACGATGAGGAGAATGTTATTAAATCGAAACGGGTTTTTGGCGATTTCCCCCATCATGGGACTCACAAGTGGAAAATGGCCTGGTTCCTCTTTTATTTAGAATAAAACCTTTTCCTACAGCCCCACCCAGGAGAAAAATCGTGATTCACATCCAGGATGCACAGACTCAGGTCAGGCGGGTGCACACAGCATGGTCATTCAAGTTTACTCGTTTCTCGCAACTCTGTCTGAAGAACTCCCGGTTTCTCGCTGTCTCAGCTGACCCCGGAGACTCTGCCAATCACTGAAATCAAGGAAACTTCCACGTTGGTGTTAGCTTGTCTTTTGATATTGAGACAGAGCTGCCCTGTCTTTTCCACTACGGTGCGAAAGCTTCCTTTACTTTGAGGAACAACACGATCAGAGGAAAGTTATTAACTTTGCTTCATGGTTTAAAAAAAAAAGGAGGGGGGTCAGATTAGCAATAATCAGAGTCACTAACTCCATCAAAAAGGCAAACTTCATCTCCCTTACACTGCAGTGCTTTCAGTGGGTCTCAAGGAAGAGGAAAGCTCAGTGCAGCCCTTGCTACCAAGGGGCACCGACCCTTGTTGGAACATGTGAACTGCTCCAGCCAAGAGGCCATAGCTGCCTTTGCTCCCCCTGCTTCTCCATGAGTTTAACTGCAGGTTGTTGTTGTTGTTGTTGTTTTTAAATCCCTAAATACATAGAAAGCAAGGAGACTCCAGGAAAACTGCTAATCTCTCCCAGAGAGACAATTTCTCTCATAAGCCCAGGTGACCCCACTGGGCTCTCCCGGGGAATACAACTTTGACTTTATAGGGTTGTAAGACATCTGTCCATTTATCAGTGGTGGGTCCTTATTCAGAGTTTAACCTACAGAAACTAAAGAGTGAGTAATGTTCTTTATAACCTCAGATGAATGGCGGAAATTCCCTAAGTAGATCTCTTGGAGTCGGGGTGAGGGCAGCCCTGACTGCTGTAATCTGGGTGGATAGGGGCAGAAGGGATGGATGCTGCCAGGAAGAGATGAGGTAAGGTGGAGGGGAGACCGGGAAAGCATCCCCAACATAGCCAGTGTGTGGACATTCCTCCACGTGTCCTTGATGGGGGTCACTTAGCTTAGTTTCCATCACATCTGACTGATAGGACTCTCCCTGTCTCTGAGAGGATCCCGACCCCTGCTGTCCGATATTCCCCAGTCACACGTGGCCAGTGAGTGCTTGGAAGGCACCTAGTCCAAACTGAGCTAAGCTCTCAGGGTAAAATACATGTAGTTTTGCAAGACTTAGCATGGAAGAATGCAAAATATCTCATTCGTATTTTTGATATTGATGACACGTTGAACTGATAAGACTTTGGACGGGGCTCAATAAGCTGTGTTGTTAAAATTAATGTCATCTGTTTTCCTTTTTCACTTTTTTTTTTTTATTGCAGCTACTGGAAAAATTTAAAGTCATATATGTGACTCACCTTCTACTTCTGTTGGACAGTGCTGGTCCGGACAGTTAGAAGGCTCTTCTTTGTGTTGAATTGAATCCAGCCTTTTCTAACCTTCTCATTTTGTGTTGGGAAGCCACAAGCCACACCCATCCACGTGACAGTCCAGTATCTGAAGGTACCATCCCCACCCCATCTTTCCTCCTCATGCTGGATAGCGTTCCTTCTAGGACATGTCAAAGAGTCCTTATCCCAAGCAGGACATAGGGATTGCCACTGTGTTGCTGGACAATTTCTCTCATAAGCCCAGGTGACCCCACTGGGCTCTCCCAGGGAATGCAACTTTGATTTTATAGGGTTGTAAGACATCTGTCCACTTATCAGTGGTGGGTCCTTATTCAATTTAACCTACAGAACTAAAGAACGAGTAATGTTCTTTATAACCTTAGGTGAAGAACAGAAATTCCATAAGTAGATCTCTCGGAGTTGGGGTGAGGACATCTGACCACGCTTTGTCCCCAGGGCCCTCCCCTCCCAGCTCTTGGGGACATGGCCTCATATTAGCTGTGGTTTGGTTCAGTGAATACTCTATATTTTGGGAGGAAACATCCTACTCACCAAGCAGCTGCCATGAAGCTGGCATGTCCCCTGAGCCTTGAATAGGACATGCCACCGTTCTACTGGTTAGATACTTTGGGTAAGGATTCAGAATCAATGAAATAACTTACATCAATGGATCACATGATCATGAACCCGTTGTCACATCTTCTCCTTTTTTGAAGAGCGGGTCACTTAGAGAAGGCAGCGTTCAGTAGGATTCGTGGTCAGTAGATATGTTTTGTGTTCTCTGAAGGTGGTGCTGGAGAAGACGTCATGCAGATGGAGGGCAAACCCACACCTGAGTAGATGCCTTTTCCAGGAAGGCTACAAGACTGGTCTTTCCAGGGTGGAAAGGGCCAGGGTACCAACTGGTTATCTGATTTCTTTCAGGAATGGTGCCATTAGTGACCCCTCAATGTCACATTCTGCTGGTGCCAGAACAGCAAACGGTGGGATCAGCGTCAGTGACAGGGACCCCACACCCCCCGGCCAGGCATGTCCTCCAGCCCTGCCACGAAAGCCACTCCATTTATGGGCCCCTTGTGCCCGCACTGGGGGGAATGCAGAGAGCCTGGCAGATATCCAAAAGGAAAATGATCTTGTCCCCTTGGTAGTAGAGATTGTCCTCTGCTGGGCATTAATGTGAAACGCAGAGACGTATTTGCTATGCGTTCACTCCCTGTAAATCCAGCCGTGTATTGCTTTCCCAGACTTCTTCCTCCCCAATTTTCCAATTTGCTCTTTTTGGGCCCCAGACCAACCAGCCTATCCGTGTGTCACTGTCGTAGTCTTTGCTGCAGGCTTCTTCTTCCTTCCAAGTGTGTGGCCAAATGCACTGCTCAAAAATCTGCCTACTGGGAGAATTTCCCCTATGGCTATCTTTTATGATCATCGCTAAGGGGTCTGAAATGTGGCAGCCGTGCAGTTCTGGCTGGCATCGACATGGCAGGATGACCTATTTGTGAGGCAGGCTTGGGTTTTTGCCTCCTCCATCAGCTGGTCAGAAGACAACTCCCATAAAACTATAGGCACAAATTGAGGGAGAGGTTTGGTACAATAGAAGTAGGAGATTCGTAAGTCGGGGTCACCTGTTTAATTTCCCTGTACCCCTTGGACCTCCCTGGACCTGATATCAAATTTCCCATTTTCATTGAGTGACAACTTACTGTTGTGCCCACAAGGCTTCTGATCTGAGGGCACTGAGCTATAGACCATCCGCTGAGATTGTAATTTTAATAATTATGCTGTTCTTTTTAGATACTTTTGTTCTTTTTCATATATGCCAGTTATTTTTTATGTCTCTTGTTCATTCTTCATACTTTCAATACCTTGATTTCCTTAAACATATTTTAAAAACAGTATTTAATAAATTTAAATTGTTTAATAAAATACCCATATCTTTAAGGTGTCCTACTTTATGTGTTTGCTGTTTTCGCTCATCTAATCAAATATTAGGGTTTTTTTTCTTTTCTTTTTTATTGAGTTATTTTAGTCACCGTAAAATACATCATTAGTTTTTGATGCAGCGTTCCAAGATTCACTGTTGTGTCTTGCTTCCTTCACATCAGTGGAACAAAGTAACTAGGCTTCTGGGCCATCAGGAGGGGCAGATGCCCCAGAACAAATGAAGGCTCTAGAGCAGACTACCTGTTTCTGGCCTTTGGCGATGTCCCTTCTCCTCTGCCACCTCATCACTGAATACTGAAAAATAATTGTAATGTTCTAAACAGCATTTTAGTTGTTCTAGGCTGAGAGGTTTTCCCCACTTAGTTAAACATGTTGGCAGAAGCGGATGGTTCACCCTAGATTTTAACTCGCACTTTTAAAGTCTACAATCCATTTGTATCTTGCTTCCTTCTTGAACATCTCAATGATTAAGGATCATCATCATGGGCAATAATGGTTCCTAAGTTTGGATGCATTTTGTTTGTAGATGGCTCTAACTTAACAGTTCCCAATCAGAGACCGAGAGTATCAGGATCTTCAGGAGACTTTTCAAGAACCACGGATACACAGGTAATTAAGTGCACACACAGATACATCTCCTAGTCCCAGCTACCCGGATAGCACGCGGCGAGGGTACCCTCACAACCAGCCCTCATCATCGCTTCCAGAAGAATTCTCCACTAAAGGATGCAGGGGCTTCCACTTTCACGTGCCTGATACCACCAAAGAGAGCGCAGCATCGCTGTGCACAGTACGCACGTCAAAAATGTATCTACGGGGGCGCCTGGTGGGCTCGGCTGCTTGAGTGTCTGACTCTTGGTTTCTGCTCAGGTCACATAATCTCAGCGTCATGAGTGCAAGTGCCACATTGGGCTCCATCAGTGGAAGTCCGCTTGAGATTCTCTCCCTCTCCCTCTGCCCCTATTTGCATATTCTCTCTCTAAAATAAGTAAAATCTATTTTTAAAAATGTATATCCTGGGAGCACCAGGGTGGCTCAGTTGTTAAGCATCTGCCTTCGGCTCAGGTCATGATCCCGGGGTCCTGGGATCGAGTCCCGCATTGGGCTCCTTGCCTGGCAGGGCGTCTGCTTCTCCCTCTCCCACTCCCGCTGCTTGTGTTCCTTCTCTCGCTGTCTCTGTCAAATAAATAAAATCTTTTAAAAAAATGTATGTCCTGAATCCAGTAATGAAGAAGCAACAGAAAAACCCCAAAAGAGGGACATCTAAAAAAAAAATAATAACTGGTCTGCCCTCAGGAATACCAAATTCACGAAAAACAAAGAAAACTTGAAAAAGTTATGTAATGAATGCATTTCATTTATTAACAGTATGAGGGCAAAAGAATTTTGGGAATCTGGGGTTCTCATTGATGAAATCATCTTATAAAATAGCTCTAATACTAGTGACAAGTACATACATAGGTAGATGTAAATGTTTATACATATTTTCTGTTGTAAGGAAGCTTATTTGCTGAAAACAAGGACGTCTTCTTCCATAACCACAGTAAAATCAACCAAATCAAGGCAATTAATGTTGAAACAAAGTTATCAAATACAAAAGTTGGGAAATTTTCTGTAAAGGGTTAGACAATATTTTACCCTTTGCAGGACAGTCTCTGTCCCAACTACTCGGTTTTGCTTTATGGTGTGAAAGTGGCTACAGACAATAAATACCTAAATACACAGGCGTGGCTGCAATCCCATAAGCCTCTCTACAAAAACAGCCAGTAGCCTGGTCCTGGCCAACGGCTGCAGTTTGCCAACCTCTGAGGTAACTGATAGTTTATTCAGATTTCATCAATTCCCTATGTTGTCTTACAATGTACTTTTATTTTTTTATTTTTTTAAAGATTTTATTTATTTGACAGAGAGAAAGAGATCACAAGCAGGCAGAGAGACAGGCAGAGAGAGAGGGGAAGCAGGTTCCCTGCTAAGCAGAGAGCCCATATGGGGCTCGATCCCAGGACCCTGAGATCATGACCTGAGCCGAAGGCAGAGGCTTAACCCACTGAGCCACCCAGGTGCCCCCTGTACTTTTTTTTATTACAGAGCTGCACTGAGCAGTTGTTCCTCTTTAGTGTCCTTTGATTTGGGACAATTTTTTAAGCTTTTTCTTTTGTGAAATTGACAGGGTTGCCCAAATCTTCAATTTGTAAATGAAATGCAATGAAAATCAGAGGGGGCGGTGAACCAGGAGAGACTGTGGACTCTGAGCAACAAACTGAGGGTTTTGGAGGGGCGGGGGGTTGGGCGAGCCTGGAGGTGGGTATTGAGGAGGGCACGTATTGCATGGAGCACTGGATGTGGTGCATGAGCAATCAATCTTGTAACACTGAAAAAATAAACATATTTGGGGAAAAAAAAAGAAAAAAAGTCCTACAGAATAAAAAAAAGAAAGAAATGTAATAAAATAAAAATAAATAAAATAAAATAAATAAAATAAAATAAAAGGGACGCCTGGGTGGCTCAGTTGATTAAGCATCTGCCTTCGGCTCAGGTCATGATCCCAGGGTTCTGGGATCAAGTCCCACATCAGGGTCCTTGCTCAGGTGGGAGCCTGCTTCTTTCTCCCTCCGCCTGCCACTCGCCCTGCTTGTGCTCGCTCTCTCTGACAAATAAGTAAGATTAAAAAAAAAAAGCAAAACCTGGGGTGCATAATAGGATGAGGTGTGCCGGTAGTGGTAACTCCTTCTTGGACAGTAAAACATATTTATAATATGTTTACCCATTTGTTCAGAATTGCTAACCTTTATTTTTGCAAAAAAGAAACCCAGTTGCTGGAGTTCAGTATAGGCTTAAAGTTATTTTTGTCTTGAACTTTAGGACAGATAGTCTAACAGTGTCGTTCAAAACCTACCTTAGTTACATCCCTTACCTTCAGGGCAGTTATATAATTTAATGAAAACAGAGTTTGGTTCATTCTCCCTTCCTACAATCATCGTTTTATTTCTTCTTTGAGTACATGAAACAGTCACATAATCCTCCAAGTCAGAACTGTACAAAAGGGAAGTGACAGCCCCTGGTCCCCGGATTCATTCTATCCTCTCCACCTCATTCCCTCCTATACCCTGACAGCAACGATTTCATTATTCTGGCTTCCCTTCTGGTGCTTCCCCCCCCCCACTGATGAGCAAATACATGCATATTTTCTTTTATCTTACACAAAAAATAGCCTACTCCAGGCATTTTTATGCATGTTGCTTTTCCCCCCTTAACAGTGTGTCCTGGAAATCGCTCTGTATGAGGGACTGCATTATTTTTTTATAGATGTGTAGGACTCCCTCAGATGGATGTGCCATCATTTAATCAGTCATTCCCTTGTGTATAACTATTTGGGTTTTTCCCAGTATTTGCCAAAGAGGAATAATGCTGTAATAAATAATCTTGTGTATGTGCGCTTTTTTTTTTTTTTTTTTTTTTTGGTGGGGTTGAATCTTCAGAATAAATTCCCAACCGCTGGCTTGTGGGAGATACGAAGCATACGTATATATCATTCTTAGATAATGCCAAAATCCTCTCAATAAGGGCGTCCCAACTTGCACTCCCACCCACAAAGCATAGGAAAATCAATTTCCTGAGTCTGGTGACAGTAACACATTGCTACACTCTTGAGGTCCTACCACTTTCATGGCTCACGAATACAAATTCAGTGTTTATTTTAAATTCCCATTTCTCTCATTATAAATGAAGGTGAGCATCTTTTCATGTTTAAAAGTGACTTTGTAAATTTTTATGAATTATCTGTTCATGTCCTTTGTCATTTTTTCTATTGTTTTTCGTTCTTTAACTCCCTCAGTTATTTTTTTAAGGTATTTTATTTCAGAGAGAGCAAGAGTGAGTGAGCGAGTGCAAGCACGAGCCGGGGAGAGGAACAGAGGGAGAGGGAGAATCAGACTCCCCGCTGACCAGACGGCCTGATGTGGGACTCGATCCCAGGACCCTGAGATCATAACCCAAGTCGAAGGGCAGATACTTAAACACTGAGCCACCCAGGTGCCCTAGTTCCCTCAATTTTAAAGAATTCTTTATATATGAGTAATATTACCAGTCTGTTATGTTGTAAATATTTTGTCAGCTGTCAGATGTCTTTTTAAAAAACGTTAATTTTGATGGATTTCTGCTTCACATTGAGGTATTTCATCCATTTTGAGTTTATCATCGTGTATGGTGTGAGAGAATGGTCGAGTTTCATTCTTCTACATATAGCTGTCCAGTTTTTCCAGCACCATTTATTGAAGAGACCGTCTTTTTTCCACTGGATATTTTTGCCTGTTTTGTCAAAGATGATTTGACCACAGAGTTGTGGGTCCATCTCTGGGCTCTCTACTCTGCTCCACTGGTCTATGTGTCTGTTTTTGTGCCAGTACCATGCTGTCTTGGTGATCACAGCTTTGCAGTAAAGCTTGAAGTCAGGCAACGTGATGCCCCCGCTTTCTTTTTCTTTTTCGACATTTTCTTAGCAATTTGGGGTCTTTTCTGGTTCCATACAAATTTTAGGATTGTTTGTTCCAGCACTTTGAAAAATGCCGGTGGAATTTTGATCAGGATGGCACTGAAAGTGTAGATTGCTCTGGGCAGTATAGACATTTTAATAATGTTTATCTTCCAATCCATGAGCATGGAATGCTTTTCCATCTTTCTGTGTCTTCTTCAATTTCTTTCATGAGTATTCTGTAGTTCCTTGAGTACAGATCCTTTACCTCTTTGGTTAGGTTTATTCCAAGGCATCTTATGGTTCTTAGTGCTATAGTAAATGGAATCAATTCTCTAATTTCCTTTTCTATATTTTCATTGCTAGTGTATAAGAAAGCAACTGATTTCTGTTCATTGATTTTGTATCCTGCCACATTACTGAATTGCTGTATGAGTTCTAGTAGTTTGGGGATGGAGTCTTTTGGGTTTTCCATATAATGTATCATTTCATCTGTGAAGAGAGAGTTTGACTTCTTCTTTGCCAATTTGAGTACCTTTTATTTCTTTTTGTTGTCTGATTGTTGTTGCTAGGACTTCTAGTACTATGTTAAATAACAGCAGTGAGAGTGGGCATCCTTGTCGTGCTATTATCTCAAAGGGAAGGCTGTCAGTTTTTCCCCATTGAGAAGGATATTCGTTGTGGGTTTTTCATAGATAGATTTTATGAAGTTGAGGAATGTTTCCTCCATCCCTATGGATGAAAGACCTCAACATGAGGCAGGAATCTATCAAAGTCCTAAAGAAGAACACAGGCAGTAACCTCTTTGACATCGGCCACAGCAACTTCTTTCAAGACACATCTCCAAAGGCAAAGGAAACAAAAGCAAACATGAACTTCGGGGACTTCATCAAGATAAAAAGCTTCTTATGTTTTTCCTTATGCTCCACACATAAGTGAGACCATAAGATAATTGACTCTCTCTGCTTGACTTCATTGTGAGAAGGAAGGGAAGGGTGAATAGGGGGAAATCAGAGAAGGCGATGAACCATGAGAGACTGTGGACTCTGAGCAACAAACTGAGGGTTTTGGAGGGGAGGGGTGGGGGTGTGGGCGAGCCTGGAGGTGGGTATTGAGGAGGGCACATATTGCATGGAGCACTGGGTGTAGTGCATGAACAATTAATCTTGTAACACTGAAAAAATAAAATAAAGATATTTGGGGGAAAAAAAGATAAAAAGCTTCTGCACAGCCAAGGAAACAGTCAACAAAACAAACAGGCAACCCACAGAATGGGAGAAGATATTTGCAAATGACACTACAGACAAAGGTCTGATATCTAAGATCTAGAAAGAACTCTTCAAACTCAATACCCAAAAAACAGATAATTATGTCAAAAAATGGGCAGAAGACATGAACAGACACTTCTCCAAAGAAGACATAAAATGACTAAGACACAAGAAAAAATGGTTCATCATCACTAGCCATCAGGGAGACTCAAATCAAAACCACACTGAGATACCACCTTACACCAGTCAGAATGGCCAAAATCAACAGTACAGGAAACAACAAGTGCTGGAGAGGATGTGGAGAAAGGGGAACCCTCCTCCACTGTTGGTGGGAATGCAAGTTGGTGCAGCCACTTTGGAAAACAGTGTGGAGATCCCTCAAAAAATTAAAAGTAGAGCTACCCTATGACCCTGCAATTACATTACTGGGTATTTACCCCAAAGAAGCAGATGCAGTACAAAGAAGGGCCACATGTACCCCAATGTTCATAGCAGCAATGGCCACAATCGCCAAACTGTGGAAAGAGCCAAGATGTCCTTCAACAGACGAATGGATAAAGAAGATATGGCCCATTTATACAATGGAATATTATGTAGTCACCAGAAAGGATGAACACCCAACTTTTGCATCAGCATGGACAGGACTGGAGGAGATTTTGCTGAGTGAAATAAGTCAAGCAGAGAAAGTGAATTATCATACGATTTCACTTACGTGTGGAGCATAAGGAATAACATGGAGGATATTAGGAGAAGGAAAGGAAAGTGAATTGAGGTAAATCAGAGGGGGAGATAAAAATGAGAGACTGGATTCTGAGAAACAAACTGAAGGTTATGGACAGGAGGGGGTGGGGGGGATGGTCGAGCCTGGCGGTGGGTATTGAGGAGGGTATGTATTGCATGGAGCATTGGGTGTGGTGCATAAACAGTGAATCTTGGAACACGAAAAAATAAAAAAAAAAGATGTAAAAAACACTAAAAAATAAAAATAAAAAATGGTAATTGAGGTACAGAGGACATGCAGTGCTGTGTGTTTCAGGTGTACAACACGGTGACTCGACAGTTCCGTACCCTACACAGTGCTCACCAGGATGAGTGTGGCCCCTTCTGTCCCCACTCGTCATTATTGCATTATTGCAATATTATTGCATTAATAATTGTTATTATTGCATTATTGATGTCATTATTGCAATATTATTGACTATATTACCTATGCAGGATTTATTTCTAACTGGAAGTTTGCATTTTTTTTTTTAGAGGGGTGAAAAAGAGAAAGAGAGGGAGCATGCGCACCGGGGAAGGGAGGGAGAGGGAGAATGTTAAGCAGGCTCCATGCCCAGCACAGAGTCTGACAAGGGGCTTGGCCTTACAACCCCAAGATCATGATCTGAGCTGAACACAGGTGCCACCCAGGGAATTTCTTAATTCCCTTCAGTTATTTCATCCATTCCCTATCCCCACCCCTCCCTTCTGGCAACCCCCGTTTGTTCTCTGTATTTACCTTTGGTTTCTGTTTTTTGTTGCTGTTCAGGTGTCTTTATAATTTGCAACATTTTTAAGTCGTCAAATTGGACTCAATAGCCCGAATTCTGAGACACAGAAGGCTTTTTGCCGAAGTTCTACTACTGGCCTGGTTTCATTCTTTCACATTAAGGTCCCTGGTCTATCGGGATTCTCTTCTAATGGATCTATTTTTCCAAAGGCTAACCAGTTTTCCCAGAGCCATTTGTCTAAAAGTCCACCTTGATGTCAGTGACCTGAGACGCCATCTTTGTTATATGGTAGGTACACTTCTGTACGTGCTCGAGTCTATGCCTCATCTCTCTAGTTTATTCCGCTACCTACTGTTGATGCTCCAGTGTCGTGATGTTTTAATAAGAGGCTTTAGATTCTGTTTTAACGTCTGGAAGGGCTAGTGCCACCTCCCACCCACCCCAACGCCCCCACTGTAGGTGACTCTCAGTCGTTGACTTTTATTGTATTTCATTTAAGATTTATAGATGTACAATTACAGAGTCCTGTTGCCTCTCGTAGTGGGAAGAATAACGGTCCCCAAAGATGCAGACGTCCGAATCCCTGGGACCCGTGAACACGCTGTCCACGTGAGAGGGAAATGAAGAGAGCAGACAGAAGTAAGGCTGCTCATCAGCCTCTTAAAATAGGGCGCTTGTCCTGGATTCCCAGGCGGGACCAACATGGTCACAGGGGTCTTCCACGTGCAAAGGGGGGCGGGCAGCGGTGAGCCCCGGAGAGGGGGCCGTGGGAAAGACCTGGCCCCGTGCTGCTGGTTCTGAACACGGAGGCAAGGCCAGGAGCCGAGGTGTGCGGGTGGCCTGTGAAGCTGGACGGGACAAGGAAACAGAGCGTCCTGGGCCCCGGCCGGGAAGGCAGCTCGGACGCCTGGACTCCGAACCGCCAGTATCGTTGGAAGCCGCTAAGTTTCTGGTAACTCAGGGCAGCGACAGAAACCTTGCCCACAAAACGTGCGTCTTGCCTTCGAGTCCGTGTGTGGCAGCACCAGCGCGGCAGCTGCGAGCTTTCGGATGCTGTTTGCACGACGCACCTTCTCTCCAACTTTCCAACACAGGAAGGCCGAAAGTTAGCGCACGTCTTGTAAACGGCAGTGAGTTTTTTCTTTACAAACCGCCATTTTATTAACCTCTGGCTTTATTGTTGCTTCTCTGAACAGAAACTCCCCCCCTCCACCTCTCCCTCCCCGGTCGCCTCCCTTTCATGCTTTTAATGCGTCCGCTTTCATTTTCAGTGGTTTCCTAGGTGGTGTCAGGGTATGGGAGGTTTCTGTTTTGTAGCCACCCCGTGTGGCTGGATTTCTTTCATCAGTCTTGGAAAGTTCTTGGCCAGTCCTTCCAAGTATTGCTTTCCTGCTTTACTTTCTATCTCTTGGATTTCTACTACGCACATCGTAGACCTCTTTGCTTTGACTCGATGTCTCCAACACTGTTCCAGTAAGTTCCACTGTTTACTTTCTGTTCCCACCAGAACATACTCTGCTGACGTGTCCTCCAGCAGCTTAACTGCTCTACTCTGGTTTGCGCTGACAGGGACCCCCGCTCCCCGCCGCCCTGCGCTTTAACTGCAGCCCAGCACAGCAAGACCGGAGGAAACTAAGCTGTTTCCCCAAGGTTTTTTTTTTTTTTTTGGACTTGGCCTCATTTCTTCCTACCCAAAGCAGCCTAAAATTTCACAGACGCCTTGAAGGGTAAGCAGCTGCCTGGGTCAGCCCTTTCAAAGGCTCAAGTCCCCCAGGGGGTCAGGCCCCAGCAAGGGACCCTGCCCCGACCAGCAACCGCCCCCGAAGGCCACGGCACAAGGCCCCGTGTTCCCTGCTCGCTCAAACACGCAGCCCCCGGGCCTCACCTCGTGAGGAGCTCCTTGGCGCCCGTAAGCAGATTCTTCCCACGCAGCCACCGGTTCGTAGCTCTCGGCACTGGAGTCGGCCTCAGGGCACTTCCGCCCGAGAGCAGAGCTCTTCCTGCGCTCGCCGCCAACTCTTCGACCCTCTGACTCTTCTCAGGCCATTTATTTTGGAAGGAAACTCACTTTTTCGTCCTGTTAAATCCCCCACGTCCTAGATCTGGCTGATTGCTTCCTGGTGGGGTGTTTAACTTGTTCACCTACGACCCACATCTCGCGGAAACGGGCAGTTAATCTACAACCTCGGTTGGAGTCCCGTTCGTTCTGGGGGAGGGGAGTTTGTTCCGACGAAAACCATCGCGGTGGAGGCTGCGTGGTTACCGAGCCAGCCCGGCGAGCTCACCTGCCCCGCTGCGGGTGACGCTCCGGACAGATGGGCTCAGCTGCTCCCAAGTCGCGGGCAGGTGGGCCGCGTCCCTTGGTCCCGGGAGCACAGAGGGGAACACGGAGCACTAGCGACCCGCGCCCCTGCAGACCGGTCACGGTGGGCAACCACAGCTCAGTCTCACCGGGGTCTGTTCGGGAATCAGGAAGCCATCCTCCCAGGACATGGAAGGCGGCGCTACTCCCCGGATCCGGCCTCTGTCTGCCGAAGGGCTGCTCAGGGGCAACGCCCGTGGCAGTCAGGGTGAGCCCCCAGCAAACGCGGCAGACATATGCAACGCGTCGAAAGCAGGGTGCCGTCGGGCTCTCCGCGAGTGCAGCTGGCGGTCTCGGCAGGAGCCGGGCACAGAGACGGGCTGATGGGATGCTCACTCTTGTTTTCTCAGCCCGTGGTCTCAGCAGCCATTGATTCTTTCCTAGATCCTCGAGGAAAAGTACTACGAAGTACGGATTTTCTATCTGCAGTAGGTGGAATCCTTCTAGGAAGAATTTTCTACCATCGATTGATTACTTCGCAGGTTCGATTTTGTTACTTTGGACATCCCTAGGGCATCAATTCATTTATTCTGAAGACTGATAAACAAACATGGGGGAGATGGAACCAAGCACATCCTGAATTTCCTGTATAATGATGAGGTTATCTCAGTATTATAATTATGATCTTGGGGTTAAAGATATAAACACATACAGACTTTTCATAAAATTTATCTCATGTTTGGCCAATGGGAGCTCCTTCAAGTTGGCTTCTATGAACTTCTGAAAGAGCCCTATGAGACTCCGAAACATTCGTGAACCTGGGACGTCTTGTACCGGGGATCAACCTGTAAAATTACTTCCCCAGACGAGTACCTACTTTGGAAATAAGTTCTGATTCCGCTTAGTTGAAACTGGGGTTTGGAGCACAATCTGGGCATTACTGGTTCTCTTCGGGGCCGGGTTGTAGTTACTCCAGGCCTAATTTTTAGTTGGACAGAGCCAGAACAATATTTACACGTTAGAAAGAAAAACGAATCGTTTAAGGCTTCTACGTGAAATTTAAGATTACTAGGTTCTAACAAGACTACTTCATTTCTAAACTGTTTTATCCTAAAATATAATTTTAATTATAGTGATGATATCAAGGTAGTTCTTTGCAATCGGCCAGGAAACCATATTCAGTAGGCTGAGGTCTTTGTGTCCTTAGTATATATCCCATCGACAAGGCACAATCAGAATACTGTGATCGGGTCACTTGAAATAATTACTGTTTCACTATGTGAAGTTCACTGACCACCTCCTCCTTCCCCGTAGAGAATGATTTTTGTTAGTTTTTTGTTGATCCTTCAACTGTTTTTCTGAAATACCAGCAAGTACGTACAGCTGCACGTGTATCCAAATACCCTTTCTCACTCTCAAAGCAACAGTCTAAACTCCTCCTATGTCCTCTGGTTTCACTGTGGAGATCACCCTGTCTCCGTCCAGAGACCTTCTCTCTCATGCTCACGCCTCCAGGAGCTGCACGGCACTGCACACTGCCTACCGTCCCCTCTTAATCAACATCTGGATTGATTCCAACCATGGATACAACTTGTACTTAGTACCTGAAGTTCAATAACTGGCATCATCACTTTCTAGCTACTGATCTTCTTGCTTCTTGAATTTCCATTTCCTCCACTGTAAAACAAGGGAGTTTTAACAATATGACTTACACACTGGAGTTCAATAAAATGTTAATTTAAAAGACCTTTCCACAAACGTTAACAATAACTGAAAAATGTATTTAAAATGTACGAAAACATGAATCATGTAATCACCACCATATACGTCATTTCTATTTAATTAAGCAAATCATAGCTTGAGGGACAATGACAAACTAGAATGTATCCACAGAAAGACTAGCAGAATGAAGAAATGTCTAGAAACTATCTCAGATGAAACAGCTGGTGCAATTAAATATTTATTAAACAAATGCAGAATAAATGAAGCGGGGCGCCTGAAGATACAATAAACATCTCCCAATATTTAGAGGGCAACACACGACAACTGAAAGACTCGTTCGGTATTTCTCCAAAAGGCAGAACTTGCACCAAAGGATACACAGAAGCAACCAGCAGGCTGTAGGATAGCTGAACGAAGTGGGTCACTTGTCCTAATAGCTTCTTTGCTGACAGAACGCATTGCACCCTAGGTTTCCCTTCTTCTGGAAGGAACATTATCACATCTAATATGTCTCCTGAGGCTCTTAAACAGTTGCCTTCTCATGGCAAGCCCTCCACAGCCAGCAGCGGACGTACGCGCGCTATCAGGAAGAAACCTGAAGTTCACAAACTGGTTTACTGAGGCGATGGCCTTCTGTAGGAGTGATGTGCGGGAGGTGAGGAGAAAGGGGGGCATCTTCTCTGAAGGGGGTGCCTCAGAATCCCCGGCAGCTCAGAGACTGCCTCTGGGGACCGTCCTCCACAAACCCAGCGAACCGCTGTGATATGAGCCACGGGTGCGGAGGGGAGCGTGCTGTGCACTGGGGCCAGGGGGCAGAGCTCACCGCCACTGACCTACACGCAGCGGGAGAGCTGTATCCGTGCGTCACTGGGAAATACACACTGCATAATACTGACGGGCTCCATCCGAATTGTCAAACATTACAAAATGAGAATTGTTTCAACAACTATTCAGCATAGTGTTTAAGGACAAAATATATATAATATACTTTATATATGTATTTTATCACATACTCAGTAAGGAATGCTGAGGTGTTTCATCCGTCCAATAAATTGAAAATAAAAATTTTACATTTCTCTATCTGTCAGTATACAGGATTCTGAAGGTGGATCTTGAACTCAGAATGATGTATCAGTTTTCGAGGAAAGCCACGTAATCGGTCAGTCTGGCTAGCTGCTGTTCGTTGGGGATCGGGGGCACTGGGGCAGGCTCTGCGTGTGAAATACAGAAAGAGACTAAGTCAGACCCCCGTGCAGTGGCGCACGGGCCCTGCCCCCCTCACCCTCCAACGCCTGTTCATTTAACAAGAAAGAAACTTTCTTATTCATTTGGGACATTTTTGAAAAACGAGCAAAGAAGTCAACTTTGACAAGTAGTTTTCTTAAACTGGAAGGAAGGGCACATCTGGCTTTGCTGAAATTTCCACATAACTGCGAAATCTGTCTTAAGGGAGCACAGTTCTTGTTGGAAGGACACCTACCCGCCTACCCATGGGACATGGAACTCAGGGAAGAATTACCCAGTATTTACTGTGTGCCAGGCACGGCTCTGTTAAATTGTCAGTGAACAAAAAAGCCCCACAAAGAACCCCATCACCAAGGAATTTAGGTCTAGCTTTTAAGTTAGCGCATGTCAGCCTAGGGATGCCTTCTGAGTGAGGGCTGGTGAGGAGCTCTATCGCAGCTTCGCTACACGGCACCGATGAGGCTCTGTGGCCGGGCCAGAAGATGCCACGGCCTCAAGGGAAGCTCCAGGGAGGAACCTACATATTCTCTCTTGTAACCAAGTAGGTTATAAATAGCCGAGTATAGAATTTAACCTCTTCATTGATAAGATTAGCACTAAGAAAAACTGAGACACGTGACAAAAAAGAAAAAAAACAATGATACATTTTAAACGAACATATAAAAATACATACCTGATAAGGGAATGAAACGGTTAAAGGACACATCCAGGGCCCCTGCAACTAAGTAAAATTAACAGCACAATTTATAGGAGTCATTATAAAGAACTTTCACACAGAACACGTCATTTTTAATGCAGTGGCACTTACGACCTTGTACTACTTCAATTATGCTCTACTATGACTACCTGAGTCTTCTCGTTATAGCAGTTTTCTCTTAGCAGCTAGACTCGCTGGGACCACGTCTAACCACCTCCGGTACCTTCATAGGGCAGAGCCCATTGAAATTTGAGTAATTCTTTACTGTGGGGTCAACAATGTCTAAACAATAGGAATTCAGAGCAGGTGGAAGGAACTTTGGGTTGAAGGAGGAGGGCTTACAGATGTGGGCAGAAAAGGACACTTCTGCCAGGCAGGAGGAGAGACCTCCAAGCAGGAATGAGCACGGTTCACTTCAGAAGGAGGACTGAGGGACTGGGAATTCAGATGGACACGAGGACAGGTCAAATAACTGACGCCAAAGAGCTTAATTTTGTGCAAGTTAAAGCCACTGAAAATCTTATTTCAGAAAAGAGTGTATATGTCTATAGTACAAGCAAAAAAGGGGAGTATCTGAATAATATTTTTTAAAAAAAGCAATGGTTTAGATATTATGGATAAACACGCTTAGAAATGGCCCCATAAATAAAAGGATGGGAGACTAAGGCTTAGTAAAAACTAAGTCGTAATAAGGATTATGAAAAACCCACATAAAATAGGTTTTTATACAAGGGTGATGAAAAACCCATATGAAGGAAAAACCATAATAAGGATCATGAAAAACCCATATAAAATAGTTTCCTATGCAAGAAATACATTTTTAAAAATTCACGTAAAGCTAGGTGATCTTTAAAATCTTTTCTACCGTGTCTATCATTCCACATCTATATTTACCCTGAGTAACTTTCCATCTGCTAGTACAGCAGAACCTTATTATAAACGACTCAAATGCTTGCCCAAGAGGCTGAAGTGGGCTTCGCAGAAGTCGGCACTGCATACGTGGATGAAGAGCTCCACCTACCTGGCTTTTTGGGCATAACCATTCTTGTGGTGGAGTCTGCTTGCCATCCTTGCTCTAAAATACCTAAAAAAACATGTAACACACAAATGAGAAATAACCAAAAAAACTCCTACAATTTCCATTTACAAGATCCACAATCCGCGAATGACACTAGTTGTATGGAAGATCTGACAAGTGCAGGTTACCCTACAATGTGTATTTGTTCTAGAAAAGTAGATTATAGATCGCATTCCCAGGTGAACTTACTTTGAAACATTTGTGAAACGTGCATCAAAGTCGTTTTCCTCTATCAGGCTGATAGAGTCACTGGCAGATAAGTGTGCAGCACGGTCACCTACTGACTAGTCACTCTAGTCAGTATGACTGAAACGGCACCCGCGTCCCTAAGGAGGACGTACATGACACAGCCTGCACTTGCTCTGTCAGTAGTGACAAAGCCGCGCCAATGACAAGAACAACTGCTCACACACGCGGAGTCCGGGCCAGCAGGCGCTGCTCCGCGGTGGCCATTCGGGTCATCGGCAGACTACTCCATAAAGGACACAGGACTGTGGTCACCTAACTGAAGTGGAAAACGTCTGGAGAACTCCAGTGATGCACCCTGGATCACGAAGTCAGCATCGGGGGTACAGGAGTCCCACTCAGGTGGCCAGAGTACAGCTCAGGGGGATATTACTTATTAGGTAATAAACTACAGATCAATTTCCAGATGAATCCAAACAAATGTCTGTGAGTAAGCAACAGTATTGATTGACTCCAGGAACTTTCATTAACCTGCCTGCCATGCATCTAAAACTGTGGTAGGTTTGGGAAACTGAGGAACATGCGGTCTTTACAGAGTTCCTATTTCAGTCAGAGAGAATCAAATATGCCAATGGTGGTATAACAATGCTACGAGGCCCAGACAATGTTCTATAGCAATTAACCGAGGGGAGGAGCTAGTTTGGCATCACCTGAGGAAGGACAGTGCTAACGCACGACTGGAGACCAGTGGGTAAGAGGAGTTACCAGTGAGAATATCAAGGAAAACACAGGGGCCGAGAAGGGACAGGGGGAGGACACAGCCTTTACCAAGCATGGGGGAAATGAGGATTTCTACATGTGAGGCATGAGGTCAGTTAAGATTTTCTTAAAAAAATACACTGATTTTCAGAAGAAAAGGAGTAATTTAAAGAAGTTACCAAGTTTAAGCTCCAAATCATGAATATAATGCTACTCATCTGGCGTACTTACAAAAGCTAATTCGTACATCCTTTACTTTCTTGCAGCTTGCATTTCCCACCACTTGTAAGACTGAGTGTAACCAGAGCTGCGCAGGGCTATCTCAAGGCCCTTCCTCTGCCCCCTCGTTGTCCCTGACTTTCAGTAACTCTGTTCCCGCCACATCCCTCCCTGCCCCACCCACCCCCAGTCAACAGCGGCTCTGAGTCCCCTTCCGGGGCATCATCGTGGGAGGGCACCCCACCATTTCATAGGCCCACCGTTAACTTAAGTCATCAAAGTTCTTAGAAGTAAAAGTAGAAAATACTCAGGGATCAGTCCTGGGAACCAGGATAAAAAAATGACTACAGGAACATCAAAGAGGTTTCAATAAAGAAAGAGCTAGAATGATCACACGCAACAAGGGTACATCTCACAGACCTAGCCAAATGTTAACTTCATAAAAAGTACTCCTTTGCAAAGCTTGTGTTCTAAGATATCATTAACCGCCTCTGGCAAAAAGTGCTTTAAAAGTAAAAAAGGCTCTGAAATCTCTTATCCACACCCAGAAATCCAAAGAGATTTTCTGGAACTCGTTTGGAGGCAGAAGCAGTAGTGAGGCCCCATTAGGTGTGGATAGGCTGTGTCCTCGCACCACTGGGCGGACATGCACACCGGCCGCTGCAGAACCACCGCCTGGCCCGACGACATGCTACTTCCGGCCCCAGGCCTGCCGGGCGTACGGTGCCACGCAGGTTTCATATCCCCTTTCCGGGGAACAAACACCGCCTGAATTCCCAAACCAACCTGTTCCGACAATGTACACTTCCACTTTTGTTGACAGTAAACAGCGAGCCCCAATTACCTTTCACAGCCTCTTCCACCGGGAGCCCGACAAAGGCTGCGAAGTCGTCGGCGATGATGGAGGTGTAGGCTTGAGAGACCAGGGCGAAGGCTCTTCTCCTCGTTGCATCTGCGGTGGGAGCGGAGGGGTGGCAGGCAGTGAACCAAGAGAGCTGGCATTTTTATCACACAATTAAGTTACATGACTGTCCTTGTCCAAACTTTGTAAGACTAGGTCGACCCACAGGTTTCTACGCTCACAGATAGACACATATGCCTGGCATGAAAGAGGTGCTCAGATATTGCCGAATAAACAATCAATTCCTCGTATTTCCTCCCAGACAGCAAATCTCTCTTGGAGGACAATGAAATTTACAAAGAAGGAAAAAAGTTAATATACATTAAGACCCAAACTCTAAGGAAATTTCATTTAAATGTATTTTATGCACTTGGCACATAATTTTTAAAATTTCTTTTTAAATCTCCCCTTACAAACACTGGACTGAATGGAGCAGAAATGATCTACTTTGGGAATTGTCCTTTCTGAGGAGGGTCTCTGATCTAGGATCACACCGAGGCACTGCAGGACAGACCTTGTAACTAGAGCCCTCTTCTGTTAACAAGAAAACCACAAGCCCCAAATGCCGAGTCAGCAAACTGGGACTTAATACCTATCAGTTTCAACCTCCCCTAGAAAGGACAGTCCTAAGAGGTCAGTCGGGAATCTCCCGGCCCTGTGGAAGAGGTAATCTATCACACAGGCCCCCTTCCATCCCCCCAAAGGAGAAGACTCCCTGTTCTAACTTTAAGAGAAGGTGACCTGGCCTGACACATTCCTTTTCTTTTGCTAGTAACGTCCCTGCCCCACATTCCTTCCTATGGAAACCTGACATGATGTACAGCTCCTCAGAGCTCCCCTCTACTTGCTGGACGGGATGGGGCCCAATTCAGGGACTGCTTAATAAAGCCAATTAGATCTCCAAGTTTACTCAGTTGAATTTCTGTTAACACTAACTTCCGAATGTGCTTTAAACCCTTGATTAACTTGGGTTCAAATTCTGAATGACTGAGCCTAATGGGGGAGGAGGCGGCTGCTGCAAACAATTCCAGCAACAAAACCTCCCTAGAGATGACATGTGGGATTTCCCCAGGCTTACATTCCCACACTGACTATTCCAGAAACGAGCCGAGACAGAAGTCAAGGGGAGAAACTGAGGTCCAGCCAGCCTGTCTTCCTGCCCACTACTCTTTCAGGAACACAAGGGCTCCTCCATCTGGCTGTCGGCATGCTTAAAAATATTCTGGATTTTGCTTTCCACATTCAATAGGCCAGTGTTTTTGTACAATACAGCCCCATGCTGAAAATCCTCTCCGCGTTCCTGGGACACTGCCTGACAGCTGCACCAAGCTCCTCGGGCACCTCCTGGCCTGCAGACGAGCCTCACTCACGCCCTCTCACCCCGGGGCTCTGGGTTGAGGCCGTTGGTGGTGTCTGCTCTCTGCGACTCCTGGGTCTGCTTGCAAGCCCCTCCTGCAGCACCCAAGTTCACCGCTGTCTCTGGCCTTCTCTCAACTCACAGCACTGTCTACACCGCCTGTTTTGCTTTCACCGACTACAACACACTGCCCACCCCTCCCCACTCCCCTCCCCTCAGCGATCCCTGAACTTCTCTGCAGGAGGAGGACTGTCCTCTGTATCTTTATACCCCCTCCCCGCACAGAGCCCAGCCTCTCTAAGGAAGTATGTTGACAATATCACCAGGACACAGCCTTTGGCTTTGTTCCCTCCTATTTCTTAAAGATCGCCGACATTCCATTGCATTTCTTCACTGCTCACTGAGCCCCATGTCCTCAGCAGCTTCCGCTCAGCCGGCACTGCTCTCCCCCCCTTCACACGACTCCTTCCTTCTCCCTAAGGACCGCTCAGCAGGTGACTTCACACTGCACTTGAGAACACCTCAGCGGGAAGGGAACGTTCCCTTACTGAAGGCCACGGGCACTCTGAGAAAGAACAAAGGGCAACAACAGGAAGGGGAAATCCAAGTGTGCACCAACAACTACACCCACTTAGGAAGCCTGCCATATTTTAAAAAAGTAACTTGAGTTCAAGCACTCTGGTCAGAGTTTTAGAACTGAGAGGAGATGGGGAGTAGTAGAAGAGAATGAAGAGACACACAGATGGAGAGGAGAGAGACAGAGAGGCAGGCCTGGCACACGGAAGAGAAGCAAGCGCACACGGAGAGGGAAGCAGGTGGGCAGAGGAAGCAAAAACACAGGCTCAGAGTGTTCCAGAGGGTCAGTGAGAGGCCACGAAACTGGGGCTGCTTTCAAACACTCAGGGACATTCTAGTCACGGTGCGCCCCCTAAGATCTCTGAAACGTGTCAGCTCAGAGGGCGTGCGTTACGACGGCAAGCTGGGACGGGAATCCACTGAGCCAGCACTGACATCCGTGGCAGTTCTCCACGGGACAAAGTCCTGGGGAGACCCTAAAAGAATGCTCACTCTGTTGTGTAAAAAACAGCTGACCGTGCTTACTGTCTGCCAGGAACTTCCAGTGCTAGTGCTGCACAGAGGGCAGGTGAGCTGGCCGCCGTGCACTTTCCAACCCGGCTCTGCCCTTCTCCTTCGGGGAGTCTGGACCCCACCGCCTGTGGCACCTGCACCCTCCGGCTTGGCAAGTGCGCCCACGGGTCATGTGAATGCACTTCGTCTGCATCCTCCCTGCCGGGCTCGAACTGATCCACAGCTCCTGGGGACAGCCCCTTCCTGCGACCTCGGCAGTGTGGGTCCCTCAGGCCTCGAGTAAGAACGGCTACTGTCCACTGCCACCCCTGGGCGCTTTGGCAGCCCCTGCCGGCCGCCTTTAGAAACAGCTCTTTCACTAGCCTCTCTCCAGTTAAGCCATTTGCAATTTTCTGGTAGGACAGCGACTAATTCAGAATAGAAAAGGAAAAGATCTGAGAATGTGATTGTTCTTAAAACAATCTAGAAAACCAAAAAGTTGTGATACGTTAAAAGGCAAAATACCAAATTTAGCAGTAATTCAAAACTATTGTAAGATTTCCTTCACCAGGCTTCATCTTATGGAGGGAAATACAGTACCGTTCGTGACTCTGGAGATTTGCAAAATTCTCAGGATAAGTCACAAATATTGCAAGTGAATAGATGAGTGCTTACACATTAATTAAGTACATCTAAGTGCTTATTGCTTATACATATTAATTCATTTGGAAAATACTCCTTATGATCCCACTTTACAAATAAGAAAAAGGAGGTACAGAGGGGTCACTCGAGTGGCAGAACCAGGATATGAACGCCAGAAGTACGGCTTCAGGGCCCACACTCCCCTGTTGTGCTCCACAGCCCTGCAGAGGCCCGCTGCACTGCCTTCAGAGAAGTACTGAATCTAATGGAGCAGGAGGCAGAGGCGGTCCTGGGAGGAAACAGGCTACACTCACTCAGGCACCCAGGGAACATTTACCGCGTGAGTCGGGAGCTCTGAGCCCTGCTCCTGCCGATGACCCCAGTGTATGCCGCTGGGAAACGGCCCGCGGCCTGTGCCCGATCATCCTAAGACTGAAGCAGATACTACAAAAATCCACCACCACACTCTTTTCTCCCCTGGACTTATCTGAAGAGGTTAAGGCGGTTTCCTGTGGGAATATCCCAAACTGCCCCTCCTGTCCCTGAGCAAACTTACACCACACGCTTCCTCCCCACGCGCCGGCTGGCCCTGCACTCCTGCTCGCTTCCTTCGTATTTAAAGTAAGGGCCTCCTGTTTCGTCCCTTACGTTGTTCCTGTTTATGCTGCCACAGCCTTACCATCCCAAGAGAAATGACGTACATCTGAGAAGCAACGTTCACCTTCTGCTCCCCTGAAAAGATGATACCCTTGCCACAATAATGAGCAGTTACTCAACAATTCCCGCCCACTGACCCCTCCAGAGCAGGCGGGCAGACAGCCAAGGCAGGGATCAGCGGCAAGAAGGTCACAGTAAGAAATAAGAAACTGAACAACATACAAAGAGGTCACTATAGGAATTTATAAAAGAGTGAACCAGCCAATGTCAGGGGCGGGAGCACAAAGAGCGAGCGGGGGCAGTGTCCGGTCTGTCCGGGATCAGCACTACGTCACAGGCTTGTGATCTTTCAGAGCAGTTAAAAAACATCTGAGCATCTGTGCACTGAATTTTCTAGTTACAAATCCAGAAGCTCGAGACAACCTCTATTAGAGCCTGACGTCAACAGACTCCAAAGCACGGTCTCTACTTTCAAATACGTGGGGCTTAAAATCTTAACCACCCCGTACCTTGAGCTTATTAGAGTATTACGAGATTTCATTTTAGTAGCAAAGAATCCAGTTACTGACAGGAGCAATTTCAATCTAGAACTAGAGACAGTGAGGCCCTTACCTGCTGATATAACCTCAAGCAAGACAAAATGAAGAAGTATGGTTACAGCAAATCCTCACAGGTGAAACGACGAAGCATGACTATAGCAAATCCTTACAAAAGAATTTTGAAAGCTGCCCTATTCACCTGGCAGAAAATATTTATTTTTTTTTAAACACATCACTGACTTACTTCAACATTGCAGCACTTAGAGAAGAGGTCTAATTTAATTCGTAACCACGAAGAAACACTACCTCTAAGTGCTTCCATGATTGGCTGGACCGTCTCAGACCACTGGTGTGCGTTGATGGTCGTATAGATCCCAGGGAAATCTCTCTGCCAGATTCTTTGTCCTACTGACCAAATTCCCCCAAGTTCAGAATTTGCCTGCAATAAATATCACTGCCTTTGAGGATAGTCACTCCGCAGATTTACCAACAACTGTATCTTAAAACATAAATTCAACATTTTTCTTAAGAGGTGTAATTACTTCTTCAGCCCAATCACTATCAAAAAGGTTTTTAAATGCTGTGGGCAGTAATGCAAAATTTATGTATATGGCTTATATAAATTTTTATTATAACAGAAAATTAAAGTATAAAACAGTTGTCCAAAAATATTTCAGAATTAAGTCTGAAAATTAATTTTCTTAAATGCTGTTTTTCAGAATATTGTATTTTTATTTTATGTATACATATATGTGATAAAAGTTATATAGACTATTCATATATATATGCATGTAAAATATATATATACGTGTTTTGGGCAAAAGCAATAGCAAAATGACTAAAATAAAGGCCGTCAATCTAAGATGTCACACACTGTAGCCTCTCCCAGGACAGAGTTCCCACTACCGTCCCTGAAACTGTGAGTGTGGTTTATGGATCTTTAAGTCAATGAAGCTGGAGGAACATTCCAATCTTACTTAATAGAGTATCTGGAGAAGAAAGAGAATAAAAATACTAAAATGAATTGCTACTGAATATCAATAATGAACAGAAGAATTCAAGTGAATTCTTGGTAATATTCGATGAATGTTTAAAAAACTCACTTCACATTTATGCTAGAAACAGGAATTCCCATGAAATTAAAAATGTATTCCATTCTACTCTGGAAGAGACTTTTAAGACGTTATTTCATCTAATCTCGCATCCAAACTAAGAAATCTAAAATCCTAATTAGCAAAAATAATCTTAATGTTGTGAAAATCATTTTTACGATATTCTTGGAAATAATACCAATTTCAAAGTAAATACCATTACTGCATAAATCAGTTAAAAAAAGCAAAACAACACAAACCAAACCTTTATTAAAAGGTTTCAGCTGTTTGCCAGGCAAAGAGACACTTATAAGAAGCATCTTAATAAATATCATCAGCAGAAGCTGAGCAGAGATTTCTATACCATCCAAGGGAAATTACATTTTTGATTAGAGGAATTTGTAGATCTGCTCTTAAACTTTAAAACCAGTTTACTAACTATTTCAATGAACCACAGGGGAAAGAAAACAGAAACTAAAAACTTTAGAAGGTTGCCATTTAAATAATTGCTGTTACTACATTCAAGTAGTACAATATATTGAAGAATACTTACAGATTTTATTGCAGGTGGTATCCGTTTCCAAAGATATCTTGCATTATTCCTAATTTACATCCCCCCAAGAAAAAAATAAGCAATTAAAAAAAAAATCACCTTAGTAAATGTTTAAAATTCTAGCTCTCACTGCAAACACACAGAAGTATATTTTAAAATACTCTGTACTGTATAGAGTGAAATTTAGTTTTATATGAATCTGTCTAGGGGAAGTAGGAATAGCTTTCCAGATAAAAAGACATAAAATACTTTCACCACCAAAGTAGTATTTTGTCATCTTTAGTGAATTTTTAATTAACGACCTAGATCTTCAATTAAGGCAATGGTAAACTAAAAACACAAACACTTAAGTAGGTAATTTCTTTGTATATAAAAATAAACAAATTTCTATTCAAGGCTCTGGAATTCCCTGACAATGTATGTGATACACAATACTTTTCTCCTTATCATGCACCCTCCTCTGACCAAGGAGTGCAGAGCCACCAAAACTTCAAGGCAGTTTCTAAGAGTTTGAAAACCTGAACTACAACAAACATACGATGATCAGGATTACGATAATGAAACCGACAGCTCATACGATGTATGTCTCATAGAAATTGCAGGTTAGTTTTTTAAAAGATATGAAACAAAAAGGTTGAATAGAATTTGCCAATAACATTTAAAAGTAATCATTGACGATTCGTAGCACAAGGGACTCCCTAATGTTTATGCTTTCTGACTTTTCTTCAATGAACACGAATTAGGAATAAGTAAAAAACACCTTTCAAAAAAACCTCACATGCACACTCACAAAACAGATCATCACATCAAAAAATGGGCAGAAGACATGAACAGACACTTCTCCAAAGAAGACATACAAATGGCTAACAGATACATGAAAAAATGTTCATCATCTTTAGCCATCAGAGAGATTCAAATCCAAACCACACTG
>CM052810.1:170818034-170858595 GCA_028533885.1 Nasua narica | reverse complement strand
TTATCTTATGGTCTCACTTACGTGTGAAATATAAGGAAAATCATGGAGGGCATCGTGAGGAGGGGAGGGGCGAATGGGGGGAAGTGGAGGGGGTGTTGAACCAGGAGAGACTGTGGACTCTGAGCAACAAACTGAGGGTTCTGGAGGGGAGGAGGTGGGGGGTTGGGCGAGCCTCGTGGTGGGTATTGAGGAGGGCACGTATTGCATGGAACACTGGGTGTGGTGCATGAACAATCAATCTTGTAACACTGAAAAATTAAAATAAACATATTTGGGGAGAAAAAAAAAACCTCACATTTGTTGTTAAATTTAAATTAAATCTCTCTTAGCTTTCTCAATCTTCCCTTTAGTAGTTTCTCTTGATCTACTGATTACATATGAAATTAAGTAAACAGAGGTAATATGAAAGTTTTATAAAGACAAAAAAGGTCAACAGAATTAAAGGAATTTATTGACACTGTAGTTTCTCACAACAAATTAAAATGTGCTTTTAAAGAATATATGTAACACAAGTGTATCTTAAAAACACTTGGCCTAATCACAGTTTAAGTCACAATTCAATATATAAAATAGGTGTATTAAGCATTACAACAGAAGATAAAGCCCATTGAGCCTTCTGTTTTTATGATGTTTCCTCAATGCAAGAGTTATTTCTGTTATTCAGACAAAGCTGCTGCTCTTGGCTTTAGGTAGAAGATACTTACATGTCATTGTGGAGCAGATATAAAGCTAACAGCTGACCATACACTGGGGGTGTAGCAATTCCTCCAGGAGCCTATAAGGCCAAAAACGAAAAACCTTACTTATATTTACACTTAAAAAAAAAAAAAGGATTTTATTAACACTAATATAAAAAATAAGCCGATTTTACAATACTTAGTACCAGAGATGTAGAAAGAGCTTAGAGAAGTACCAAACACTAAAAACCAGTGTTAAGTTTAGATCTACCATCAGCTGTGATTTTTCTCTCCCTCTAAAGCTCTGTGTCTTTATATGTACAAGAATATTTAAAGGGGATTCCTTCCCCAGTTCTCAAATTCTTAAACGGGCTTACTATTAAAAGAAACAAACATTTCCAACAGATTCCTAATGCACTATGATTCTACCCATTATATCAACTATGTTGAATAGCTAAGTAATGAGTGATGAACAGAAAAAAAAAGTCACAGCCGGTGTTACAAAGACATTTCTCTCTTCATTCAAATTTGATTCATTCCGAAAGGATCTATTAAGTGTCTATGAGGGAGCTGCTGCTTCTGGCTGTTGTCTCCTTTGGTTAATTAACTTTTTATACTAAGGTTATACATCCTTTTCCAGTGCCTTTCTAAGGAAAAAAACCTCAGTTAACTTTAACAGCTGCATGATCGAGCTTTCACCAGTTTTATACAAGAGGGAACAGTAGGCTTAGGTGGTGACATTATGAAACTAAGGTCTTTCTGAGCTGATAAAAGGTTACTCCTTCTTGGGTCTGTGTGCATGCCTGCACAAATGTCTAATAAAATCCACATCCCCCCGCCTCCCGCCATATGGGCAGGAAAGATGCCCAGTCTAATTAACACAAGAAACATATTGGAGGATGTCAGGAGCAAAGATGCCCAGGGTTTTCGGACTCACTAGCTGAGAGCAAACAACAAAAAGCTCCCCGCGAGCTTGGGGAAACAAGGCCCAGATCCGGAGCCTTCGGAGCGGACCCCGGCGTCCCCGGCTCCCCACGCCCAGCTCCCGCGCCTGTCGCGAGCCCTGTTACCCTGGAGACCGGCACCGCCCCGGGGCCGCGGAGGACCCCGCGGTTTCTCCCAGCGGGACCCGAACGGCTACCTCGAGCTCCTGGTTCTCGCACTGATCCAGCAACTTTTTGAAACTAAAGGCACTTTCCGCCATCACCGCCACTGGCATCTTCCCGGCCGGTCCCGCCGCGGCACCCCCACAGAAGCGGACCCCACACTGTCCCTCGGGTCGTCGCGCCCGCAATGACGTACAAGGCCGCCGTCGCCGCCGAGCGCCCCGGCGCAGGTGCGCCGTCGGTTCCGGCGCGTCGTCGGATGCCGCTCCGCACGGGAAGGGTCGCTGCCGCTCTGGCCGGCACTCTCGGTGCTCTGGAGGACCCGCCCGGCCTTGCGGGAAGCTGCTTCCGGAGCGCGAGGCCAGAACTGGGAAGGGGAGGGGCGTGCGCAGATTCCGGGGCAGCTCGGCGTCTCCGCGGGGGTGCCTAACACGCATGCGCACTTCGAGGAGCAAACCTAGCTTGGGGTCACGGGATGCCCGGGCTCTGGCCCGCGCCGCTCCTGCGCTCCCAGACTCGGTGCCCTGAAGCCGGCCGGGTGTGGGCTTCAGCCCTGGAGCCAGCGTGGCCGCACCGCTCCCTGGGCTTGGAGATCGGGCCCCAGGTCGCCCCGGCCGCCCCCGCCGCCCGGCCTCCGCTGGCACTTTTCGGCCGCGGACACCCTGGTGTGCAGTTGCATTGACTTCCTGTCGTGTTGGCCTTATGGAGACCGCCAGCGAAGAGGCTTCAGCTTGTGTCTTGCTGCAGGGTCAGCCGCACAATTCGTGGGCCCAGGGCAAACTGGAAATGCAGGACCCCCGTTCAAAACGTGAGGGGGGCTTTAAGGGTAATATAATGGAAAGCTTTCTCCTTTGCAGTGTACCTCAGTTCTCCATAGCGCTTTTCGCTATTTAATATGACTCTTAAGTAAAGAAAAATTAAAATTTTAAATTATTAGCATGACTCTTAATATCCATCTTTATATGGTGCAGTGCCAGTTTTAAATTAAAATATAAGTGCGTTTAACGCCTATGTGGGATCACAGAAATCACGCAGTTCTTATTTCATGGCTCATAGATGCACATGTGTGTTGTTTTCATTAAAACCATGGAAATGTTGCACAAAACTATTTTCATTCCCTTCATTTCAGGCACATACTCTCCCAGCTCTTTCTACCTTCTGCACACTGACGGGTGTGTAAGAGGAGGACTGAGAGGACTAGGACCATTCCCTTTGCTGCTGTGTTACCATTTTCAGCACAAAGGAATATTTCAGCAGGGTTGCAAGGAAGTAATGTAAGAAAGAAAGAACAGAAGAGCATCCCTTGGATGTTCATGTTCCTTAGGACACCGTTGCCTTCATCATGCCTTTGAAGAAAGTTCAGGTTCCCAGGGAAAATGGGGCTTCTCGGGGCTCTCCGATTGCCGCTACCTCACAGTGGACACAGTGCCCTTACCTTGTGAACACACTTTGAGGCTCCCTGAACTCCCACCATTGGGGGTGCGCTGGGAGTTCACGTGGTTTTAGAACACTGTGGAAGGGCAGGGAGCACGTATATTGCTCATACCTCTTGTCTCACATGCAAATGCCCCATTGTCCCAATGGGCTTCATTTGCCAAACATGCTCAAAGGTAAAATCACTAAGAATTTCAAGACAAAGGGGCGCCTGGGGGGCTCCGTGGGTTCAAGCCTCTGCCTTCGGCTCAGGTCATGATCTCAGGGTCCTGGGATCGAGCCCCGCATCGGGCTCTCTGCTCAGCGGGGAGCCTGCTTCCCCCTCTCTCTCTGCCTGCCTCTCTGCCTACTCGTGATCTCTCTCTCTCTGTCAAATAAATAAAATCTTAAAAGAAAAAAAAAAGGATTTCAGGACAAGAACAGCATCACTGATTATTTTTGTAGAATCAACACTGTTTCAATGTAGAAATGAGTGTGTGTCATACTGCTTCAAATGGAATATAGAGATAAACCAACTACAAAACTCAAAGAATTGGCAACTTGAAATAGAAAGGTACACGGGGGCACCTGGATGCCTCAGTCAGTTAAGCGTCTGACCCTTGATTTCGGCTCAGAACAGGATCTCAGGGTCATGAGATCCAGCCTTGAGTTAGGCTCTGGGGTTCTGTGTTCTGGGGAGGAGTCTGCTTGAGTTTCTCTCTCTCCCCCTGCCCCCCCCCATTCTGTCTCTCTAAAAAACAGGGGCATAAGTGCAGATAATTTGGAGGAATAAATCAACCAAGTTTCATTAGTCACTTGAGGACCGAGAGGCAAAATGATTCTGAGACCAACTGACATAAATTTGACAAGCAGGATTTAAAATTTTTAATGGGTAATAATGACTGCCAACATATTTGGGCAAAGTAAGATTCAGTGGGATCAACTGCCCAGTGATTTGATCATTTAAGAGGAAAACTATGGTTGAAAGCTTCGGCAGGTACTCTGGGCTGCCAAAAGATGACGATGTAAGATGATGTAATAGATGGTTCTTTGCTGAACAGAAAATCCCAGTGAACCTTCGGGAATATGAGCATAGGGTACAGGTGCAACTTGGGGTGTCATTTGGGGGACCACACTGTTCTCGAAAGACAGGTACAGGCATTTGGGGATTGGAGGCTGGGAGTTGGGAGAGGAAGAGAGTCTAGGGAAAGGGAAGGAGGGCTGGGGGTGGGTGGGAGGAAGAGCAGTCGGGCCCAAGGGGAGACATTGGCTTGGAAACAGAGAACTCTGAGTGCAGGGGAAGGCTGATGGGTTTTCAGGGCTGCGATGCTGGCATCCAGTTTTAGGTTGTTACTATGTGTGCTGCACCTGTCTTTACCTCCAAACTTTCAATAATAGGCAGGGGGAATGGAGGGGTAGGAGAGAGGGCAGGCTGGTATAAAAGGCAGTCCTTTCAGGAGGTAGGACTCAGAAGAGAGGTCAGGACTTGGCAGAAATAAGCATGAGAAGAGGTCACGGAAAGGAAGCCCTGCGTCCTGGAGATGCTGACCTGGGGGAGGCAAGGGTTGCATTTCTCCCTGCACGTGGGGGTGAGGGCGGGTCAGCACGCCAAAGGAAGTCCCATCTCATATCAAATACTGGGACCCAAAATTAACTGGGACTAGATTGAAGACCTCAATGCAGGAGTTAAAATGGCTAGAAGAGAACACAAAGTAAGTCTTCCTGACCTGGGATTGGGCACCGACTTTATAAATATGACAGCAAAGGCACAAGCAACAGAAGAAAGAATAGACAAAGTGGACGTTATCAAATCAAACATGTTTGTGCTTTAAAAGACGCCATCGACGGAGGGAAAGGACAACCACAGAATGGGGAACATTTTGCCAATCATATACTTGATAAGAGACTTGGACTTATCAATAAATAACCCTTACAACTCAAAAATTGAACGGCAAATAACCCCATTTAAAAGGGGCAAAGGATTTACTCAATTTTCCCAAGAAGCCACGCAAATGGCCAAAAAGCACATAAAAAGATGCTCAAGAACATGAATCATTAGGGAAAGGCAGACCAAGCCCCAAATCCCATCCTCTAGCGTGGTTATAACAAACAAGACAGATAATACTAATGTCAGGGAGAATGTGGAGGAGAAGTTAGAGAGCCTTTTTATGCCGCAGGTGGGAGTGCAGCGTGCTGAGGCGGCCCCTGGAAAATAGACTGTCCTTTCCTCCCAAGTGTCAACAGCCCGCCTGTGACCCAGCAATTCCACTCCTAGGTCTATACCCAAGAGAAATGAAAACGAGTCGGTACAAAACCTCGAGCACGATGCTCACAGCAGCCTTCTTCCTGATAGCCAAGAAGTGGAAATAATCCAAACGTCTAGATAACAGACAAATAGGTACTAAAATGTGGTACATCCAATATTGTGGAATACGATTTAGCAGTAAAAACAAAGGACGTCCTGATAGCTGCTACAACAGGATGAATCTGGCAAACATCGTGTGGAGTGAAACAAGCCAGTTGCAAATGACCAAGTATCGTATGATGTCATTGACATGAAATATCCAGAACAGGCAATTCCCCAGAGGCAGCGAGTAATCGGCAGGGGGTAGCGGGACCTGGGGCGAGAGGATGGGTCGCAGAGGACCAGGGCTGTGGCTGGAGTCTATGGACAGCTCTGCCTAGAGTTGCAAGGAAGCAGCTTCAGGAATGGGCCACTCACCCTGGAGCCAGCCGTCCTCTGTGGTGAGGGCCTGGACTTCACAGCTGGGGCGGAAGCTAACATCAGGGCAGGACCAGCTGCCTCTGTCTGGATAAGAACAGATAGGGAGGGAAGGGGCGCATTTTTAATTCCTGAGACATCAGACTCTCAGCAGAATAGAGGAGCGAATTGATTCTTGGATGGTCCTCTGGAAGAACTGGGATTTACGGGGGTGCTGATGTGGCCGAGAACGGGAAAGGAGGTTCTCATGGACTGCCATTGGACCATTGACTCAGAGGGACATTTGTGTCTGTGTTTGGCAAAATCTCAGTTGGAGTTCTTGGCAAAGTTGTCCCCTGTGGATGGCACTGTGGGTACCATTTTGGAAATGCCACCATTTTGGAGAGCAAGGTAGCAACACAGAATGGGAGCTGTGACACAGTCTTCGCCTTCAGCGTAGAGTCCCGCCCCCGGAAATTATTCCGAGGAAGTCATTGCAAAAGAGGAAATCAACTATGGTGAGAAATGGTGCAGCAACATAAAATACAAAAGCTAAAGCCCTTAAATGACCTACGTGTCTAACAGTCTAATAGTGTCTGAGGGTGAAGGTCAAGCATGGCACGGTCAGGCCAGGGGATGTTGTGAAGTCATTAAACTCATAAAGTCTATGTAAAAGGAGCCTTTCTGAAATAAAGTTAAGGAAAAACAGGAAATAATATAGTCTGTATTACTATGTTCCAGGCCAGATTTATGGGGACATGTTGGAAGGGACATAAAACTGAAAACTCTTGTAAGATTAAGGGGCTAGATTCTAGGTGAGAAATACTTTCTTTTAAGATTTCTTTTAATATTGTACAATTATTTTAGTGATGATATTTTTGCCCCAAATCTTACACAACACAACTTTAATGATCCAAAATAAAAGAAAAATAGGGCACATCTTTCTCCCCCCACCCCCGTCTTCCTGTTGCTCATGTTCACAGGTGAATAATAGAAGAGAACATTTTTGCGAAACTTCAGAAAGGTCCAGGAGCTAAGGGCAGATGCATGTTAGGGGATGTTCTGTGGGATAAAGACCAGAGGTAAGGAAGGAGGTCAGAGGAGGAAGCAAAGGGACTATGAATAAGCAGGAAAGAAGGGAGAGTGGTGGTGGGTGGTATGGGGGCTGCCCTACAGAAAATCATGGGGAAGCTCTTCTCACACGCATTTCTGTCCTCCGCACAGATGTGTCAGCGACATGAGAGGGGATGCACAGCTGTTCCTCATGCCTTCCATCACTACTTTTCTTTAATGCTGTGAGTTCCATGGGGCAGGTCTCACACTCGTGTCCTGAGCACGAGCCTAGCAGGTGCTCAGTTAATGTCCGTGGAATGAACAAGGGCTAAATGTACCCATTTTCTTTCTCCACCCCTGAGAAGAGGACCTTGCTTCTCTTCCCGTCCGTCCATCCACCCTTGCTTCACTTCCTTGCCCCCCACATGCCTGTCGGTTCTGACAGAAGGGTGCTGCTCTCCCCTCCGCCCTGAGGGGGAGGTGGCTCCCTGGGGGCTCCCAGACCTCAGTGTGGGACGTGGCCAGAACGGCTCTTGTCTTCAGACAGCCCAGGATGGAGGGCCGTGCCGGTGACCCCCCTGAGTCACCCCCCCACCAGTACCTCTGACATCTTACCTCCAACCTGCGACACTTCCTGGTTGCTTGTGCCGGTGACTTCAGTCCTCTCGAAGCCCCCAGGACTGTAGGGCCACCCAGAACCCCAACCCGCCCCCACTGGCTTGGAGCTCCAGGATTCCGTCTAACACTCTCCAATTTTCTCCCCTTGCTTTAGGTCACCTCCTCCATACTCACCCTCCCGTCAGAGAGTTCCTGTGTACAGACAGCTCTCCTGAAACCGAAAGAGGCAAAGTCATAGCACAGGGGGTGCAGCTGCCCCAGCAGGTGACCATGGCTGACATGACTAATCAATGACAGCCTTCCTTTCCATGGAGCCCGGCCATGGTCTCAGCATCCTGCTGGACTGGGGACGTCAGCCAGGCCCCACCAATGGGACAGGGACACGTCGGCATCCCTGTGCCGGCAGGAAGGGGCACTGCCAATCTATGCCTGGTTTCTCGCAGCTGCCATGTCCCACATGCTTGACCAGGGCCCTGATCTTGACCATCTCCCGAGGTGGGATCCAGATCGTCATTCCTCCTCAGGTGGTTCTCCTCTCCTGCCTTCTGTGGGCTCGGGGCTCCCCGCGTCCCCGGAAACTGTGCCCGTCTGAGTCATGGCGACCCGGAAGCCCAACCCAGCACGTGCTTGGCGGTGAGAGGTAGGTGTTGTTTGATCTCTTAACCCGCTGTCTCAGCACAGCCTCGCCCTGGGTCACAGTCGGTCACCTTGGGTGGTCCTAGATCCACGGGACTGTGAGAACCACCAGGCCCGACTGGGAGCCTCCCGCTGGCTGACTTTCCCCACAGCGCCTCCCTCAGCTCCCTTGCAAATAAGCCTGTGATCAATAGACTTTCTCAAAGGGATGGTTTATACTTCCCTAGAAACAGACAGGGGTCTGGAGTTGCTTAATAGGAAGTCAGTCTTTGGTAGGGAAAGAAGTGTAGAGATTTTGAAAATCCAATCAGAGTGCGTTGTGTGTTTTGGGGAAACCAAAGCCGAAACTGTCCTGTGTTCCCCACTCCCTTTATAGCAGAATATTTGGGAGTCCAACCTTGGCTCCCTCACAGCCTCGAGCCCTCCGCCCCTTCAGGTCTACTTCTGCACCTGTGACGCGGAGGAAATGGCTGGGCTGCCTGCAAGGCCGCTTTGAGGATTGAATTAGACTAGGTTTAGTCCAGAGCCTGGGCTCCGATGTGGAGATTATGACTAATTACACCAGAGCGGCCAGACCACCTCCAAGTTAGGACGTCCCATGACCGTATTCGCACAGGGTTTTAAGACACATCCATTTTAACCTTTCACGTCGGAAGCGAGCACTGTACTTACGTTTTCTGGAGGCAATGCAGTTCTGGGGAAGGGAGTTCAGTTTGCTCCGCTGGGAGGGAGAAGGGGGAGGGCCGGCCGGGAGAGCGGGGTCTGGAGACCCGGTGGGTGCGGTCTCAGGCTGCCCCACCAGGGGGCGCCGACGCGCCGCGGAGCATCGGTGCCCTCCCGCGACAGGTGCACCTGAGCCGGCAGGGGACGCCGGGGACACCGGCTTTTATTTTCTGAGATTCTTATTTTTCGGCTCAGGGCAGTTAATTGCTCTTCCTCAAAAAGGGGAGAGGCACTGTGCTTTTGAGGTGTCCCTTTCCACGTGCCACATGTCCGTCTCAATTTTGGGGGCTTCCTCAGGCTTGGCTTCACCCTGAGCTGCACGGTCCCAGAGAGTGGCCGGGGTGTGCGAGGCTCGGGGTCAAGGTCACGATTAGCCTCCTGGTGGAGTGGGAGCCCCCCGGGGTACTAGTCCCTGTCCTGGGCGCCGACAGGCTGGCGGAGGGGGGGAAGCGAAGAGCCACAGGCTGCCCTAGAAGGTCTGGGACAGAGTCTGATAGAATTAAGGACGACTTAAACTGGATTCAAGCGGATCCGAGAGACCATTTAGGGAGCTACCTTATCTGCACCGTGCTGCAGACTTCAGAGAGTTAGGGGCCTGTCCCAAAGTCTGTTGCTGGCAAGCAATAGAGACCTGAACTTGGGCGGCCGCCCTGCAAGGCCTGTTGTCAGCAGCCGCACATGGAGATTGAGGGGACCCCACACACCAGTGAGTGCTCACACCGGCTGCGTCCAGGCTCCTGTGTGACTCTGCGGGACCCGTGTGGCCTGGACACAAGTCTGGGCCCAGGTCATTGCTGAAATTCCAAGGCTGCGTTATGAATGCATACCCTTCCTGCCACTCCTTTCAACTCCAAACTTCCTCACACCAGGATCCTCTCCGACCTGCTCGACCCCTCCTCCCCGCTTCAGCTCTTATCCTTCCTAGAACAGTTCTGCTGAGCACCTACTGTGTGCCCGGCACCGTTCCAGGAGCTGGGGCTCAGTGGCCGAGAGATTCGGTCTCTGCCCTCAAGCCGCCCACTCCCTGAGGAATTCCTCTAGTTCTCGTGGGTCTGTGCTTTCTAGAACTTATTGGCCCATTTCTGTGCTGTCTATGATTGCATAACAAATGTCCTAAAGCTCAGCGGGTTAATACGATAGACATTCACCGTCTCACACTCTTCCTGGTGCAGGACTCTGGTGGAGCCTCGCTGCCTTCTCGCAGGGTCTCACGGGCTGGGCCGCCTCAGCGGGGTTAACTGAGGCTGACGTGGGAAGGAGCCCCGTCCACACTGCCTCACGTGGAGGCTGGCAGGATGCGGGTCCTGGGCTGTTGGCTGGAGGCTCCCCCGCCCCTTGCCAGGCGGGCCTCTGCATAGATCAGCTCACAGCAGGCCGGCCGGCGTCACTCACAGCCGGCGTCACTGTCAGCCAGCGACAGCCAGAGACGGCGCCTAGGAGGAAAGCCAGAGTCTTTTTGTAACCAGATATTGGAAGTGACATCCCATCACTTTGGCTGGTTTCTATTCTTCAGAAACAAGCCATTAGGTCCAGCCCACTCTTAGCAGAAGCTCCGGGAAGGCCGGACGATGGGGATAGCGGGGCGGGGGTGGTCACATTAGAGAGGCTGCCTCCTACGGTCTGCCCTCAGGCTCTCATCGAGTCACATTCCTCTCCCAAGCAAAACACCCTCATCCCCTTCCCAAGATGCCCCCCAAGGCTTCACGCGGCTGATGCATCAGCTCCAAGTCCAGAGTCTTACCATGGGAATCAGGTCTGGGTGGGCTTCTTTGTGTGCAGTTCCTCTCCGCGTGTAGGTCTGTTAAACTAGAGACACGTGTCCCCTCCCGTCCCATAGGTCCTAACAGGTGGGACAGGCATGGGATCACCGCCATAGAGACACCTGCTCGGGAGAAGGGAATGAGGGGCACAAGGGAGCCCCCAGCCCATAGCAATTCTAAAATTCAGCCAGGGAAACGTTCCTGGATTCAGTTTCAAGTGCTGTGAACAGTTTTCCATGTCTCCAGGCTCCGCCCTCTGGGGCCAGACTCTGTCATCTTTCCTCTACTCAGGAAAGGCAGAAAATGTTTGTAACTATGGAGCTGTCTCAGTCTGTCTTCTGCTGGCGTAACTGATGGTGATCAATTGTTTCTTCAGCTGAGTGATAAGGACACAGGTGATCAGTGCGACTGCTCTTCAAGTTTTTTGATGTGTCTTTGATACGACATAATAAATGTTGTAAAAAGAAAATTTCATTGGTACATGAATAGACAGATCAATGAAAGAGAATAAAAGTTCAGAAATAACCTAAGTGCAAATGAAAATTTAGGACATGACAAAGGTGATATTTCAAATGCTGGAAAAGTGATTGGCTTTTTAATAAATGATATGGAGACAGTCATACCTCACACCATACACACCAATGCTCTCCAAATGAATTAGAAATATACATGTAAAAATGAAATTATACAAGTTCTAGAAGACAACATCAGTGAATTTTTCGGTGGGAAAAGGCTTTTTCATTATGACCCCAAGTCCAGTTGGCATGAAAGGCAAGATGAATGAAGCAGAACTCATAAAAATTGGAAAAAAAAAACAAAACAAAACCAAAAAACCTTTGTACGCCAAAAAGTACTATATGCATTCTTAAAAAGAAAAATCAGGGGCACCTGGGTGGCTCAGTCATTGGGTGTCTGCTTTCAGCTTGGGTCACAATCCCAGAGTCCTGGGATTTAGCCCCTCATCAGGCTCCCTGCTCAGTGGGAAGCCTGCTTCTCCCTCTCCTACTCCCCCTGCTTGTGCTCCCTCTCTTTCTGTCTCTCTCTCTCTCTGTCAAATAAATAAATAATTTTTTTTTTTAAAAAAAGAGGCTTCTGATGAACCCAAGAAGTGGAAAAGTGAAAAGTAGCCCTGGGTTTTCGCTGTCGAGCACAGAGCATGGTTTGACCTCAGCAGGTGGAGCTGGGAGGCAGGTGCCCACCTCAGCCGTGGCTGACTGCAGGCATCCCTGCTGAATGCGGAAGGTGTTGGAGCCTTCTAGACCCTGCTGACTTGCAAAATGGATCCCCTAGCGTTTTCTTCTGGGACAGGCTGTTGGGAGTGGGAAAACTATTTTGCAGGGAAAGGCCACGTGAGAAAAGGAAAGAGCATGTAGAGACCAAGCTGCCATGCTTTTGAAACACTTCCCAGAAGTAACAGCCAAGAGGGTTCTGTGGAAGAGGAAGGCGTGTGAGCCGTGCTTCCTCCTGAATGGCCACGAGAGCCCCATCATATAACCGGACAACAGAAAAGGGCTGAGGGAAAATCCTAGCAGAGTTCTCTATGAAAAATGGAGGGACTAAGATCACACCCATTGGAAAAAGTGGGCAATGATTTGAACGGACAAGAAAATGTACAAGTAGACACATAAGGAAACACTCGCTTTGTCCCTGTGAAAAATAGGACCCTGCGGCCCTCCTGGTCCTCAAGTACCAGGCTGGCAGAAAGCCCAAAGCCCGAGGACAGGCTGTGTGTGTGACTGGGGGGCAGTGGGCGCTTCCACACACTGCTGGGGCGAGCAACAGGGGGCAGCTCCGTGCAGGCAACGCCGCTTGACGGAGCCCAACTCTGTCCACACTTACAGAACTGGGTTGAAGGGGGCCTCCCCCAGTGGACGTCCACCCAGAACCTGTGAATGTGGCTTCATTTAAAAATGGGTCCTTGCAGATGTAATTGAGGTGAGGTCACGCAGGAGTTGGGTCCTAAATCCAATATGGTCCTAAATCCAATATGGGAAGCGAAGACACACAGGCTCGGGGAGAAGTTCATGTGACAAAGGACACACTGGTTCTTCCTGCCTGGAGAGTGTGGTGGGCGTCCCTGCTCACAGCCCTCCAACAGGCAAAGCCCGGACACGACGTTCTGGTCTCCTTCCCCGGAGTCCTGGAAACTTTCCACAGGATCTGGATTCTCCGAAGGGTTCGGTCACTGGTGGCACAAGGTGGGGCAGATAGCAGACCGTTGCCCCATTTGCCTGGAGGAAAAGGAAACTGTTCATATTTTTATGAACGTCATCATGTCCTTTTGAGCGACCACGCTTTGCGCTCACCAACGTTAGCTCGAAAATACTGAAAATCGCCAGAAGAGCTTGGTGGTGAATGACTTTCCTGATTTTCCCAGCAATTCTCGTGGCTGCGTGCCACAAGACATGCCAGGTCCCCCAACTGCCCATACGCCATTCAATGGAATGGGACACGGATGTTAATTACGGAATTAGACAAAAATACAGTTATTCACAGCAAGTGGGAGCATGCATACGACCACAGGATTATCATTTTGTTGTTCAGCCAAATGCCTATGTAGTTGCAGAATTTAAATGTGGTTGCTCCTGCCCCAGTGTCCTATATCCAAAGGGATGTCTGTAGCAGGTGGTAACTAAGGAATCTGGTTGGCCTTTATTCCCGGTTCCTGGGAGGTACCTTCCAAACCTTTGGAATTTCTGGAAGGTTGGGAGTATCTTTGCAATTCTCGGTGGGCCCTTGGACCACACCTGCTAGTCTATGTCAGTGAGGTGACTCATGGGGGACAGTACGTATTTTATGCTGATGTGCAGTATAAAAATCTGATGGTTGGTTGGTTTTTTTTGTAATGCAAGTGCCTGACCTGAGCACTGATTGCCCCGAGTCCATGTCCAGAGGGCTACCCCAGTGAGCACACCGCTGGCCACACCCCTGGATCAGGAACCAGCCACATCCTCACACCGAGGTCCTTTTGTTTTAGAAATCTTGCTTGAATTCAGTAACTGACCATTTGGGACACTTGCCTTTTCTCTTCCTGTGCTTTAAATGCCTGCCCCTACATTTTAAGTTCACCAATAGTGAGCCCCTAAGACCTTGGGCTCCCACGCTTGGCCCTGGGAAGAGCAGAACCCCCTCTTTCTCTACCTGTGACCTTGCTGCGTAACCCCAGGTGTGCTATGTAATTTCCAGGCCTTGGAGGTGATGAGCTTAAGGCAGATGCTTAACAGAGTGAGGCACCCAGGTGCCCCCAGGTGAGTACATTTCCAGAGGTAGTGAAACCTCTACCTTCCAGAGGTAGGTCGGCGAAACCGAGCCGACTCAGGATGCGGACTGGCCTGGCCCCAAAGACTGACCACGTGATTAGAGAGCTGGGGCTTTGGGCCACCTGTTAGTCTCACATCTGGAGGGACAGTCAGGAACTGGTTGTGGCAATGAGTCCCATAGGTGATGATTCAATAGATTACGTCTCTGCAACAAAACCTCAATAATAAATGCGGGATACTGAAGCTTCCACAGGTTTCCTGGGTTGTTAATACTGCAGACACGTAGTCATACATCAATGACAGGAGGGCCCTGCCTCCCCTGGGACATGGAAGCTTCTAGATGGAGCCGTCCCCGACCCCAGATCTGCTTTGTGGGTCTCTTCCTTTGGCTGGTTCTGAGGTGTTTCCTTTTGCTGTAATAAAATTGTCACTGTAAGTATGGCACTTCCCTGAGTCCCGTGAGTCATTCTAGTGAATTCCTGGACTTGAAGGTGTCTGTGGGACCCCTGCATTTGCAGCCACTGGTCTGAGTGAGGGTGGCTTTGGGGACTCTAACCTCGCAGCTGGGGGCTGAGTCTTCCCAGTCTGGGCAGCCTGGAGGACCAGGCCCGTCATCTCGAGTTTGTAGAGCATGGTGGCCGTGAGGAAGAAGGAGAGGCTAGGAAAGGCAGGACACAGAGCCGGGGGGATCACAGGGGTGGGGAGGAGGCTGGGCCCGTGGGACAAGCTCAGATGTCCTCCTCCCACCTCTGTGTCACCCCGGGGACTGGGAGAGGTCTGTGCTTTGGGCAGGGGCCTATGTGGCTTCCCCAGGAGCCTGGCCCCTGCCTTGGCAGTTGCCCCGGTGACCTCCCGGATCGGTGCAAGAGAGAGGGCATCACTGGGCAGTCTAGGCCCACGGACCCCGCAGGCTGGAGGAGGCGTCTTTGCAGGGTCTCTGCTCCCAGACCCAGTGCCATCCAACCACGGTCAAGGTTCATCCGACCAGAAACAACCAGAGAGGGGCTCCGACTCTCCCCAGGTGTGTGCAGGCTCTTCGGTGGCTGCCCTGGCCACGCTGGGAGGCCCAGTCATCTGGAGTTTCAAGCTGGGTCAGGATGTGTTTGTGGGCGCCAACCAGGCCGGTGATGCCAGACCCCTGCATCGGAAGCCACCAGGAGAGAACAAAACCAGAGTTAGGGTGTAGACTGCCGTAGAAAAGCCAAGCCCGTGGGGAGAGCTGGTGGAGGAAGTGGGAAATAAATAGCACCTCGTGGACCATCAGGGGCCGGTTGTCAGAAAGCTGGGCAGGCCTGAATGGACAGCCAGAGCGCCGGGGAAATCGCCAACAGAGACAGCCTGGAGTTGGGGCCAGTGGGGGACAGAGACGGCCGAGCGCCCCGGTGCGGGTGAGGAGGTCTGGCTGTGGGCTGACTGGTGGGTCCTGCTGATGAAGGTGTTCCCAAGGCCCGAGCTCCATGCCTATCATTCACTGTGGAACACTCTAGACCGTGGGTCCTCGTCCTTCCATTTAAGGAGGACGTTGAGGCCAGACGGGTTGTACCACTTCTCCAGAGCCTCACAGCCTGTTCCCAGTAGAGCTGGGGTTTTGTTTGTTTTAATCTTAAAATATTTCTTTTATTACAGTAAATTATATATGTGTGTGTGTGTATATGCGCACACATAGACAATTTTCCATTTTAAAGTTTACGATTCAGTGGCGTTAAGCACATCCCCAGTGTCGTGGACCCATGACCATGAACTCTTTCTACTTTCTTATCACCCCAAACAGAAACTCCGTGCCCGTTCAGTGGTAGCTCCCCCTGCCCTGTCCCCGCAGCCCTAGGCAACCTCTGATCTGCTGTCAGGGTAACTGGAGGAACCTTGAGAGGTGGGTCTGCGTGCACCCCTCCGCCCCCGACAGAGATCTCCCCCTGCTGGGGTGAGCGGCAGAGGGCGCCGGTCGGGCGCTCAGGCTGAACCGTCTTCCTCACCACGTCCCCAAGGAGCCCCCGCATTATGGTCTCAGTCGGGAACTTGGGAAGAAAAAGACAGGGGTTCATTTTCCCAGATACATTTAATAATCACGCTTCTCCGGAAATTTCTGTATCAGTTGGGACCTTGTGTTAGGAAATCAACCAGGAGGAGTTGAAGGACACAGGTCGTGGAGAAGTCTGGCCAGGCAGCCATTCTGGGCGGGGTCACAGGATGCCAGCAGAGCCTGGTGTTCTGTTTCCTGTGGGTGGGTCCCCTTGCAGGCAGTCCCCTCCCCATGCACCTTCGGGACTGTAACTGCTCTCTCAGACTCGAGGGGGACGGAGACCAGGGGCCAGGGCCCGCCAGCAGAGCAGCCACTGTGCACATGACACACAGACGGAGACGCTGACCGGCCTGGGCCCAGGTCACCAGATCCCCGCCAGAGCCCAAGGGCTTGGAGGCGGGTTGGGGGTGGGGAGTGGCTTCCCAGCTGCACGGAGTCACCAGAAGTAGGACGAGTGGTGCCAAGTGTCAAAGTGTCAAAGCCAACAGAGAATGGTCCACATCCGCTGAGCCCAGCCTCTTGGAAAGTTATTGCACGCCCAGTACTTAGGACAGTGCCTGGCGCCCGGCGTGTTCTCGTAAGTGCTCACTGCTGTTGCTTTTCGACCAACACCATTCCCAGCAACCACCTTGCACAATATCATTTAATCTTCGCAAAGCCCCATCAAGGGGGTGTTAGTTTTTTCATTTTACAGATAAGGACACCAAGGCTCAGAGAGGTTCTGCAACTTGGTAAAGGTCACACGGCTGGTGAGAGATGGAGCCAAGACACGACCCCTGGAAGTCCTAGCGCAGAGGAGCATGTAAGGGGGATCACCCTCCAGCGTGGCCCCGTGAGGGGGGGACTGGTTCCACTTGCAGGGACCACCAGGCAATGGCAGAAGGTGAGTGTTTTTGAAGCATTCCCTAATAGTATAAATCAGATTCTCCCAGGAGCCGATTTTTACTCTGGTTTTAATCTGAGAACCCTAAACTACGTTAATGTTTTAAGATATAATTCTGAAACCCCATGAGAAATTGACAATACCTCCTCAGTGTCCTAACAGCCAGAAAGAGTTAATGTAGTTTCTAGAGCTTTGCAAGTGACGAGGAGGAAGAAATGTACACACCGGGAAAGTATAGTTCACAGAATAATGGGAATCTGGATTAATTCCCAAATAAAGCTGTTATTATAAGAATTTATGAACAGAGGAATAAAAGACATTTAGCAGAATCTCCAGAGGCAGATATTAGACATGAAAATCAAACTTTGCGGAGCTTTAAATGTTATTTATCACGTCTTTCTCCCTTTTGTGGTTCGGCGCCTGGAGCCCCAGGCCCGTGAGTATATTGTTGTAAGTGGATGGGATCACCCGTGGCTGAAGGAAGAAGGACAGGGAAAGACGGATGGGGGAGGAGAGATGAGAGGCAAATGTGCTCCCTGCCTGTGAACACTAAACGCAGGAGGTAGACCATACATGTGGCTCCAGTTCAGTGCCTAAAACCTTTTTTGGAAGTTTACTATCAGGACTTTCCAATTAGATCAGTCCAGGGGCTGTTGGGAAGCCAAATGAGGTCTCCCTCTTGCTCTTTCTTTTCCTCTGAATAGCTCAGGACTCATGGGGCTTCCCTGGTGAGACCCAGGAGATGAGATGCCAAATTTGCCTGCTTTTCTCAGTGGTCCTGCTCAGCTTCTAGAAGTCTCCTTGGAAGTGGGGCACTGTTCCCCGTCTGCACAGAAACTGAAGCGATGGGCTCTCTGGGCTGCTCAGCGGCGGTCAGCCCCTGAAATGCGTGGCATTTCAGAGAGGCCAGTGAGAATGGAGAATTTAGGTCCCCAGATTTGGGGTCACTGGCCCTCCTGTGGAGGGGGTACCTCCGTTAGAGACAATTCAAAGTTCTGACCCCAGATGGGTCCTCATATAGACTCTGCAGCTTTCCTCCCCAATGTGAGTTAGGTTAGCTGGAGCCGACAGTGCCCTTCAAGGGAGCTCAGCCCTGACCAGCGCCCGAGGGTCTCACGCTGTCCTCCACTTGCTGCCCCCGATCTACAGACTGTTCGTATGGTCACCACCCACACTGACTTTTCTGGCAAGTCTCCTACATCCTGCAAAGCCTTTTAAAAATCATAATCGGGGATCTGTAAGTTCACTGTTTTGCCCCGATCTCTACTCTAGCACCAATTGCATGAAAACAAGACCCTCTACCTACGTGGCCCAGAGTCCACTGTTTCGCAGGGCAGGAGGGCAGGCTGACGGGGAGCAGACCTCGTGTTGGGTGGGGACGGCTGGGGATGGATGGAAACAGGAAGGAGCTTTGGGACGATGGCCAGAGGGACCTGGGGGGAAGGACTGAGAAAGGGCACATCTACCTTCCATAGAGCAGTGACCGGGTGGGATGCGCTGTCTCTGACACTCCAGGGACCCGGGTTGGAGTGATAATTCTCAGGACCGGGAACCAGGGCTTAGGGCCCATGTGAGCCCCAGGCTGAATCTCAGAACCCCCCTGCCCTCTAGAAGGACCATCTTGTTAATCCCACCTGCTCTCTAGACACGGGGACCTGTTCTCAGATGACGACCAGCAAGAAAACGGGAGGTCAGTCCAACCGGGGGCACCTGGGTGGCTCCGTTTAAGCGCCTGCCTCTTGATCCCGGCTCTTGTCTTGATCTCAGGGTCATGGGTTTGAGCCCCGTGCATGCTGGGTGTGGAGCCGACTTAAGTAAATGAATGAATAAGGCCTGTGGGCAGACGGGCACTGCGGAGGGCCGTGCTCTCCGTGTGGAGTGTCTTTGCACGCAGCAAACCATGGCGGGCTGGGCTCCAGCCGGCCAGCAAATTGACGGTCGGTCCGTCTTAACTCTAGACGTGGGATGAGCCTCCTGGGTGGGCGTGAGGTGGTTCTGAGCTGTCAGTGCGGGAAGGTTAGGGCTCCTGTGCCGGCAGGGCGGGGAGCGCCAACCCGGGCCCGGGACCTGAGCACCTGAGCGGGGGCGGGGGTGGGGGCGGGGGTCCGGCACGACAGGTACTTGGTGTTCTTGGGGGTAATGCAGAGATTGGCCACAAGGTGGCGCTCACCACAAAAGGATTCTAGGCCCCGTACATTTTCACGGGGATTTCATCTTTCCGTTAACATGTGATTTTCAACAACAACAATATGGACAAAAGAAACCTGAGACCTTTCTGGGCCTTCCTTCCTTCTTCTTTTCTGATATTTCCAGCTGGATTGGGCAGCCTAATCTTGCGCGATCCCACGGTCTAGTCCAGAACCCCTCGAGCGGACCCCTGAACTTGCCAGAGAGAACATCTCTGTCATCACTGCTGACACCAGAGAGGCCACCAGCGCCCGGCCAGACGCGATCTCCTGGATGCATAAACTGTTTCCCCCCAGAGCCCTGAGACTGGGGCAAAGTCGGGGAGACTGGCCGGGCGGCCTTTGGGCTGTGATCTTACGGTTTCGGCCTAACCCAGAAATTCTAGGGATAGGGAGGAATTCGGTTTTATGCAAATGTTTTCTTTTTCTACAAACGTGGATATTTTTGCTTTTTTGTCCCACCCTAGCCTCCCTGTTTCTTACGTTCCCCACGCACTGCATCATGCTCTGTCCTTCCTACCCCAGAACTTGTGCTCTTCATGGCGCCCCGCATTGCCCTGGGATGCGGGCTGAGGCCAGGGAGGGACGGTGCACCGGGAAGGAGCCCAGGCTTTGGAAGTCAGGACACAAGCGTGTTTTGTATCCTCCTGGAAAGTCACAGGAAGAGCAAATTGCCACAAAATGTTTTCCTCTTTTTGGAACTCTCAATGTGTTGGCGTGTGAGCGTGTATACACATAAATGTTAATTTCCAGCGCTGTCTGAAATATGCACAGGGAATTCCGCCTGCCTTCCAGGGCCACAGGGAACCTGATTGGCGTCCTGTGTAAGGTCCAGCCTACCCGCTCCGGCGAGCCATCCTGAAGCCGCTTTCTGGGAGCTACAGTCCCGGGGCTGTCCAATCTGGTACCCTGACGGCAACCAGAATGCGGGGTTGACCCCAGGACTCAGCGCCGTGTCTTCCCAGGATGCACCTGCCTCCTTCCTCATTGAAGGGCATGGGCAGCCCCGGGAATGTGGCCTCGGAGCGAGTGTTCAGTAGGCAAGAAGCCAGAGTTGAAGAAATCCATGGTTAGAGAAGGGTCTTGAAGTTCACCTGCCATGGTGAAAGGAAAAAACACGGGAACTTCTATAAAAAGAATTCTCTTAGCAGTGAGCCGCTGAGGGAACATAGGTGCCTCTTGGCGGAGAGATATGTGTTTGTAGTATGAAGTCTGTTTCAACCCTGAACGATGGAGAGGTTGGCCGATGAGCTCGCTGCCTCTGGTACACAGAAAACATCGACAAACATCCGAGGGCACGGAACAATGTGCTGACGTGAAAACTGCAGGTGGAGACCACTACATTCGAACTGTAACGACAGGTTTTATGCGAGTTTCACCACTAGTCATCTCCGCGTGGTGGGAGTGTAGATAATTTACGGTTTTATTTTTTTAAAATAGATTTCCTTTATCATGTATCTTAAAACTGTTTTTCTTTTCTTTTTTGTCTTACTTTATTTGAAATCAATTCATTAACTTATACTGTATCATTAGTTTCAGAGGTAGACTCCAGTAGTCCGTCAGTTGCATATAACGCTCGGTGCTCTTTCCATCACGTGCCCTCCTTAATGCCCACCCCCCCCAGTGACCCCATCCCCCCACCCCGTCCCCTCCAGCAACCCTCAGTTTATTTCCTAGAATTAGGAGTCTTTTGTGGTTTGTCATCCTCCCTAGTTTTGTCTTACTCTATTTTTCCCTCCCTTCCCCTATGCTCCTGTTTTGTTTCTTAAATTCCACATATGAGTGAAACCGTATGATAATTGTCTCTCTGCCTGACTTATTTCGCTCAGCATAATACCCTCCAGTTCCATTCACATCGCTGCAAATGATAAGAGCCATCCTTTTTGATGGCTGAGTAATATTCCAGTGTGTGTGTGTGTGTGTGTGTGTGTGTACACCACATACTCTTTATCCATTTGTCTGTCAGTGGACATCTGGGCTCTTTCCATAGTTTGGTTACTGTGGACGTTGCTCCTATAAACATTGGGGTACAGGTGCCCCAACTATTTTTTAAAAGCACCAGCTAGGGGTGAGGTAGCTGTTTCTCCTCATGGTGTAGCGGGGTCAGTGCTGCTGGGCGGAAGGCCCTCTCTTCACGTACTGCAGCTTTGAGTATGTGCACACAGACGAGGGGGCCCCACGCCTCCCACCCTGCACTGGGGACTGGGTCTGGCCCTCCGTGCTTGCTCTAGGCCCTGGGCATGGGAAGAGCTGTGAGCATCTCCCTGAGTGGAACTGAAAAATGGAAGGAACCCAGAGGCCTGCCTCCCTCCCTGAGCTGACAGCCCACCAGGCCTCTCTCCATGGGGACTGGATGCGGCTTCCTACAACCTCCCTCAGAGTCTGCTGGCCTGAACCTCCAGACAGGCTTACGGTAACCCCTTTTGTGCACCATCCCCAGCCATCCCTTCCCTCTGCGGGCTCGAGGCATGGAAGGCACACGGCTTCTTCCGGTCTACTCCGTGGTCCAACACAGGTGCATTTGGCCTCCCCACGTTTGCTGCTAAGGACATTGTGGCCTAGGCGCTAAGCAGACCCTTTGGAACTCAACCCCAAGGACTACCTCCCTCTCTTGTCCTGTGACACAATGAGATTCTATAAGCAACGACCCTAATCTGTTGACTCCTCTTTCTCGTTGTAATAGGATCTCCTTGCCAATTATCTGGATTTTTAGAAAATAAATTACTTCATTTTTAAGGTGGTAGGCCCTTTCTCTCCTGACCACAGTGGGGCGAGCTGGGCAGGAAGCCAGCCCCGGTGGCCACGCTCACGCCACCCCTCGCCGCAGCAGTCCAGGCTCAGACCAGAAAGGCCAGCCTCTCGCCCCGTGGTTGTGCTGCTTAATGAGACGGACACAGTACGGCTCGAGTAGAGGCCTCGCCTCACTCCGACAGGCCTTTGAGCTCTATCTGGCCCATAACCTTTACATATGGCGGCACGATATGAGAGTCGGGGCTGGTGGTGGCAAGCTCGCCCTCCCCAGCAGCCACGGGAAGCAAGCTATCCAAACCCGGCGAGGAGAGGGTCTAGCCGCATTTATTCTGAAACATTACCTACTGTTGGCCGGCAGCTGGCTTCTGGCTAAGCCCGGGGGAACCTTCCATAACTTACTATTTCAGGGGCTGGAGTGATGGGTTAAGGACATTTCTCGGCTATATTTGCCGTATCTATTACCAGAAGGAAAACAGTGTGGCTCGCAGACGTGCACAACGGCAGATGCGCACGGCCTGGAGGACGGAGCACGACACAGACACAGTCGTAGCGGCTGCCGGAGAGAATCAACCTCCGTGACCGCGGAAAGGGTGTTGGAGGCCCTCTTTACCTCCAGGTGCCGGGTACTGGTGGTTGGGCAAGACCTGGGAACCGGGGGGCTTCGTTCAAATTGCTCCATAATGAGGGAGGTGCCTCCCCTGTCTGCAGTGTGTGTGTGTGCGCGCGTGTGCATGCGTGAGAGCAAGGACCAGGTCAGCCCAGCCAGCTGGTAGACCTATCACTAATCAGCTCTCCACACCTGTCCCGCTGCCGGAATAGATAAGAGAACTTGCACCGCTCCACACTCTTGAGGGATCCAGAAGGCAGTGGTGATCTTTTCCAGTTCCTTCCTGGTCTGTCTGCCGGTTCCCACCCCAGGCAGGTGGAGAGGGGTCCGTCCAAGGGTGCTCTCCCGCATCCTTCAAAAGGATGCCTTGCACCATTAGTTCTGACGGAATTTTGAGGCCGAGCGTATTTTTGTATCTAATTGGTTTCAGACTTAAATCGGGGATGTGACTCATTATCAGGAATTCTTGAGTGCAGACCTACAGTCCCCTCCCCCAGTCTTGGGCTTCCTTTTCCAACATCTGCGGGAATCCCTTTGCCTTGATCTTGCCTATGAAATATTTTGAAGGTTCTGATGCATTAACTCCTTAATTCCCTCCCTCTCAAATCCCCATACCCTCTTGTAGTGAGCCCTCAGTCTTTTGCAAAATTCCCTTTCCTTCACGGTGTTACCCCACGGGCCAAGGGCACGGCCAGAGCCCGCGTTAGCTTTCATCACAATACGTGCCAGGTACTTCCGGTTTGCTCGCAGGTGGGGCCACCAGACTTACCAATAAACACACAGGATGCCCAGTTAAATTTGAATTTCAGATAAGCAACGCACACATTTCTGTGTAACTATGTACCAAATATTGCATGAGGTATGGTCGTACTAAAAAAAAAAATTATTCGTTGTTCATCTGAAATTCAAATTGGACTGGGCACCTGCATTTAATTTGGCAACCCCACCCGTAGATCGTTCCCTGCCCTTCCCCTGCTCTGCTCCTCCTTGCGGGTGCCGTCTCCCAGCTCCCTGCCGTCCAGAGTCGGCGTAGGTTGAGTGGACAGGAGGACAGAAAGAACCAGACTACAGGCCCCCTGTCTTCTTCTGGTTGAGTTTCTGGCCACAGCTGAGCTTTCCCACGGGCTAAGCTCTAGTCAGAAATGACTGCCGCGGTCCCCCCAAGGGGCCAGCTCCCGGGCTGCCATGAGTCCTCTCCTCCTTGTGACCTTCTGGCCCGGGGGAAGGCAGCAGCTGCCCTCTCTGCTAATCTCCACACTGTCTGCCACCCCTGCTTAGATAATCTGCTTTCCCAGTGACTGTTTAAGCAATTTCCGGTCACCGTACTTCCTCTGTTGGAAAGATCTGGAGTGTTTTCTGTTTTCCTGATGAGACCTCGACGGAGAAGCGTCTTTGCTGTTCATTCTCGGAGTTTCTCCTAAGCCCCTGCCCTCTTCCTTCGGTCTTCCCGACTTCCTTCTCCCCTCGTCTCTTCTCAACTGCTTTTTCCAGTCCAGATGGTCCGTCGTAAGCCATAGGGCCTGTGATTCGCCACGAGGATTAAAGTGCCCCACTTACTTTGGTGTAAAAATGGAACTGGCACCCGGGCTATCTGTGAGATAACATCCCTGTCACTCACCCGCACTCTGGTCCTTTATCAGAAGAACACAGTCGCAGTCCTCAAGGAGGGAGGAGGCCAGAACGAGAACTAGCCCGCTGAAGCCTGTTCACACCGTGGGATGAGCACCTGCTAAGTTCGCCATGAAAGAGAAGAAAGGCTGAGATTTCCTACTGCAGAGCAATGAAAGAGAACTTCCTAACTTCCCAACTTAGGCTTCTATTTCGTTCTCGATAGCTGTGCCCCGAGGTCTGGGCCTCACTCATCCATCACTACGAAACAAAATCACGTTTTCAGCAAATAACGAGGCGTCAGCGTCACCGACGATCCTGAAGAGTTTAATCACCGGAAAGTGGTCTCTTCAAATATTTGCAGGGGACACCGACGGGTGTCGAAGGGAGCTGACCCTGGTGCTCAGGAGTGGGCCTCGTGATGTGCGCTGTGGTCCCCTTGCCCTGCTGCCGTTCAGCTGCCCGATGTCCCCGGAGACCACCACCCCTCCGCCCCAGCTGGGCTCGGCGCGGATGTGGACGCAGTCTCCTCCATGGTCTGCTTCAGCTGCGCAAGGAAGTTGTTCTTCATCTTCCAAAGCAAAGCAGAGACCAGGTGGTGACTTTTAATAAGGACTTGTGGAAATTTGGGGGATAATAGCAAAGAAAAATATCACAAGAGATGCTCAGAGTCGCTCCCAATGTTAACCACGGGCAGAGCCCACGGGCGGGGCTCTCTGCCTTCGCGGTCAAGCCAGCCTGGCCGAAGCTCCCACAGGGAATGGTGCCGTCCTCTGCGATCCCCTCCTCTGCCCCTTCCCCTCCCAGCTGGCAGCAGGCAAACTCTCTTTGGGGCAAACGTTGCTTAGTCACTTGGTTATAGTCTAGCCCTGCCCTGCACCTGCAAGATAGTTGTGCGATCGTCCTCCATCAACACATATATCAGGGTAATAGTTAATTAAAAATAAATAATATTACATAATAGACGTCAAGCACATCCTATTCCTTTTCATAGTCCTGAGGGTGAGCTTAGACATTTTCCTAAGTCTTTGAGCTTCTGGAGTCCTGGTATCTCTGAACAGGAAAAGTGCGCCCTTGCACACACACCCATGCACACACATATGCATACACACACACACATATAATCATCTCCCTAAAAGCATGAGACTGAACAATAATTTATGTGCATGCTTTATTCTACATGTATATTGACAAAAACCATTTTTTCCATTAAAAAACATTTTGCAATGCACTCTTAGAACTGCTTATACTTTCACAAACCTCGCTGATGCCCAACGATGATCTCTTCAGAGCTCTATTATCTTAGATGTTTCCTTCACTGAAGAAGGCTTTCTTTTTCCCCCAGGAAGCTACCTCTGTGAGCTTTTTAATTATGCAAATGTGAGCAAAAAATAGTGAGCCCCCAAGGCAAATTCAAATATCTATTCTTGATAGCAGAAACTACTAATAACCTCCATGATAGGTATACTAAATTATAAAATAATTTGATGCTATAGAAAAAAATAGTTAATTGATAAATTAGCCAACCCTTAGATTTAAGTAATGCTAGTGCACTAACATTTTCACATGTTTCTTTCATATTTCTTTTTTTTTGAGATTTTTTTTAAAGAATTTATTTATTTATTTGACAGAGAGGAGAGAGAGATCACAAGCAGGCAGAGAGGCAGGCAGAGGCGGGGGAAGCACTTATATAGCCCACAAAGTGCTCGGAGAATGAACTGTCAGATTTAATCTTCTGCTTTTCTAATGACTCTGGATGTTCTATTCTGTTGTATTAGTCTGTTGGTCCATCTTAGTCCTGATGTAATGCTCTTTAAATTACATAACTTTATAATAAACTTTAATATCTACCAGACAACATCCTCTGCATTTAATTTTTTTTTTTAAGCGTGGCCATAATAAAGAACCAGAACAAAGAACAGAAATTCACCTTCTCATGGACTGGGGGCCAGAAGCGCAAAACCAAGGTGTCGCCAAGGCAAGGATGGATTCCCCTGTAGGGAAGGATCGGTCCAGGCGTCTCTCTTTGGCTTGCTCTGTTCTCCCTGTCTTCCTATGTCCTCCTCTCTGCACATGTCTGGGTCCAATCTCCCCTTCTTATGAGGACACCAGTCAGATTGGATGGGCGCCCACTCCAATGACCTCATTTTAACTTAATCATCTCTGTAAAGACCCTATCTCCAAATACAGCCACATTCAGAGGTACCGGGGGTTAGGATTGCAACATGTGGGTTTTGAAGGGAACACAACTGAACTCCAATATCCTGTCTCCTACCTCTTCATCAAAACAGAATTCTAGAATCAGTTTCTGAGTTCCATAAGGAAAAGCCCAGTGGGACTTTGATGAGTTTGTGTTAGACTGACTTTGGGAGAAATGACATATTTGTGATACTCAGCCTCCCCTTTCATAAATATTATGAAATATGTAGTAATGTCTATAATATCTATTATGTATTCAGGGTTCCTTTTATGTCTTCCAGTAGAGTTTAAATTTTACTCCTAATGGCTATGCGTCATCTCTTTCCCCTGGCTCACTGCCATTACCCGCACCCCAACGTGGGGTCCACGCAGCCTTTACTGAGCAGCTTGTGTATATGAGCCACCAGCTCCTGGGTGACTGTCTACGCAAGTCTCGAACCATCCATTACTCCAAACTCTATGCCAAGACCCTTAAGGTTTTCTCAAGCACACCAGGCCATCCCACACCTCCACACTTCTCTATTCTTCCGAGTTAGACTCAGCCCAGTCAGACCCCCTACAGGAACCCAACCTTGGCTCGGACCACTGATCACCCACAGAATGGGTTAGGTGGCCCTTCTCTTTGCCCTTCAAACCATACGACTGCAGTGCCACAGTTTTAAAAGTGTCTTTAGGAGGGAGACATGTTCACGGAAGCTCTTTGAGAGCTTGGGCTGTATCCGCTTCAAATTTGGATACCATCAGACGGGAGCACAGTTTGGCATACAGGAAGTTATAACAAATATTGATGGCATGGATGAATAAAATAAACCAGAAAGGTGATTTATTAATTTTTCATAGGTGATATTTCCTTTTTAGAGACTGCTAGCTAGGGGCCCTTTTTGGGATTAGTGGACTTGGGACATCAAAGGGTGAAAAAACATGGGGAGGTGAACATCAGTGTAGGGAAATTCAGGACAGCTATGAGAGCTGACAGCTCCCCCTTCTTAACAGAGAACATCATTGGAGTAACCAGAATGTTCGCGTCCTCCTTGTTTATTGTTCCTCGTTCTTGGAAAGTGCTGGGTAAACATCATCAGGGTCTGCTGCCTTCACAGAGTTTCCTTGGGAGTTGAAGACAGCCTTCACGACTGTGGGCACATTCTGAAACTGCACCCCTTAGATCACAGACAACCTCGGGGAAGGGAGCCATGGGCGTCCCCATGAGGCCTGTGCCTTACACGCGGACTGTCTCTTCACTTGAGCCTCAGAGCATTTTCTTGCTTTCCAAATTCTTGGGCGAAGAAGTGCCTCCCTCTTGTCCTTGGGCACTGACTCTGCTTCACAGGAGGACCCGGTGTCTGTGCCCGAGCCTTTTCTCTGAAATTAGTGAGCCCACTGAGGGTTTCAAAACACCCCCAAGGCCACATGGTAAAGGTGACTCTTCAAATATGTTTTAAGTTCCTGGCTTTTGATGGCTTTTATCTTCTCAAAAGTAAGTCAAAGCTTTCGACAGGACTGTGAGAACTGTTGAGGAAGTGTGAGGATGTGAGTGAGCTGGGGACACACTGGCAGGCTTCTCGCCGAGCACTTTTCTCTCTCCTGCCACCCTTGCTCGGGTCTTTCCTCCCTCCACAGGTGTATGAATCCAATGGGCTGTCCAACTCTCCATGTCTACGAGACATTCTCTTATTGACGAATGCAATGTTTGCTCTCCCCCTGCCGGTGTAGGACACCAGCCCCTACAAATTTGCCATTCTCATTTTGGGGAGAGAATGAAGGGGTTCACCATCCTCTTTGCCCTGTCGTTGCACAGCAGAGATGTCCCCCTTTGTCCTTGCTTGGAAGGTCACTGGGCTCAAGTGTGATATTCAAGGGAGATTCTTCCAGAGGGGACAGGATATTCTAGAAAATCACCTGGCACCTTATTTGTAGTGGATTTCTGCTCTTTGCTTCTTTCCCTCCATCTTGTGTTAGCAGTGTTCTTGCTTTCTTTTAGGAAGTGACCCCATGCCTAATCCCTGATGTTTGGGTGGGGCTCCCAACCAAGGCTTCTCCAGGATGATGCAAGGGAATTGAGAAATGTCACTCCCCTTGTTTCAAAGAACTGCTCATCACCCTCCAAAGGGTGGGTGCTTAGCCACCATTCCTGGTTTTAATCAATCTATGTAAATATTTTAGGGATGGGGAGCACCAGAGGTTAATCTCTTGTGGTAAACTTTAGCAATCTGACATCCTTGAGAATGCATTACTTCACCTAAGAGAAATTGCCAGATAATTGAACATAATTTTTATGAACAAAACTTTTAACATTATAATCCTCCATGGGAATTTGAAATATAACAGATTCAACAGAACATAGAAGAAACACATTAAGAGGAAAACCTTAACTTTCCTCTTATGAGTCAGAATGGTCCTTCTACAGAGCAGCCACTGGTCAGTGTTGTACTGTTATATTATGCAGCAAAGTGTGTGGGCCAGAGAGCTTTGCCTGACATTCTTTGGAATGCTTTTATTTGCGCTTCCAAAACTTCTTTGTCTTTCCAGCAGCAATCGACCTTTCTCGTCACTATCTTTCCCTTCTCGTAGGCTTGTGCATGCTTCTGGCTAGTCAGGAATGTCTGAGTCAACATGAGGGGAGAGCCGGTGATGCTGAGGTGGGGAAGGCAGAGCACAGGTGGTCACTGAAACCTGGGGTTTTAGTTCAGTGACTGAGTAAATGAAGGAGAACATGGCAGAGAAGGGACAGATCTTCCTGGGGTCCTCAAGTTTCATTATACAAGTCGTGCAAATTATGTAAGTTTTCATGGCTTGGCTTCTTTATAACCTCCTTCAAATACTGAACATTGAAAAAAAAAGGGCTGGGAGAATTGTCGGGGTGTCACACTGTCCAATTTCTTTGGGAAAATGTATTGAGCCGAAATTCTTACTTTGATTATTTCTTTTAAGAAACAGGGTGTTAGTGTTGGGTTTTAAATTTTTGGTTGGCTTACATCTTCTTGTAAAAGATCTAAACATACTCTAGGAAAAAGAAATTGTGCAGTTGTAGAATGTCTAGTATTAGGGATGCTTATTTGATATTATTATAAAATAAACATTGGATTCTGGCATGCCAAGGCCAGGCTTCTCTGCTGCCCCCTGCGTCCTGATTTATGTTACTCCTATCTTTTCTAAGGAAGCGACACCCATTATCTCTTTCCCTGCCATTCGAGCTGCTTTTCTTTGACATCAAAGATTCCTCTGTGATTTCCTTTCCTGGCTCTGCGGCTAACAGTGGAATATGTAGACTCAGCAGTAGTGAAATCTAAAGTCATTAAATATTATAAATTCCCCTTTGGACAAACGCAGTGATGTTTAACCAGCACTGCATTTCCTGTACCTTGGTGAAAGAAAGGGAAATTTTAAACATGACAAACTTCAAAGTAATTAGGTCATCCAATCATAATCCAAATGTTTACATTTGCATGATTACAGCAGCAGAAAGATCCAGGTAACGTTTTGAAGTGAAATTGAATAAATGATATGTCATGTTAAAAATAAATACTTTAAGTCACTATGGTGTTATCAGACTAATTCTACTAACTATAAACTCAGTTAGATAAACAGAGATGGGAGCATTCCACGTGCAGGCATTTGGAATATTTCCAACCATTTCTGCGGTGTTCCATTGGATAGTCGCAGATGGGCTCTAGGACTTAGGAAAATACGCCATCTGTTGTGGCGTGGCCTAAATACTCTACTGGGTCAGCTCTTACTGAGCCCGATCGTATTGACTTAATCATCTGTGGGGTTCGCACTGCCCAGACTTTCTTTTACAGATATATCCCAAAGTGGTTCTTTAATTGGAAAAGTAGAAATAAAGACAGTAATTAAAAGAAACCCAATTGAACCATAGATGACAATGTACATGGAGTGATTTAATGAACCATCAACCTCTAAATAGAGAGTCTGGGTGGGATTCTTTCTGGGACCACTGGAAATGTCTAGCCCACCTTGGATCAAAGACTGGGGATTCTTCTTTTTGTTCCAGTTTTGTGATCGAGACCAGCTGAATATGGATAATGGGCTATTCCAAAGGGCTTAATGTACATTACCTCACTCACTTCTTAATCCAGGTCAGGCCTTTGTGTTCTATACTCCAAGGCCCCCTCTGATGCTTGGACTGTCCTCAGATTGCAATTATAAACAAACTTGTGAAATTAGCTGATTAATGCCTCTTTCTCCCAGTAGATAGGGAGCTCCATACAGGCACGGATTTCTGTATGAAATTAGCATCTGAACATGAGTAGGCATGCCCCAATAGTCTCCAGTTCTTTAATTGGAAATTAGAAATAAGGACACTAATTGGAAGCCACTAAATTGTACTATGGATGAACATGTAGACAGAGAGATGCACTGAACAAGTAGCTTCAAGGTGACTGACGGCACTAAGCATAGTGCATAGATGACGTTCTTGTTTGGAGTTGGGAGCCAGGCACGGTGCTTGGTACCCTGTAAGAGGCGAGGCTCAAAATTGCCTGTGAATGAGTGAGCACCAATACTCAATACTACAGTGTATTACGAGTTCTTGTCCCAACTGGGTTTATGAGGAGACTTAGGGCTGAAGAGGATGGGATCTGGGATGAGGAGAGGAGTCGGCACCAAAGCCGGGGCTGGAGGGCTGCAAAGGTGTGTGGGCTTGGGTACCGACCACCTCTTCTGCTCTGACCCATGTTGTCTTCTTCTTGCGTCTGGAGTCACCACTGCTGATTCAGGAACTCAACACCATTAAGGTTGCATTAAAGCAGTATCTCTCAAGCAAGGCAGCATTCTGTGGATAACCCTTGAGTGGATTTTCCATAACAAATGCGTGAACTCTAGAAAAATTGTTTAGTTACATATCTTTCAATGTGAATGAGAGAAAATATAACCAAACCCTATAATTGGAGCAAGAAGCCGGTTTTGCTCGTGGATATTATTGCCTAGGATGGGAATACATTATTCAAATTTTCAAATGAGTCAAGTTGGAGGGAAAACATTAAGTCATTAATAATAGCTGCTTTCATAGACAAGGCAGACATCATAACGTATTAGAAACACTGCCTGATGTTACATAAGTTTCAGCCTACATGCAAAACATTCTCTTTGAATTGTCCCTTCCTCTTCTCAAGACTTTATTTACCCTACTTCAGGCCACATTGAAAGTCTTTCCATTCAGAGGACACCCCTTTGGGAGCAGGAAAACCCACTGTGTTAGCTCTATGACAATAGGAAGGCTTATTTTCCTGTCCCATGGGGAAACTTTAGGCTTGTCAGGGGAAGGGTTTGCTTTGAGGGGGTGCCATTTGCAAAACAGTCCCCCAAACAAAGCAACCCTCTGCTGTCATCTTTGCTTTCTTTGCTAAAAACTCCTGCTGCTTTGAAATGGGGGAATCAAAGGGAATTTCTTCCCCCAGAGTGGGGAAGTGCTATTCCTGTTTGTAGCAGAGTTGAGAGCCAGGTCTGGGAAAGGGCTCTCCACATTATCATTAAAAATTAATAACTGTTTTAAGGGCAGGGACCATGTCTTATGAATATTGAAACCCTTTCCCTCAAGATATATGCAAATCATATACTTTAGTGCTCAAGAATGCTAATTGAATCAGGAATGAGTGAACAATTCTTCCACTAATTTCCCCCCCCCCCCCAGTAGCAAAATACCAATAAAACCCATGCTTTTACAATAAGGACGTATTCTTTGATGACTTGAAAACCGAGCTGATCTTCGTCCAAGACAGGACGAGCCTGCTTCTATGAACTTGCGCATTGGAATGTAAAGTTTGGGAAATCAAGTGATATGAAATGATTTCTTATGTATTAAGCAGGTGCTCAGGAAACGCTCATTATTTTTACTGAGCTGAATAGTATCCCCTCAAAATCCATGTCTACAAAAGACGTGAGAATGTGACCGTCATTGGAAATAGAGTGTTTGCTGAGGTCATCAAGTTGAGATGAGGTCATCCCGAAGGAGGGCAGGTCCTAAACCCGGTGTCACTGATGTCTTACTGAGAAGAGGGACATTCATCACAAAGACACACAGGGAAACTATGACGACAGAGGCAGAGATTGGAGTCACATGCCCAGAAGCCGAGGAGCCCCATGCATTGCTGCCAAGCACCAAGCTATTTGGTTAGGGAACTTAAAAAATAAATTTTGTGGAAATTTCCCAGCCGTCTGCAAGTTCTCCATGAGCATTTTACAGTTTTGTTTTCCATATTAATGATACTTTATAAAAATGAGCACAGACGTGGGATGTTCCAGAAACCCCCCTTTTCCATGTTATTTCAAGCCTGCATTGACATTTGTCCCCCCTTCCATGCCCTATGGTCTCATAAAATAAGCCTGATGTCAGCAGCACCCTATGCTTGTCATGGTCCTAAGCTGGAATCTTCAGATGGTGTTAGAGGCCAAACTTCTCCGTACTCACAACATTTTCACAGACCAAGACTCCACTTTCCCGCTCTTGAACGAGTGGAAGCTTTGATGTGACATAACTTAAAAGAACTAGGACTGCAGAGTGAGGCTCTGATGGTCCTGGATGTGGACGAGCAGACCCATACCCGCTATGAAGGAGGTCTCGCTGCACCAACCCAACATCAAGTCCTATCTTACGGACAGCACTGAAGTTTGCAAACAGGGCTGGGGAATTTGGGGCTCCCTTTGCCCCTTGGGTGGAGACGGCAGGTAGGACCTGAGCCACGGCTGTCCCTGCACTCGGATCACTCGCAGGCACCTGTACCCACTTCCGGAGGCACCCTCTCCATGCGGCAGGTGGTGGTGGGGGAGGGGAAGGTTGCTGCAGGGCGGCCACGAGTCAGTCGTCATTAAACGATATTAAATAGCAAAATTCAGCTGAGTGCATTTTAAAGATCATATTGGCCTCGCTCGACAATTCTGAATCGGGCAGCAGCCCACCCAGCAATAGAAAGAAGCTCAGAAGAGGGGTACGAAGTGACTTGTAGAGGTGCAAGGGGAGGGAGTGGGATGAGGAAGTTGCTAGCAAAGAGTGGATTGTGTATGGCAAGGTCACCTTCCCTAAAAAGACAGCAGAGGTCCATCGGGGCGGGGGGGCTACCTCACTAGCGCTGACCCAGTAATTCCAGATGGACTGGCTTAAAATTCTACTCTTGGAAAAGGTTGAACCTGCACTTGGATCAGCTTTTAAGTCTTGGTTCAGGGATGTGAGCTTAGCCTAAGTGACTCCATCTGGGACCTGTCATGTGTGTCTTTCTATTTCTCTCTCTCTCTCTTTTAGCAATATATATATTCGAATCCACTTTTAAAATGATTGGCCTGTCAACATAATGGATTGACAGTTAAAAATAACTAGGAAAATACATTTAAAAAAGTGTAAATTACGCCAATGATAGCACGCTGGTGATTCAAACAGGGGTCCATCAAGCCGAGCCATTAAACAGACCCCAGCCAACGATATGCAAACGGGAAGCCACCAGCACATTTTTCTACCATTCAACCCTGAACTAGCAACTCCACTTGAGCAAAATAAAACAATCAGTCATATCGAATGATATCATTGATTTGAATTTTGGTCCTTTGAAAGCATTGCTTTCCGTGTGTGTTTTGTAAGTGGCAGTTGCCAGGGAAGAAGGGATGCTAACTCACGTTCTGCTTGGACGTATTTAGGAGATCGTATGAGAGAATTCGTCCACCAGAGGAATCTACAAGAATTATTTTCCTTTTAAAGGAAATCACATAAATCTGAGTAGGAGAGCCCTGATGGCGTTGTAGTCTTTTCGGCATTTTATTTTCAAATTTTGAAAACGACATTTGCCCTGCTGTCCCCTGATTATAAAGGAAACCCACGTTTGTGGTAAAATGTAATCGTTACCCACACAGAAGCTAAAGGAAAATGAGAATCACTTATGAGCCTACTTCCCATACCATTTGATACCTATTCTTTGGGGGGGGGGGTTCCTATGAGTATTTAATAAAGCAAAACTGATATGAAACCATAGAATTTACTTTCCTGGCCACTTTTGTCTCTGAGGAGAGGCTCATGGCTGTTATAGGATATCAACATAAGACTCCCCTAATTCAGAGTTTTTAGCAGAGACGGACCCAACAATGCCAAGAATCAATTTCCTAAAGCAAGGAGGGGAGAGACCACTGGAGCGGGCCGCGTGAGGTCATGAAGCAAATTTTTTCAGCATTCTCCTTTGCCCCACATCTATGGGAACTGAGAGCAGGTAGAGGCCGGGAGAGGGGAGCTGCTTCCTCTGGGGGAGCTGGTGCCGAGCTGAGTGTCTCCCACTCCTGTGAGGGACTGGCAGGGCTGCTTCTCACCACCTGGAACCGGGTGAGGGGGGCTTCGAGGGGAAGCTTGGCCCCTTTCCTCTGGAACTTGGGGATCCCGGCGTCTGACGCCCACAGGCGAATTCTCGAGGCCTGAGGCCGTTTAGCTGGGTGGTATGGACTGAACTGTGTCCCCCCCAGAATTCGTGTGTTAAAGCCCACACCTCCCACCCTCCCGCCATGTGACTGTCTCAGAGTTAGGGCCCGTGAGGAGCTGGTTCAGGTTAAAATGAGGTCAGAGAGCAGAGCTTTGATTCCACTGGACTGTGCCCTTGACAAAAAAAGAGAGCAGAGCTCTCTGGCCACAGCGGGAGGACGCGGGAGGACTCGACGAGAAGACAAGCCAGGAAGAGGGCTCGTACCGGACCTTGCTGGTATCCTGATCTTCGACTTCCAGTTTCCAGAACGATGAGAAATGACCGTCGGCTTGTAAACCATTCAGTCTGTGATATTCTCTTACTGTAGCCTAAGCTGACCAGGGGGTGGGATCGGGGGGCCAAGGTGACCGTGCCTGGGACCCTGCCGGGGCACGGAAGGGGTCTGACTAGTCCTCTTTCTGCCTGTGTGTAGGTTTCTCTCTCCCTCTTGCCTATTCTCTCTCTCTCTCTCTCTCACACACACACACACACACACGCACACACACATACACGTTTACACAAACCCTGGAGTTGATAAAGAGGGAAGAAAGAAAACTAGCCGGGGAGAAAAGGAGGTGACAGGGGCGAGGTTTCCAATGAGGGAAGTTCCAATAAGCTCCCTTCCCTTGGGGTCACAAACACAACGTTTATTGATCTGGGGAAACCCCGGCCAAGCGCTATAAGCTCCAAGCGATGGTTTGAATACAACCTTTGGTCTGGTTTGTGGGATTAGCTTCAGATGTAAGAAACCTCAAAATGGGCCAAGCTTCTTGTGAAAAAACAATACCGAACAAGCAGACACCCTGGGAGACTTTTCCTGCACGCGTCTATTGCCTGCAGACGAATTCTCCTGAGGTCTGGCCCTAGGGTCCTTTCCTCTCCATTAACACAAGTGCCTACACAATGTTGTTTAAATTTCAAAAGTCTCACCTTACCGTTATTGGAGGCCTGTAACTAAAATTCAACTTGTTGATGCTTCTGAATGTCCCTCCGTATTTTTTTCTACGCATCTCTATATGTCAAGGACTGTTTCTTCTTCTCCCTCTTGTCCGAACACAGAGGACAGAAGCGTGTAACTGCAAACGCACAGAGAGGCAGGGGGCAGTTTTGACAACGTTACGTGTTCTCCGGGAGCATCAGTCAGGGGAGCAGCTGTGGAAGCTGGCATGCCTTATTCTTCACCTGCTCAGACGCTGAGGTTTGGGAAGCAGGGCACGGCCGTCAGCGGCCAAGTGCAAAGCCTTAGCAGCCAGCCCGCCAAGGCGGCCCGCGTCCTCGCTCTGGACGGCCCGTCCCTCTTGCGCCCCCGAGAGCTCCTGACACAGCAGCCGGCTGGTGCTCCGGGCTCAGTCAAGGGATTTTTTAAAGGTGTGATTAAAAATATATACAGCGTCCAGGCATTTCCAAAGCTACGAAGCATCCCGGGAAGGGACTTCTCATTTCCTGCCGGCCTGCCTTTTTGTTTCATTTTGTCTTTTCAATTAGCCGAGAATCAAGGGAGTTACTGAACTCAGAATTAAGTCAAAGATTAGAATTTCGAGAGTCCGACAGCCCTCGATGAATCAGTCAACCGTCTGTCACGTCTGGGGCTGGGATGTAACTCGGATTCCTTGCTCAGAGCTCCGCTCTCCGATTTCTCAGGAACTCAAAGAGGAGGAGGCCCACGGGGTCTCCAGGAACGAGGAGAGGAGACTCCATGCCTTAGGCGAGCCCCTTTGGGTGGATGGCCACAGCGGCCACGTGGATTAGCTTTGCAAGTGCAAGGAAACTTTGACGCTACTAAAGGAACAGTGAGGTCTTGTCTCGTCTCCTTCCTGAGAGGCTGCAGAACCAGACCTAGGGCTAGACTCGTAGATCTACATGCTGCCTTCATTGCTTTTCCTCTGGGTAAGTGATTTAAATGCTCCTCCCTCAGTTTCCCCTTCCGTAGGATGGGGACAACAACGCCTGTGGCTTGCCTTGCTGATCAAGTGTGGGGCAGTCGCTGGCCCACGGCGAGTCCTTAAGGGGACAGACAGGTCCTGCCGAGGGTCGCCGTGGTGTACATATACCATCGAAGACAAATAATAAGGAAAATGCCAGCAGAGGAAAACCCTGAAGCTTTTCAGTCATCCTCGGTAAAACAAATCCTATGGATTGTTTACGGAAAACTAAAGGCTAAGGGCCCACCCTGTGCTTCACTTTTCCTGGACTGCATTCCTATGTCGAATTTTACCGTGAATCGCTCATTCTGTGATGACACAGGCCATTGCCAGATGCCATGCGACACCTTTATCTGTTGCTAGTGACAGCGGATCTTAGTCTTTTGGGTAAAAACTACCTTAGTCTGGTGAGAAAGAAAGAGACACATTGCTGGTGGATAGCAGTGAAAAAAGGAAAAAAACAAAGTAGCAATGAGAAGAAAGATCACGTACCAGGAGGGGAAAGCTTGCTCTGATGGTAAACACAGATTGGAAGCTTCATATAAAGCTTTACGAGTGACCCAAAAGGCAGGGAGCTCAGAATCTTGTTACTCAAGAGATTACTGAAAATTTATTAACAGAAATATTGGAGCAAACCGGGGCAGTTAGAGGGAAAACAAATTTACCGTATTCTAACTACATCAAGACTGTAAATGAGCAGTGCGTCGATTTGGATGGAACGCAAGTTCGTTAGCTTTAAATGACCTTGGCAAACTTATAAAAATCACCATCAACTTTGAATAACTATTAAATGCCTAATTGCACAGGGCGCTGGACTCCTGATTTAAATAGGTCTAATTAGCAAATGAAGAGGAGCTGCCCACGGGGAAGGTTTGGAATCTCTGGCGGACACAGAAAGAGCTGTGGGCAGCGAAGGAGGGCATGGGCGTCGGGACAAATGGGAACGTGCCTGGAGAGCCGCAAAGGACGGTTGTGCGGGTTGTGCGTCTCTCGGGAGTCTGTTTACCCTCGCTTGCTCTCAGTTGGGTCGCAACTCCAGGCCTTCCCTTCTTTTTTAGTGTTTTGTAATTTAAAAGAACAAAGAAAAGATCAAGGCTAGAGATTGTTAGTTTGCTCTGTCTCTGGGTGAGCAATGCGTTTATTTTCCTTGTTTAATGGTGTCATAATGACCATGACTCTCTTAGGAAATAATCCTTAGCTGTTAGGATTTAATTCTGTTTTAGATTCCTCTTGTGATAACCATAATGTTACCATGATTTCTTTCTCCTCCTCTTCCTCCTCTTCCTTCTTCCTCATTCTCCTCTTCTTCCTCCCTTTCTTGTTCATCTAATTCTAATTCTTCTAACTCTTCTCCCCCTCCTCCCGTGGTGAGGAGTGCTCTGAGGAGGACGAGGATCCAGGGGAAGCTTTGGAGCAGAGGAGAGACACCACTGGACGGGGGTTTAGCTGCCCGGCGCCGCTCTGAGAGGCGGCCACGGCGTGTTTGTGGAACTAACAGTCTGCCTTCGACTTCATCCCAGATGGACATCAGACTGTCCCTGTGTGGGACCACGGACACACCTCGGGCTGCTCCTATATCCTCTCGCCCGCCCAGAACGCCCTTCTCAGGGGGCCAGGCGCACAGGGAGAGCCCCTCACTCGCCCCCCACTCGGACGCGAACCCGGGGCCCAGCACGCCCAGTGTGGCACCCCAAGTGTGCACTCGCGGTGAGACCTTGCTTTCTCGGGGCTGGAGACGGTTCCTCCCCACAGCCGGGATGCCCCCGTCCCCTGGGCGTTCCGAGATATCTGATGAAGCCCCTGGAAATGGGTCATGGATGCCCACACCCTCTTCCTGACCCGTGAGAGAGAGTTTACCTGCTCACGACAGGTTTCAATCCCTCATGTGAACAAGCTGTGCTCTAGGTCCCCCCATCCGCCCCGGCCCTCAGCGCCTCTCAGTCCTCTCAGGGCCTCTGTCCCCCCAGCCCCCCTCCCCCTCCCGGTCCCCATCACCTTGACCATTGGGTCCCACAGAACTGAATTGCTTTAGGCCAAAGGCCACAGTAAAACTTTCACTACGAGGAGCAAAGACAGTTGATTTTCGGAGTAAGTAAGAGTTTTTGCGATGTTTTGGAGCACAGGGCACTTCCCATTCCAGAGGTAATTTCATAAAAGGACCCGTTAGGCCACGCGAGGACATGTGACCAAACGCAGGCCTCGGTAAGGTAACCGTAGCGCTGAGTTTTGAAGCCCTTTGGTCACATCGGAGAGTCACGAAGCCGTCGAATCCGGAGCCCGGGCTGCGTGGGCACCCGTCCACACAGTCTGCGGTTACCCAACCCTGGCCGCGGCTCGGGAAGCCCGCCGTGCGGGGCCTGGTGCCCCATGGGTCCTGGAGCTCACGGTGCCTGTGGGGAGAGGCCCAGCGACACGGAACCAGGGCTCTAACCGGTGTTTCAACAGAGTGCAATGATGGCGCAGAGCCAGGTGACTGAGCCAGGGACAGAGGGGCCCAACCCCGGAGGCCAGAGGGGGAGGGGCAGGGGGCAGTGGGGCGTGGGGAAGGGGGAGGTGAAGCCAGTGTCAGAAGCTGCTCCCCGGGGGCAAGAAGGCAGGAGGGTCACTCCCTACCTAACTTGTTCTCGGGCTTGTCAGAAGAGCCACATCTTAATTTGAGGTCCAGCGTGTTCTTCAGAGCATCAGGATATGCCAGAAATTACGTCTGGAAGTTTCCGTGCGTGTGTGTTTTTTCTGGGGAAGCTTCCACACTCTCCTTTGGAAGGAATCGGTGTCCCTACGAGGTCCTGAATGGTGTGTCCTTGGGGGGGGGGGCGCAGATCCCCGCTGTTTCCGCCCGAGACCCGCGTCTGGTTACTGGCCTCCCAGCCCCGCATCACGCTGAGTTTTGGGCTTGGGTCTCTGGGCTGCAGCCTCAGGTTCTCACCTACAGCCCCCTCGGCTTCTCGGCTGGGCTGGGGCCCCAGGGCTGGGTGGGTGGGGTCGAGGGGGACCAAATGAGCTCGCCTGATGGCCGACTCTGCCCTCCGTTTCCCTCCAATTTCCACGAGGAGGTGCCGGTGCTGTGGTATGCGAGAAAGGTACGGGGACCGGGGGGACAGGGGGGACAGGGTGTTCCTGGTCAGGGTGGGCCTGTGTGGCCCCTGAAGTTTGCGTACCTGCCGATGGAGGGAGGGGAGAAGGGGGCCAGACCAGGGAACCAGAGGGCTGCCGTGACCCGGGAGAAAGTCAGAGCCGGTGGTGATCCCAGGGGCCAGGACCCCGGGGCGGCCGGTGTGCCCAGAGCAGGCATGCCCCTGGGGCTCGAGCCAGGGCCCGGATCCAGGGAAGGATCTGGCTCAGCTTCTGCTCTCACTGCGAACCTTGGGCAAATACTTCATGTTCTTGGACATCTGCTTTCTCGATTGGTCTTGGGGAGGTTAAATTCTCCACGAACCAATTTGTCCAAACAGCTCCTGGGTTTATGTCCCCAAACTGGCACAGACTGGACACTTAGGGAATGTTAGTAGAAGTGAGCTGGATAGTTTCCTGGATGCCGTTTCCATCTCTGCGGCGTGTCCTGTGTGGCCAGTAAGGGAGTTTTAACCAACTTAGCAGATGCCCTGTTGGCACAAACCTACGGCCGCAGGTCCTCCTCCTAACCCAGCAGGGCGTCCGGCTCAGCCAGAAAACTAGCTAGCCTTTGCTTTAAACCTGTTCCTTCTGGCAGTCTTGGGGGAGTGACTCCCTCCCTCCCTCCTTCCCTCCTTCCTCTCTCCCTTTCTCCTTTCCCTCCTTCTCCCTCCCTAGCTCCTTGTTTCCTTCCTTCCCTCTTCCCTCCCGCCTTCCTCTCTCCCTTCCTCCTTTCCCTCCTTCTCCCTGCCTAGCTCCTTCCTTCTTTCCTTTCTTCCCTCCATCCTTCCCTCCTTTCTCCCTCCCTCCCTTCCTTTGCAATAATAGAAGAGCTGGAAAAGGCTTATTTTGGGGAAGAGAAGAAAAACCCAAAAAGCCC
>CM052810.1:170786298-170817534 GCA_028533885.1 Nasua narica | reverse complement strand
GCTGGGGAGCAGAGTGACCCCAAGAGAATCACTGCAAGTGAGCTTGAAGGCAGGTGGGCCAAGCGTGAGGATGGAGTGGCATTTTCAGGCCTAGTCTGAGGGCACACGGGAACCTCCTCTGACCCAGGGTTTGCCTTCCTTGAGGGAAGAGCTCCCCATCCTGAAAAGGCATGAAGAAAGAAAAGGTATTGGTGGGGTCTCTGCCTCCCAGCCTCTTCTCCCAGAGGAGATCCACTGGGGGGGAAAGAGCAAACACAACAGGAGTTTCTTAATGACTAGAGAGAAGCAGGAGAACCGGGGTCGTCAGCAGCTCCGAGACCCAGTTACCTGCTGGAGGCAGCCGGACGTCCAGGGCAGAAGGGAAGGTGGAAGCTGGAGCCCCATCCAAGGCGGCTCCAGTCACGGGGCGGCCCTCCTCTGCACGCGGTGCCCCGAGTGGACGGATGGCCCAGCGGACCCATTGCCGAGCAGCTAGCGTGACCATCTCTGTTGGACAGACCACACAGATGGCTCCCCACCAAGAAAGAATCCTACTCAGTTTTCTGTTGTACAAAAGGAATCTTTCCCATTTAAAAATAGGTAAAGATTATTTCCTGGTCAATAAACATAAACAACTTAATTTGAATTAAAAGAGAAGATGATCACGTGATCGGCGTGATTTTTGTACCTCGTAGGTTCTTCCTTGCTCTAAAGTTTTATGATCGTTATGCCAGCTCCATGCTGGCAATGTAAAGTACGCAATGAAACCTTCACCCGATTGAGCCATCAAATATGTCCGAGGAAATTTAGGATGAGTGGCACGGAAGTCTTATGGGAACATAAAATTATTTCCCAAGGACGTTGTTAAAAATCTATCCTAAGAGCCCTTTATAAACATGTTATTTATCAACATTCTACAAAAGCTGTCACACAGCACATCCCCAACAAAATTCTTACGTTAGCAAGATGGACCAGATGCTTTAATAAGAATTTTTTCATATCGCTTGATGATGTAAATTATAGCATTGTAATTTTCTTATAGCTTAAAGCACGTTATTTTCTTGCATTATGAAATATAACACCAAAATGAAACTATCGCTTTCAGGAATGAACAGGGAATGATATTTTAGTTGTCTTTTGTAGCTTTTGATTGGTAAATCAGTGCAAGATAGAATATCTGTGTCATTTCAAATGAATATAATTTTTTAAAAGCCAGATTAGCTATGTGAATATGTCCTTAGATGACATAAAACTGATTTATTAGTGATTAAGATGATGTGTTAATATTAACATGGTTATTAGTACATATTAATGAAAATGACCCAAGGGCAGGTCTTGCTGAGGAGGAAAGTCATGAGGGGGAGGGACTCCCGTTGGAGAAGATGGCGGGAAAAGGTGAAGCTGGGCGGAGGGCGGGGGTGGGATGAGAAGCAAGGGGCAGGTCCAGCCCGAGATTGTGAGGGGAAGGGTCTGAGGACATTTCACATGTGAAAGATTAGTGAGTAAAGCACTACCCAATGACCCAGTGTGCTGGATCAAGATGGTATCACTCGGGAAGCTGGCTGAGATCTTTTAAAGTCGAACATGAAGATCCCAACATGGAAGATAAATTAACTGGAAAAAAATTCATTAATGAGAATTACCTTTACATACGCTTGAATGATATCCCCTCTGTGCTTACATCATAAATAGTCCCACGCACTTCGGGACGTCAAAGTCTGGGAAAGCACAGCGCGTGGAGCCAGCCAGATATCAACTACCAAGTTCCTAATTTACAGAACAACCTTAAAGGAGCAGAGAAAATGCTGCAGCAACGTTTGAAGTGACCACTATAAAGTTCTTGGGCTATGGAAAACACTGGAGTCAAATGTTTACAGTACTGAAGGGCTCACGTGCAACGGAAAACAACCTCCAAATTAAGAACATCTGGGAGAAAAATCTCAGAGCCAAGTAATGAAAACAGCAATAAAAATGCAGAGGACATTTGTGAGGAAGGCTAATGAAGAAGGGAAGCTTTTTTTTTTTTTTTTTTTAAGCAGTGAGGTTACCTTCCCTTGGTGAGCTTGAGGGAAGTAATTTGATTCTGTCTGACTGAGTTTACAACCTGCCAAACGAAAATATTGCTACCTCCCATTTCATGAAATGAAATAATTACTGATGGATAGAACTCGTAGATGGCCTTAGATTTTAAAACACTAGAGAAGTAAAACACACACATCCCTTCACACACACACACACACACACACACACACACACACACACACACACTCGTATGTATTTGGGACCAATCAGTAGAATAATGTTTTCCTGGGTTATGGGAAAACAAGAAAGAGAGGCTGAATTTAGACAAGATGAAAAATGTTGGCTTCAGTTGGATTTCCAATCCTGGCCCCATTGTGTTACTAATTGTTGACTTAGGTGAGTTATTTAGACATCTTCCCATCTTTATTTTTTTTAAAGATTTTATTTATTAATCTGAGAGAGAGAGAGAGAGAGAGAATATGAGTGGGGGGCAGAGAGAGAAACAGAATCCACACTGAGCCCAGAGCCTGACACGGGGTTCGATCCCAGGATCTTGAGATCATGACCTGATCCAGAGTCAGACGCTTCACCAACCGAGCCACACAGGCGTCCCAGCTTGCGCATCTTGAAATGGTGCTCCCACAAAGATTAACTGAGATAATGCAGACAAAGCATGGAGGCTTGAACCTGGCACAGAGAGAGCCCGATACCTGGGCTTATCATCACTGTTATTATCACACCTTTATTCAAGGAAGCAAGGTGTCCAAAGGAGGCTAAAATTCCATCAAACAATAGTGTCCAGTGAAAAATATTTATAAAGTCTGGGGGGTCTAAATTCTCTTGGATGCATTTTGGACGATGAACCCCATAAAAAAACAAGGGTAAAGTATTTTGTTTCCTTTAATGAGAATAGTTGCCTGATTACATGGGAGTGGTGGGCACTGGGACACTTTCACAGGCTCTCATGTCTAATGTGTTGTGGAGGAAAAATTGGTAAAATCCAATATGAATGACCAAGGCTTCTCCCCTCCCAATTTCCTCCACTCTGATGTTTACAATAGGACATCACACCAGGGCTGAGTCTCACAGCCAGCACCTGCATTAATACGGATGGTTTTGAAGTCCTGAATGTTCTTAGATGGGTATTATTTATACCATGCATAGTATATCCATCTAGTATTTCTGCCTCGAGAGCCTCCTGTTTCTTAGGTACCCAGAAAGCTTTGAAGTTAGGAAAGTTACGGACTTCAAGAGATTGCTGTTGGTTGAGAGCACAGGTGTAGGGAGCCAGATGGGGCCTGAAGAGTCTCGGGATATTCAAATCATAATTATAGCCCATTTGATGTCTGCCTGCTGTTTAGAGACTGAATAGCAAATTGCCAAGAATTCCCAATCTTAGGCACGGTCTCACAGCCCATGAGGATACCCTGCACAGTTAACAATAGCAGTGAAAGCCTGTAAAAAAAAAAGAAATTTTCAAACTTGGTGTTGGTCAAACAAGCGGACTTAGTTATTGGTATTGCAAATGGCACTGGTGGCTAAAAAAATTTCTTTCTTTCTTCTTACGTATATATGTGTGTAACCACCTGATGCTTTTCAAAACTGTTAAGCATTGGGTAAGATACCATGTCTGAAAGTGCCAGGTGAAGCACCTATCACAAAGCTAATGATTATTAACAGCTCTTTTTTTTTTCCTTCCCCTCTTCCCAGAAAGCCAAACGAAGGTCCCAATGGCATCCATTTGCCTCTGATGTTGACACTGCTGGGATTACTCTCTAGGTTACCCAGACAGTAAGTGCAGTCCCTGTTCTCTTTCTGCCCCATAAGGAACACGGAGGAAGATGGCTGTGGGTGCAGGCGATCATGGACTTAACGACCAAACCCCAGAGGAGGAGGAATATCCATGTCCAAGATTCCCGAGTTATCAGTAGTCATCTGTCCTTTCGGGAATCCCTTTGATTCTGAGTCCTGGGTCCCAGAATGTCTGGTCACCATCTAGAATAGGGAGGGGACAATAAACAGATTGCACCTCACGGGCCTGGGAATGTAAGCCTGTGTTGAGAAAGATTGCAAAGCTCAGTGAGAAAAGCAGCTATGATTAATTAGTGATGTCTGCCACTGGGTGATCAATTAGTGATGTCTGCCGCTGGGTGATCAATTAGTGATGTCTGCCGCTGGGTGATCAATTAGTGATGTCTGCCACTGGCTCGAGATAAAGGAGGGGAGCAGACGCCAGCTTGTAAGAATCCCCATCTGTAAGGTAAGGCCCAGCTCAAATACTATTTTCACAAATATTTCCCAAGATTTAGAATTAAAGCATATATGAACTCAAAGATATTGGGATTGCTTTGTGTATTTTTAAGCCGTTATTTTATTATACTGCCAAATATTATAATTGTATCTTTTCATTACTGCCAGATTATAAAGCAAGCATTTCTGCCAAATCATCTTTATTCTGCCATGATCCTCCCCTCCTTCTCTCCCACTCCCCAGTCCCAATGCATGCATTCAGGTGTTCTTCTGGTGACTCATTCAAGGACTGTTCATGGAGCATCCTACTTGCCCAGGTCTTGTGCTGATGACCGAGAGCAGTAAGACACAGTGGAAGACAGGGCTCAGCTCCACGGAGCTCATGGCTTTGCACAAGGCAGACTGGGCTTGGAAGCTCTGCTGATGAATCTGACCCATTGCATGCTGGTCCTAAGGCTTGGCAGGTGGTGACCCAGGAAAGGACTGTGACTGAGTTTGCATTAGGGGCCAATGAGAGGGGCCAGCACTGGGTGTGGACAAGGTCACCAGTGGCAGTTTCATCAGAGGGGGCACCTGTGAGTGAAATTCAGAGCTGGGGGACAGCAGGCAGCAGAGCCGAGGGCTGGAATGCTGGGAGCCCCGGGGGATCCCAGGGGCCAGTTTCTAGCCCACGTGATTGCACTCCATGCAGTGTTTTCTGGAGTCAACTTAAACGCTGTGTGGCTCTTACCAGCTAAGAAGATGCTGCAGGTGCCCCAATGCTCAAAAATCAGCCACGAACGAAAGCTCTGCCTCCCTTAGAACTACTGACTGGTGGTTCCACTTACTGAATTCTTCTCCCACCGCACCCCTGCATTCTGAGCAGAATTCTTTTGGTATTTTATCTTAACCTCCATTCTTTTTTTTTTATGATTTTATATATTTATATGACAGAGAAAGAGAGATCACAAGTAGGCAGAGAGGCAGGCAGAGAGAGGGGGAAGCAGGCTTCCCACTGATCAGAGAGCCCGATGTGGGGCTCGATCCCAGGACTCTGAGATCATGACCTGAGCCGAAGGCAGAGGCTTTAACCCACTGAGGCACCCAGGTGCCCCTTAACCTCCATTCTGAGAAAAATTAAAAGAACAGGCTTTTTGTTTTGTATGCACTGAGGTCGTATTTGAATTTCTAACTTCCTGAATGGTTCTAGCCAGGTCACTGGAAAGAAGCACACAGTAGACTTGGAACAAGGCTAAGCTTTTATAAGATGCTCTTCTCTACCCATGAAACGTTAGGGGTTGTAAAGAAGCCAACAGAACATTAGCCAGCCCTTCCGCTAAGATTTAGATGGCTTTCTTTGTAACGCTGTCACCGAGTCATCTTGTCTTAATGGGGAAGGGTGTAAAAGTCTCAACAGCAGTGGTGGAGTGGTTTACTGCCCCCCAGTTAGGCGGAGACTGAGGGCTGGGGGGATTGAGTAGAGCACGCCCATCTGTGGCTTCAGTTCTGAGAACGGCCTTAGTTCTGACAATCGGGAAATCAAGAGACTGATTCCACGTAATGCTCTGCTTTCTTACCCACTCGCTTGGCTAAAAGGGAGGTGCCTCTGGTTGGGGGAGGTTGCTTGTTTGTGTTGTGGGGTGACTCCTCTGTAAGGGCTTCTCAGGGCAGCCGCGGCTGTGCCCCAGATGCCTCCACTTGTCACGTTGTTTTTAGCCTCGAGAACAGCTCAAAACCTCTGTGCTCCTGAGGATGGAGGTAGGGCAGAAATTTCACGTGGGAGGAATCCAGGATTCAGGGTCCTTGGGGTTCCCACCTGTTGTGCAGCCTTCTGTACCTGTCAGGTCCTCTCAACGTGGGGCCAACTCTGGGGACACTGCGATGATGGCTCCAGGTGTGGACAGGGACCTGTCCTAAGACCACGTGTTGTCAGAACAGCCAGGGCCCCGTGGTGTGCCCGTTTCATCACGGTCTCCCAGCAGAAAGGAAGGCAGGGCTCATTCCGGGGTCCCCGGGGCCCCACTGGCCAGGGGGCTCCTGCCCTGCTGTAACAAAACTGCACAGAGCGACAACACCCTGACCCCATTCAGGGTCCCCATTGCCTCTTCTCCTCCTTCCTCCTTACTTCCCCCAAGCCCTCTTCATTCAGCCGATGTCCAGGAGAGCGGGGCGGGGGCGGGGGGCTGATGTGATGACGGCATCTGCCCCCATTCCGAGTTTGCTGCCAGATGACGGTGTGCCCTGAGTGGGCGCGGCCCCAGCGGCTCCCCCGACAGTAGCGGTGCTGGCCCCGCTCCGTCCAGGCCCCGCCTTGCCGGTCTATGACACGTGCGAGGCTCCATCTACCTTCTCAAGCTGGTGACTCAAAGGCCACCCTCCTGGGTGTCACACAACAGTCTCCGTGGTGGGTGGTCTGTTGTCAAGGTTATTCGCTCCTTTGTATGCATCCGTTTCAGCCAGGGCTTAGAGCCTCGTCTTTTGTCCACGCTGCTACAGGCAACAAGGGAAATGACAAGACGTAGTCACTCTCGAGGGGCCAGGATCTGGTGGGAGAAATCAGACAGGATGAGGAAGCGGCACGAGCGCTCATGAGCACGACACGAGAGGCAGGGCCGGGAGTGCAAACGGCAGAGCGGGGACTCTGGGTTCTACCTGAACGAATGGTCTGCTTTCCTCTCTCGGGCCTCCAGCTCCTTGGCTGCTAAATGGGGGAGCTGGACTCGGGGGGCCCAAGCTGTTTTAGAACACAAATAACCGAGCCACACACATCGTGTCCTGGTGAGTTAGGGACATGGAGAAAGTGCGTGCAGGGTCTTTGGGCCACACAGTGTATGACAGAGGCTGGGTCCCAGTTGGAAACTGACAGGGCAGGGTCAGGAAGGCCACTCAGGCCCATTGGAGGTCGGGGACGCGGAAGGCCCAGATGCTCGAGGAGCCAGGAGCACGGTGGGCCCTCCGCAGGAGGCCAGCGCTAAGAGAGAGCCCTGGGCTGGATGGGCCTTTGCAATGAGGACTGTCACCTTTCCATTTTGTCCCACTGATCCCAGAGAGCTGGTCGGGCTGGGAGACATGTTTTATTTTTATTTTTTTATTTTTATATTTTTTATATATTGTATTTTTATATTTTTAATTTTTATATTTTTTATATATTATATTTTTATTTTTAATTTTTATTTTATTATTTTATTTTAGCTATTTTTCCTCCTTGGCGTATCATCTTTAAGATATGCTTTCTCCCCTCTTTGTTTGCATGAGCCCATCCAATCCCTCCTGTCCCCCAGAACTCTCAAGCTCATTATGGAAAACACCAGTCTGACCTTGGGAAGTGCTGCAAGGACAAGAGCCCTACCAGCCCGTTGCTCCTCAACGCGGCTCCCGCTGTCTCTGTCTCCCGTGCCTGTCGAAGAACTGCCAGCAGTTCCTAAAGCCCCAAATCATAGCTCAGGAATCAAATCTATTTGCAAGGAGAAAAGCAGTGTGTGTTCGGGGGGGCCGTTGGCCCAACGTGGCGGGCCGGGCCGATCCGAGGCCAGCACGTTTACTCCCATCAATCAGGGAACTCGGGGGTGAGTCCGGCCTTTCACCTTCTGGGTGGTTTGGCAATCACGGAGGTCAGCCCGGTGGTGTTCTCAGAATGCTCGTCTGAGACAGTCCTGAGTCAAGGCAGCGGGGCGGTCAGGAAAGCAAAGCCAATCTGATGTTGAGGGAACGCGAGGGCTGGGGGGCTGGGTTAGCCCCGTGTTTGCTGTCACGGGAAATCACTCAGCTCCTCCAAGGAAGCAAACCGCGCATAGGCGAGGCGTTATTAGCATAGTCAGATAAGTGCATCAGGATAAAGCAATACTGTGACTAATTTGCAAACTTGTGCCAGGAGGGTCCTTGGCGGTGATTCTGGAGTTACCGGCCTTCCGATACAACCTTCCCCCCATCTGCACCTGGGTCAGTTTCGGAGCCCACGGTTTACTCTGTGGCTTCTGGGAACCGTCTTTCTGTTCCCGATGCAGATCGGTGATGTCTTGCAACGCTAAGTGCTGGAAATTGTGGTTTCCAGGATTTTTTAATTTATGATTTCAAATATTTGCATTTGGTTAGGAGTGAAGCCAGCCCGGGTGTAAAGTGGGAGTTTGATGGAAGGTTTCCACGTGCCCGGGATGGCATTTCAGACCACAGACCTGTCACGCCAGAGAGACTCACGGATTTGCCCCGAACCTGCTTCTCTTCATCCTCAGATCAACTTGGGACTCGAGGTGTCTCCAGCAGCACTACTTAGAATTTTCCCCAAGATGTAGACGATTAATCAAGGCTCCCAGGACCACAATGACCCATTGTCCCAGAAGGCATTCCTTCTGCTGGCATCTGACCCTTTCCTCTCGGGGTGAGTGTGCATTTTCCCAAACTCCTAAAGGACAAAACCTCAAGAACAATGGCCCTGCGTGTAGCTTACATTTGCACGAAGGAACAGAGGCTTTTTGTTGCTGGAGGTAGGGGAAAAGGGCATAAATTAACTTAATCTTTATATTCTCATGAAAAACATACGTCTGTTCTGAAGAGGACAGCATTCCGCTCAGTGTTTAATTTTTCAAAGACTATACTGCACAAAAGCCCATCATGATAATATGAAAGGGATTAAAATAAAAGGCTCCAGGACAATCTGACCATTCTGACAAATGTAATTATTTTCCTTTTCTGTTTCCCTCTCTCCCTTATCCACACCAAGTTTTTACCCAGTTGTCGTTAAAGCTCCCTTTGCTTTTAAAAGCATTACATTGTGATGGAGATATCTCTTTTAGGTAGTTATGTACCATTATTAAAGATTCAAAATATCATTAATTTCCTTCAAGCTCTATTATGTTTATCATCGATCACTGTGTCAGCACATTAATCACTTCTGTGGTTGCCTCAGGATTGTTGCTTAACTATCTACTTTTAATAGAAATCTGACCACTCTGGCCTTTCTCTGCACCAACAAAGACAGACCGTTTCATGAGCTGCCGATCCTTTGAAACAAGTGAAGTCTTTTAATGGTCTCCTACATGGTTGAGATTTTTTTTCAGATAATGAAAATCAAAGGCCAGAGAAGTTTGTGGAAACAAGGAGAAACATCCCTATTCTCCCACAGCCCCTGGATGTGGAGCAGTTGTGGGCGCAGAGGTGACAGCAGCTCTGACCAAGGGAAGCTTCTCGGCAGCCCTGTGTCCCCCTGTGGGACTGACCGCTGGCCAGGCAGCAGAGACGAGAAAATCAGCCCAGGTTTAATGAGGGTGGAGGCTTCGATGCTGCCTCTTTCTGAGCCCCCAGTCCAGCGTGTAAGGAAGATTGGCAACATGGGCTTTGGAATCAGACTTGCCTAGTTACTCAGTAGGTGATGTCGGGTAAGTTAGCTGACCATCCTGGTTCTTGATTCTTCGTATCTGAAACACATCACGTCAGGCATCCATTCAATAAATGTTTATTGAACATGGCTCTGGATGCGGGGAATGTAATGGCGTTCATGTGCTTGGAGTGACATGGGAGCAGCCCCCCGGACACTTCCCTCCTCATCGTCCCGGAAATCCCCAAGTGCATTCAGGAGGGTGAACAGAGCTCCGTGTTGTAAGAGCCCATGGGAGGGAAGGTGAGCTTGTTAGGCTGGTGAGAGCATGTGTGAACCAGCAGAGGACTGAAGGGAACAGCATTTCAGGAGAGGGACTAGAAAGTGCATAGGCTCTATACTAAGAGGTAGCATGGCAACTAGAAAGTATGGCATGATGTAATGTCACCCTGAGTACAGTGTAGAGGTGCTCTCCCAGGTGAGCTAGAGAAGATGCAGGGAGACCAAGGAGTCTCCAGGGAACTCACCTGACTTGCTCTCCATTAGGGTCCGGCAGCTGGCTCAGCACCTCAGGTCGAGTAAGCGCTGAAGGAACAATTTCTTCAGTGAATGAATTGTCCTGGTGATAGTTATAGAGACGGGGAGACAGAGACGGATTCCAGAAATATTTAGGAGGTAAGGAGGATGGTCATTGCTGCCTGTCCCGGGATGAGTCCTCATGTAGACAGCCCCATGGATGGAGGCTGGGAGCCCACGTCCTGCTCCCACTGACTGTTGGCAATGCAAGATGGCCTCCACGGGGCTCCTGAAGCCCATTGGCTCAGTCCACGGTTCCTTAGCCTCCAGAAGCTGAGTCAGGCCCATCTCAGTTGACCACAGAGGGACACAGTGAGTGAGCCTTGTCACGCACGCACATTTCAAGCCCACATCCCTCTGGCCAAGCTGAGCCCAAGGTCAGAGTGGGAGGTCATTGTAAAGTCACCGTGGCTACGGGAGGGAGGGGTGAAGAATGGGAGCCATAGTGAATTTCTATGAAACTATGAGCTAACAGATGCCTTACTCTTTCTCATCTCTTCAAATACCTTGGTTAAGAAGTCTATTTTTTTCTCCTATTTCCCTCGTGCCCTCTCCTCTCTGGTCTGTCCAGTTTTTCCCAGCTGTAACCTAGCCAATTTAAAATTAATACCCAGTCATGAAAATCTTCTGAAAGTGGCATGCCATTTATAATACAAATCCTACCCCGTGGTGTATTTAACCTTGAATATTATATGAGTTCATTCTCTGAGACCATTAGCTGTATCTCTCTCATAACGTATTGTCATATTTTCTGTGGGTTGTAAAGCCCACAGTGGGCACTGAGTATGTGCTTGCTGGTTACAGATCTATACCACCTTTCTGCTTTATCCATTGTCAGTGTCTTTGGAACATAGGCATCCTCATTTCCAACATCTTCCATAAGATGATAACAACATCTAAAAACTATGTAGGGCTTACTGTGTACCAGGAACTGTTCTAAGTGCTGATTTCATACGAGTATTTGAGGGTTCTATGCTCCCCCAACATGAATAGGCTGGAATACGATGGATTCAAGAGGGTCTCAAAACACACACTCATACTACAGATATTATATAGTTGGTAAGAAGTTTTCCATGGGAAACGAGCTTATTTTTTACTTAGCTGTATGTTCAAAGCCCTTCTGTTCAATTTTTCATACCGAAGTGTTCCCTTTATAAATGGTACATTCCTTTACTTAAGAAAGAAACCCAACATTTACGGTAAAGAGTTCTATTTTGTACTTGCCAGAGCACAAACTCAGGGGGAGATGGGAGCTGATGAAGGGCCTCGGGACTCTAAGACTGCCACATCTGACTGATGAAGACGAAGGGGTACATGGCTACAGCCCAAGATTGCCAAGGATTTCACAGTGCTCCCACTCCACTTTTAACTGTGCTATAAAAATTCATTTCCCAACTAGAACTTGGCTCTGAAGGTTCAAGTTTGAAAGGCTGCAGTCACACTGAGCCATACTTCTCCCCAAGTGGAAAATAACATTCTATTTGATGTCGAGTGGGTCTGTGACCAAGAGTGAGAGAGTGAGAAGAAAGAAAACTCTTTTAAGCAAATGAAAGTAAGAGTTGGTTTTTTTATTTGGAATTCCTGGCACACTCGTCTGATGTTTAAAAATTGCCTGCCAGGCTCTCATGGTTTACGTGCAGGTAATGGACATCTTCATTCTGGTGGTGACATTTAAGAGCCTCGAGTCCTGACAGGGAGAATCTTAATAGAAGCACAGTATGGAAATATGGATCATTTTATAATGCATGTGGAAAACCCACTACTTTCTTGTGTAGAGCAGTTCTGACATCTGGCAATTTCCCACCAGTCTGAGCACTCTCTGCTCCTCCATATCTCTCTCTCTCTCACACACACACCCCTAAGAATCAAAGTGATGTTGAACGTAACTTCACGCCCTCTATTCCAGTGGGTCATGGGTGACGGTCTGTGTTCATGCGGTTGGTCCAAGTTACAGGACAGCATGTAGTTGCTCGAAGCTTCTATGTGGTCTTTCAACTGTCTTTGAGCCTAATAATCATACACTATTTCATCAAATTAAAGGACAAAAGTTGACTTAGGTGTTTCTCTGTTATTCAACATTTATGTGCATCCTATTATTTTTCTCTAACAGATAGTATGTCAAATAACTGCTGTTTTTTATATAGCTTATATCTTCCATTTATTCATTTCCCATAGTCTTTCCTTCCAGATACGTTTCTCTAACTGGGAAGACTAGGCAAACAATTGAGTTGCCATAATACAGTTGTCCACAAAAGGTGTGGTCAAATTTATGATGCTGCCTGCTGTAGGTTATACACACACACTCACACACACACACACAAGTACATGAATGTGGTTGTGTTGTCTTCTTTCCCATCCAATTTCACCAGCAACAGATCTTATGATTTTAAACTATTTTTCTAATTTATGTTTAAAATGGTTCTCATGTTTGCTCTTACATTTATTTCTTTTTCAGGTGCTGGTTGACTCCTTTTACCTTCTTTTATGTGTCTATCTTTTATATTTGGCCATGACTCATTCTCCTAGAGCATCTTTAAGCCCTTCCAAAATGTGTGAGTATTTTCAAAGGGTATTATCAATGTGAACCATACTTGCCAACACAATTTATGTAAACATCTTACCTTACATGTTAACCTCTATATTTTAACCTAGTACTTTTTTTTAACCAATGTGGTAAAATTTTTTAATTGAATTGTTCATCAGTTTGCTTCATATATTTTTTAATATTGAAAAAATATATTATTTTTATTTATCCAAAGGCAGGCTATTTTCTGTGGATTTTTCTCTATGTATATGCTTGCAATAATTAAATAACCTCTTTTATTTGGGGGACACTGTGTAAACTGGTACATGTCAGTTTTTCTTCATATTACAAGATTATCCCAATGTTATTTATATTACAATTCATCCTTATCTCTTTTTTCCCCAAAGATTGTGTAATAAAATACTGGGGTTCATTTTGCCTTGTGTATTCTACTCATTCATCCTTATTTCTATTTTTAACAACTCCATATACCTTTTTATTATTGTTACAGGAGCCAATATTCTATTTTTGAAAAGGCTACATTTTGGTCCATTTTCTTCTGTTTGAATATTCTCTACGATACCCACACAGGGGAAAGACGCTAGATTTTGTGAACATAAAGCTTACACAGGTAGGGGACCCTTTTAAGAAAGACAAGACAAAATTATAAATGCGAAAGGTCCGGGCTACCTGTGAAGGGCCGGAGAACATGAGGAACCCCGAGCTCAGCTTGCTGAACTTCGTGGGGTTGCAAGTGGTCCCACCTGTCTCACCGCCATCTTGCCATCTCACCAGTGAATGGGTAGATCCTCATGCCACCCAGTGAGAATCCTATTTACATCTTAACTGGAATCCCATTGCATTTGTAAAATAGAACACAACATTTTCCACTTAATTTGTTTTCTTTCTTTAACCTTTACCCACGACTCATCCATCTAATAATAATTCATTGAGTACCTATCATCAATTCTGCCATTTTGCAAGTTTTTTTTATGATGTCATTTATTGTAAGTAATTGGATTTATTACTATTTCAAAGCTTGAGTCTTTTAAGAATGGGATCTTGAATTTCATAATGGCATGATTTGCTAATGGCTTTGCTTATTTTTTTATGGTTAGTGACTTTCCTTATTTTTTTTTTCTGTATATTTTTCTTACAATCATCCCTTTCATGGAAGCCTAGGTATTAACCTTTTGGTTTTCTTTTTTTTTTTTTTTTTTTTCAGGTAGTTTGTCTTTTAGATTTTCTTCAGAGTAGATCAGGTTGTCTTTAATTAGATTTTAAAATTCTAAGTGTGGTTGTTCCTTGTTTAAAACTCACCCATAGTCCCTTATTACTCTTAATTTTTAAAAAATAATTTTCAGTTGTTGCAGGGGCGCCTGGGTGGCTCAGTGGGTTAAAGCTTCTGCCTTCAGCTCAGGTCATGATCTCGGGGTCCTGGGATCGAGCCCCACATCGGGTTCTTTGCTCGGCAGGGAGCCTGCTTCCTCCTCTCCCTCTGCCTGCCTCTCTGCCTACTTGTGATCTCTCTCTCTCTGTCAAATAAATAAATAAAATCTTTTTTTAAAAAAGTAATAAAGTAATTTTTAATTGTTGCAAAAAACATAATATAAAATTTACCACCATAACCATTTTTAGATGTACCATTTATTAGAGTTAAGTATATTCACACTGTTGTGCAACAGATCTCTAAAACTTTTTCATCTTGTCAAACCAAAACTCCGTCCCCACTAAACACTAGCTCCCCATTCTCTCTACCCCCCAGCCCCTGGCAACAACCATTCTAGTTTCTGTCTCCATGAATCTGACTACTCTAGGGACCTCATGTAAGTGGCATCCTGCCGCATCTGTCCTTTTGTAACTGGCTTGTTTCACTTAACATAATGTCATCAAGATTTGTTTATGCTGCAGCGTGTGATAGGATTTCCTTCCTTTTTAAGGCTGAGGATCATTCCCTTGTATGGGTAGACCACATGTTTATCCATTCATTTGTTGACAGATCCCCATTCCTTTGATGGAATCCCAGGTCCCCTGCAAATCCCCACAACTGGTCTTTTCTCCTCCGAGGCCTCACCCTGGTTCACTTCCCTGGAGTAAGGCTCCCTTTTCACTGCTTTCTTTCTGTTTGATGCTGCCTCAGGGCCTTTGCACATGTGTGTTCCCCTTCTGCTGCTAATGTTCTTCCCTATATCTTTCATTTCAAATGTTACTTCCTCACTGAGGCCTGATTACTCGTTGAAGTAGAGGCCCCATCTCTGTCACATGCTACCAGGCTACCGTTTTAGACTTTTACTCATCACATGAATCATGACCAGCCAGCCATTCACCTGTCCCTTAATTCCAGGGCTTGTTGTCCCATGTCCCTGCTAGCAGTAAACTCCACGCGGGATGAAGGTTTATTTAACCGACTCACCACTCTGTCTCCAGGTCCAGCTAGCTGCTGGCAGGTGCTTATTAAATATCTGCCCACTGAATTTCCTCAACATTATTTATTTTTCCTATGTTATTGCATTGGGGGGAACTTAAAAAACAGAACAGTAGTGGAGATGGTGCTTCTTTTTGTTTCGTTTTTGAGCCGACGTTGTCTTTCAGGTGGCCTACCGTCATGTATCGTGTGGTGTTTTAAATAGTATTTAAGCATTTTAACGAAAGGATTTTTAGAATAGTTTTGTTAGGGATTTATGAAGAACCTCAGTATCTACTTGCAAAGTTATTCTTTGTTCATCTATGCGAGGACAGCAGGCACCAGGGACCCTCTGGGTCAGAGACCTTGGCTCTAAAGTAACAGCAGCGACCAGTGCGTCACTCTGTTAAATGACTTTAATTGCTTTGGGTAAGAGGAGTCACCCTGGCATTAAATGACTCTCTAAAATTATTTTGACATTGACTGGGACAACTAAAACCAACAATGTCTCTGACTGAAAAATGTGGTTGCTTAAAGACTGAGCTGTTTGGGAATGCTGAACTACCTTATGTCATGTGTCTGGCCTCTTTCTTTATGGCTTTGTGCTAGGAGCTGTTTGCAACTACAGCAGGGTTAATGATCTCAGCGATGTCTTTCCCATATGCTGGCGGGCAGAACAGGAAGGCTGGTCTTAGAACCCTCACCTTATGGAACAGGCATTGGGCTGGGCTGAGTACCTCGGGTGCCTTGGGCTTGTAGGGGGCATCCATTCTGCAAGCCTGTCCGTGTAGGACATACAGGATGCCATGTGGGAGCCATGTCTGCCTCTCAAGTGAGGTCAGCCCAGGTTGGATCCTTCTAGCTCTAGGGCCCTGGACATGTTGCTCAACGTTTGGTGCCTCCATCTTGCTTTCCGTGTCAAGAGAATACAAGACATGGTCCTCAGGGGACTTGAGGGATCAGAAGTTAGGGATGGAGCCCCCAAACCAGAGGAGGTGCTCAAGAGACAAGAACTATTGTTAGTACCGTCTGAACTCTGTGGTCACCTTTCCATTTTTACCCAATTAATTACACCAGTGTACCGTCACCTGTGTCTCTCTGACTGTGTCTCTCTCATTTTCTCTCTCTCTCCTCCTTTAAGTGCTTTCAGCCATACAGATTTTTCTCAGGCTCATACTATCTGTGATCCCTTGGAATCCATCCTGGAGCTGTTGTTTCAAAGCGCTAGAAGGACTCATGGGATGAATTTCAGGTTTAGTCCCATGATGCTTTAGAAGAGACCGTTGAGTCTTTCTGGGATTATTCTGAAATGGGCAGAAGAATGAAAACAGAATGTCAAGGAGTTGGATCAAAATGGAAATTTCATGTTAGCCACTGAAATTAGATTCCCTGACCCTATCGGCAAACCCTGATAAATTGAACGTGCACAGAGAAGGCTCGGTGACATTTCAAAGAAAAGATACGTAACAAGAAACCCCAGTGTAAGCGATGAGACGCTCCAGCACGGCCTTCTCTGGGTGACAAGTCTGGCTCTTGGTGATGGGAATTCACACTTGGTAATGGGCCCATAGGGTGGCCAGCTCGGTGGCCAGTGTCCTCCTCGGCATGGGCTGCCATACACCGCACCGCAGACCGAGCGGCTTCAGCAACAGACATTTATATCCTCGTGGTTCTGGAGGCTGAGAGTCTGAACTCATGGTGTTATCAGGGTTGGTTTCTTCTGAGAACTCTGTCCTTGGCATACCAACAGCTCCTTCCCCTTCTTCACGTGGTCTCTCCTCTGAGCTTGTCTATGCGCTAACCTCTTCCTCTTACAAGGACATGGGTCATATGGGATTAGGGCCCAAACTAATGGCCTCATTGACCTTAATTACCTTTTTAAAGGCCCTGCCCCAACTCATACTCTGAGGTTTTGGGAGTTAGGTCTCCCACATGTGAATTTTGGGGGGGTACATAATCCTTCACATAACAGATGGGTTTTCTTATCTATTTTGTTCCTCTGTGGCTTCTTAGGGCTCTTTTTCATCCTCTAACATACAGAGCAAAGTGGCCTCTGATTGAAGGATTTTTCCCTCAAATAAGCCATCACTCAGATATTAGAGTGGGGTGCTTCAGCACTGGCCCCAACTTTAAATCACCAATTCCTGAAGTTGGGCTTTCCAGAAGCCTTTTCTTTTGTCCAGCACTGATTTCTACTGTAGTCTTAAAACTGGGATTTACTTATTTTTCTAAATGAGATAATGCTTCTATATTTTGGAGTATTTTATGGTTTATGAGCATATTTTAAATATATATATATATGCTTTTGACTCTGACAAACAAGGTAAACCCTAGCATCCATGTGTATGAATTTATTTCAGTTTCTTGGATTGAAGCCATGACAATGTAGAGAAAGGTTTGGGGTCTTTTGTTTTGTTTTGTTTTTGTATTTCACATAGTCCCAGATTATGTTGAGCAGGTAGCCCGATCTGTTTTCTAAATTAAGCTAATAAAGGTAAAAATGTTGGAAAATAAAACATACATGTCCTTAAATGACTAAAGATATTATACATGTTCACAAATAATCCACATTGAAAACCCTGGTTAGTATTAAAAGCTGAGCAAAGAAAAACAATAGAAAATCAGGGGATAAAATTGTCCAACATAGGTGTAGACTCCAAAAGGTAGACCTCAATTTGAGGGAAATCAGGAAGTGCCACCCTCCGAAATAGAAGCTGGAAATGATCAATATAAAATAAATGAGCTATTGAAAGTAAAGTAAACACTACAAACAACTCTGTGCTCACAAATATGGTAATCTAGATGAAATAGACCAATTCTTTAAAAGACACAATTTGCCAAAACTCACAGAAGAAAAAAATAGATCATCTGTATAGGCCTGTATCTATTGAAGAAATTGAATCAATAATTAAGCTTCCATAAAAGGAAGTGCCAGGCTTAGGTGGGTTGACTGGTGAATTCTACCGAATATTTAAGGAAGAAATCATACCAATTATGAGACATAATAAGAAAAGAAAGATGAAGACATTTTAAGAAAAAAAAAGTTCAGAACAGTATCTCTCATGGACAACAGACGCAAAAATCTTTAACAAAATATTGGTGGATCTATCTAATACTTTATAAAACTAGTTATATAAAGTGGGATTTATCCCAGGTCTGCAAGTCTGTCTCAACATTCAAAAATCGATGGAAGCGATCACATCAATGGCTATTTCTGGGAATCTGCTGTATAGATAAGCCACCATACCGGGTCATTTGCCAGTGTGTTGTGGAGGACCAATGGTGTTTCTGGCAGTGTTGGCTGGAGGTTACTTCTGTGATATCACAGGTGTACCTTTCAGAGCAGCACTGAGTGATGCCCAGGCTTGGGTATGGTGTCCTTTTCCTAGAGTCCAAATGCTTAGTCACCCTTGAAAGGCTCTGAGAAGTCTCACCAAGAAATCAAACAAATCCCGATTAACTCATTTAACCCAGTGTATAGGAGATGTGATAGCGGGGCTCTCTCAGTAGGGTCATAGTCATAGTAACTGAGCATGACCCTTTGATGTGCATTACCTCCTTTAATCCCTATATTACCCTACAGAATTTGCAGCCAGAAGTACCCATATTTTACAAATGATGCAACAGAATCTACCAGAGAGGAAATACATCAACCAAATCAAGCAACGGTAGGAACTGGATCTGAGTCTCGGAGGCTGGACACAGAGGCCACACCGTATACATTCCCCTTCAGTGATGCTTGTGGGCTCTTCTGGGGGATCCCCAGTTCACATGGGAGGCACGTCCCAAGAATAGAGGTGGATAAATTGGGCTTCCTGAGCTGGATAACAGTATTTCTTAGGATCACCTGGCCTCTCCTTCACCTCTGGTGAGACACACTAATGAGCCCGTGGAGGAAACTTGGAAAGCAGCAGGAGTGGCGAGCACACGGGGCCTGGCAGTGGCTGGAAGCTACGATCATCCTCATGCCTCAATGGGCAAACGAGGAAGCTGTTTCCTGAACCTGGACTGTTGTATGGCAAGGCTGCCTGAGTGACATGGTGGCCCTTAGGACAGGGGAGTAGACCTCTGGCAGCCACCTGGCATGGGGAGTTGGGGATGGCCCTGCACACCCTGTCCTCCTCCCTCCCCTTCCTGTCCCCTGCTGTTCCCCCCATCCTCCCAGCAATAGGAAGCCTTAAGGCAGAAACCCTGTGAGTGCAATACATACTGGGCTTCCTTCTAGGGTTAGGGTTAGCTTTGTTTTCTCCCAATAACTTACAAACCAGCATCAGTTATTATATAATTCTTCTTTTCCCTGAATGGAGTGTTTATTGGTTATATATTGAATTCTAAAATGTAATAATCCTATTTTTGTTTATTCCGGTGTGCTATGTATGTTTTTTTAAAAACAGATTCTTCTAAAAAAACAACAACAACAACAACAACAACAACAAAAAACCCAAAAAAACCAGATTCTTCAAAGATGATTTGACCATAGAGTTGTGCGTCCATATCTGGGCTCTCTACTCTGTTCCACTGGTCTATGTGTCTGTTTTTGTGCCAGTACCATGCTGTCTCGGTGATCACAGCTTTGTAGTAAAGCTTGAAATCAGGCAACATGATGCCCCCAGCTTTGTTTTTCTTTTTCAACACTTCCTTAGCAATTTGGGGTCTTTTCTGGTTCCATACAAATTTTAGGTTTGTTTGTTCCAGCCCTTTGAAAAATGCCAGTAGAATTTTTATCAGGATGGCATTGAAAGTATAGATTGTTCTGGCAGTATAGACATTTTAACAATGTTTATTCTTCCAATTCATGAGCATGGAATGCTTTTCCACCTTTTTGGGACTTCTTCAATTTCTTTCATGAGTGTTCTGTAGTTCCTCAAGTACAGATTCTTTACCTCTTTGGTTAGGTTTATTCCCAGGTATCTTGTGGTTCTTGGTGCTATAGTAAATGGAATCGATTCTCTTAATTTCCCTTTCCACATTTTCATTGCTAGTGTATAAGAAAGCAATGATTTCTGTGCATTGATTTTGTATCCTGCCACATTACTGAATTGCTCTATGAGTTCTAGTATTTTGGGGGTGGAGTCTTTTGGGTTTTCCATATAAAGAATCATATCATCTGCAAAAAGAGAGAGAGTTTGACTTCTTCTTTGCCAATTTGAACACCTTGTATTTCTTTTTGCTGTTGCTAGGACTTCTAGGACAACAAGAGTGCCGAGAGTGGGTATCCTTGTCGTGTTCCTGATCTCAAAGGGAAGGCTGTCAGCTTTTCCCCATTGAGAATGATATTTGCTGTGGGCTTTTCATAGATAGATTTTATGAAGTTGAGGAATGTTCCTTTTATCCCTATACTTTGAAGAGTTTTAATCAGGAATGGATGCTATATTTTGTCAAATGCTTTTTCTGCATCAACTGAGAGGACCATGTGGTTCTTCTCTCTTCTCTTATTGATTTGTTCTATCACATTGATTGATTTGCAAATGTTGAACCACCCTTGAATTCCAGGGATAAATCCCACCTGGTCCTGGTGAATAATCTTTTTAATGTGCTGTTGGATCCTATTAGCTAGGATCTTGTTGAGAATCTTGGCATCCATATTCATCAGGGATATTGGTCTGAAATTCTCCTTTTTGATGGGGTCTTTGTCTGGTTTGGGGATCAGGGTAATGCTGGCTTCATAGAAAGAGTCCAGGAGTTTTCCTTCTGTTTCTATTTTTTGAAACAGTTTCAGGAGAATAGGTATTATTTCTTCCTTGAATGTTTGGTAGAATTCCCCAGGGAGTCCGTCAGGTACTGGACTCTTGTTTTTTAGGAGGTTTTTGATCACTGCTTCAATCTCATCACTAAATTTTGGTCTATTCAGGTTGTCAATTTCTTCCTGTTTCAGTCTTGGAAGTTTATAGGTTTCCAGGCATGCATCCATTTCTTCTTGGTTACTTAACTTATTGGCATACAGCTGTTGATAATAATTTCTGATGATTGTTTCTATTTCCTTTGGATTAGTTGTGATCTCTCCCCTTTCATTCATAATTTTGTTAATTTGGGTCCTCTCTCTTTTCTTTTGGATTAGTTTGGCCAATGGCTTATAGATCTTATTGATTCTTTCAAAAAACCAGCTTCTGGGTTCATTGATGCATTCTACTGTTTCTCTAGTTTCTATGGTCAAATAGTCTTTGACAAAGCAGGAAAAAAATATTCAGTGGAAAAAAGACAGTCTCTTCAATAAATCGTGCTGGGAAAATTGGACACCTATATATAGAAGAATGAAACTTGACCATTCTCTTACACCATACACAAAGATAAACTCAAAATGGATAAAAGACCTCAACATGAGCCAGGAATCTATCAAAATCCTAGAGGAGAACATAGGCAGTAGCCTCTTCGACATCGGTCACAGCAACTTCTTTCAGGACATGTCTCCAAAGGCAAAAGAAACAAAAGCAAAAATGAACTTTTGGGACTTCATCAAGATAAAAAGCTTCTGCACAGCAAAGGAAACAGTCAACAAAACAAACAGGCAACCCACAGAATGGGAGAAGATATTCGCAAAGGACACTACAAAGGTCTGATATCTAAGATCTATAATGAACTCCTCAAACTGAACACTCAAAAAACAGATAAACACGTCAAAAAATGGGAAGACATGAACAGACACTTCTCCAAAGAAGACATACAAATGGCTAACAGACACATGAAAAATTGTTCATCATCTTTAGCCATCAGGGAGATTCAAATCAAAACCACACTGAGATACCACCTTACACCAGTTAGAATGGCCAAAATCAACAAGACAGTAAACAACAAATGTTGGAGGGGATGTGGAGAAAGGGGAACCCTCCTCCACTGTTGGTGGGAATGCAAGTTGGTGCAGCCACTTTGGAAAACAGTATGGAGATTCCTCAAGAAATTAAAAATAGAGCTACCCTATGACCCTGCAATTGCACTAGTGGGTATTTACCCCAAAGATGCAGATGTAGTACAAAGAAGGGCCACATGTACCACAATGTTCATAGCAGCAATGGCTACAATCTTTCAACTGTGGAAAGAGCCAAGATGCCCTTCAACAGACTAATGTATAAAGAAGATATGGTCCATATATATAATGGAATATTATGCCTCCATCAGAAAGGATGAATACCCAACTTTTATATCAACATGGATGGGTGTGGAAGAGATTATGCGGAGTGAAATAAGTCAAGCAGAGAGAGTCAATTATCATATTAGTATGGTCTCACATGTGGAGCATAAGGAATAGCATGGAGGACACTGGGAGAAGGAAAGGAAGGGTGAATTGGGGGAAATCGGAAGGGGAGATGAACCATGAGAAACTGTGGACTCTGAGCAACAAACTGAGGGTTTTGGAGGGGAGGGGGGTGGGGTGTTGGGCGAGCCTGGTGGTGGGTATTGAGGAGGGCACATATTGCATGGGGCACTGGGTGTGGTGCATGAACAATGAATCTTGGAACATTGAAAAAATAAAAGTAACTAAAAAAACCCATATTTTGTATATATGTAATATACACATGATATGCTGTATTCTTACAATAAAGCTAGAGAAAAGAAAATATTAAGAAAATCATAAGGAAGATAAAATACATTTACATTCCTGTACCGTTATAAAAAAAAAATCCACATAAAAGTGGACCCATGCAGTTCAAACCCGTTGTTCGAGGGTGAACTGTACTATGGTGGAGCAGAATGATTTTAAAAAGGAAAAAAAATCCCCCAGCTGGTTCAACACACACACAGGTGCTTGCCAGGGCTGGAGGGAAGAGGGAACAAGAGACTGCTTCATGGATACAGGGTTTTCTGTTGGAGTGATGAAAATGTGCTCTATCTAGATGGGGGTGTGGTGACTGCACAGCACTGTAAATGTTCTAAATGCCTCTGAACTGTTCACTTTAACATGATGAATTTTGCATAATGTGAAATTTACCTCAATAAACCAAATTTTAAATGTGGAAAAAAAAAACCAGATTCCTCATTATCACACTCATTTGCTTTTTGGTGAAGTTTAATATCCAATGGGGCTAGCAGGGCTCATTTTGTTGGCCAAACTACGATTTTCCCATGATGTGTGTTAACTGACTAACACTTAGAAGCCTTCTGATTGCCGTGGGCGGAGTACCTGGCCCTTGCTAGGTATTTAGTACATTTTAACACTTGGCGAGGTCTGCTCTACCCTGCTTTCCTTTTCATTAAAAACAAAAATTTTCTTTAAAAGTGCCCCTCTGCATGTTTCCTGGGATGATTTATTTCATCCTGAGTGTCAACCTCATTAGTCTTCTGCTTTTCAGACCAGAATTTCTGACAGTAGCCTAAGTTTGGGTTTGGTCTTCGGTTATGCCCCTAAGTCTCATTCGAGCAATGCTGCCTTATTGCAAACGGACGTTTTGCCCAGGCACACGGCACTTGTTCAGTGTAAATGTTTTGCTTTTAATGAGGAAAATTTAGACTTAATATCTGCAAGGAAAAGTAAGAGTCTGCTCTCTGACATCACTCCTAATCCTCTGGGATGCTGGAAACATGCAACATCTGAGTACAATAAACAATAATAAGACCTAATGATGTTTCCATTGCTCAGCATCTCTTAATGACCTGTCTGCAGATTTTCCAAATACCCTACACAAATAATCACAATAAAGTTTCAAAACCACAGGCATCGTTAGTTTGTATATCCTGAGAATTACTCTGCTGAGCTAAATAGGGACATGCACACGTGGTATAAAATTCCTGGCAGAGAGAAACATCTATCACAGCACATGGGGAAATGCTTAATGAGTTACACAAAAACAAAACGTCCAGACTCCTGAAGGTTTGATTTGTGGTGCCTCTTGAAGCAGGCACTGAGGACGGAAGGGTCGGGATGATTAAGCTCCAACCTGAGCCAGTGGAACAATGCAAAAAATTCAGTCTTCAGTTTGGCTTTTTTTTTTTTTAAACTTTAAATACTTTCGGGTTTTGCATCGCTCTTAAATGTACTAAATAACACTTGCAAGAATCCCACCAATGCAACAGCAAGACAAAACCATAATTTATTGGGGAAATTGACCAAAACAAAAACACATTTCTGGAAAAGGTGAAGAATGACTTTACCTTTCCCTTCCCCTTTTGCTGAGCAGGTCTGTGTACTTGGCTCCGGCAGGAAAAGCAAGCGTTGATAAATTAGGTGTTGCAAGCACCCCCCTGCCATGGTAGGATGGAGAACCTGTTGGCATACTTCCCCCTAATTACCTGTCACTTTCTCTCTCTCCCTGGGAATGTCAGGGAGTAGTCCCGAGAACTTACGGCTTCACGCGGTGGGCGGGTCGAGACCTCTTAGAAGAAAGAATAAAACCTCCCATTCAAATATCTGTCTTGCCAACACTCATATTGTGTACTTCCCACAGTCCCAGTGTGCAACCGAGTGATGCATGCAGGTCAGTCCGTGTATTACCTTCGGAGGCCGTGAGTGTTCTTAGGAGGGCAAAGTGGAAATAGGGGGTCTCTCTCTTGAAGACACGTAAGATAACCAAATGTTGCTAAATGAACATTAGCCAGGAATAAGAGGTAGTATTTGTGTTTATAGGTGAATTAAAAAGTGCAAAGAGAGGCCAATTATTTCTGAGAAGATGCCCACCAGTTTCATGGTGGGCTTTCCGATGGTCATCTGTGTCTTTCCAAATCCAGACCCCACTCCCACTTTGGACGTAGCATCAGAGGTTTCTGGAGTTTAAAATATTGATGGAAAAAATTATATTGTTATAATGATGGAAAAATTATATATATTATAATACTATGTATATATAATGCTATATAATGATATACATATGCATTACTGTTGTATTTAGAAACTTAAGCATAACTGTTGTTGGAGATAAGCAGAAAATCTTAAAAATCATAACAAGAAAAGAGAGAAAACGTTGCTTAAGCAATATGGCCAAATGTAGGGAAGGAAATAAATTGGAAACATAAAGCTGGAAATCATAAGCTCGGATGACAGACTTACGGCCAAGCAAACAGTTAATGTGGCAAAATAAATGTGTTAAACTATTGTGTTAAAGGACAGACTCTCAAGACTGTATAAAAACAAATGCAGACCTGTAACTCCCTTCAGATTGTCTCTTTAAAACATGACTGTCTTAATGGAGAAAGCAGATTTTTGGGAAAAGGATTTCCTGTCCTACAGGGCGGAGAGAAAACCAGCAAGAAGGCACCCATCCATGTGTCCATCGTTCATTCGTTCGCCTGACCCATGTATCCAGAATGTCCACCAGGCTTGAGGTGGGTCAGGGCACGTGATAGAATGAGACGCCGCGTCAGCTCTCGGGAAGTGGCCCTCTGGAGAGGGGTACAGACATGGCTAAGGTGGGCCTCTTCTGCCGCTGTGAAGGAAAGAACAGATGCGGGCTGGTCCCCTGGCCCCCAGGGAAGACCTCAGTTAGGAGCAGTCATGGTCATTAGATAATGGGTTATGTGAGTCTCCATTCCATGCGGAAAAAATCAGAGAACTAACAGACACCCGTGCACTTAAAAATGGGACCCGTTCTGTGCACATTTCAATACTTTTTCTTCTTCTTCTTTTTTTTTTTCCAGTTCTTAATATTAACAGTTTTGCCATAAGGGTCACCTCTCAGAGCAGATACTGGCTATGCCTCATACCAGAACTTGACCCTTCGTCGGTCCCTTCAGTGGGTGAAGTCTGGGAGCCGGTTGAACACAAAGGGGCTCTAAGTTATACGTGTGAACTTTTCTTACCACACAAGGAGTGTAAAAAGGTCAGTGAACATCAGAATTCAAGAAATCCACCTGCACAGAACATGGAGTTGAAGTGACACGGGTTGGTGCGGGCTGGAAGCATGCAATTCCTTTCAAGTATATTTACATAACTGATCAGCATCGTGCTAGGTCTGAGGTTTCCCCTAGTTCGTGGAAGGTTTTTAATAGTTCTGCTTATTTTCAGAATCACTCAGGGGGAGCGTGAGATGATCACAGCTTTTCATGTGACTTCTGTCTGTCCAAAGGGTTCATACCTATTCCTGTTGGGGCCCATCTAGGTTGGGCCCCCCCAGAAGCAGACCCCATAATGAAGATGTGGGTGCAGGTCACAGGTCGCGAGCTTTGGAGGTGATCCTGAAAAACTATGGCAAAGGAGTCAGGAACCGCGTCAAGGAACGGCGAGAAACCAGCACCAGATGGCCTAACGAGCAGATCGCCCCTCTGGGCATTTGAGGCTCATTCCCACTTTGAACTCTGGGAGACCGCAGAAGACATGCCTCCAAATCGTCCCCCCACCCCCGGCGGGGCGGGGAGCTGGATACTTCCCCACCCTCTCCCTCCCACCATGGCGAAGGGCTGCTCTGCGCTGACTTCCCAGCTTGTTCCGCCAAGCCTGGGTCTGTGGCTGCAGAAAGACCTTCCGCACATGGTCACGGGGACCGTCAGCAAGAAGCCACGGGCGCACCCATGAACGGCGGTGCGAGCTGACACTGGGGACCCTCACACAGCCTATTAAAAGGTTGTCCCTCCACTCTCCTCCGCCCCCACCGTTTTCATTTCTTTGTTAAGTCGGTGCTTTGCGCCTGATTCTGCTAAACGACCATGGCCTCCCCGGGTTACACTTTCCCTCCCTTTCCTCCTTCCTGCCTGCCTGTCCATGTTTATCAAGCACCCCCTTGGTTCAGGCCTTGATGATGACAGATGCCCAGACACTTGTGTGCGTAGATCGTCCACGATGCTGTGCGTCAGCATAAAATACCGTGGACCTGCTGTCGCCTTCTAGCTCGGAAGCTGGAAGAGGGGATCCATCCATCCATCCATCTGCCTGTCTGACCCACTGACCCAGGCACTTATTTATTCAGAAAACAGTCATCGAGGGCTTGATGGGTGCTAGGTGGTGCCGTGGGGACATAGCAGTGACCCAGAAGGGTACCAACCTTTCCATCACAAGCGTCGCTTCCTTGTGAAGGGGACAGACAGACAGGAAGTTCTAGAATATGTCAGGGGCGCTAACCTGGTACAAGTCAGTGCTATGGAAACCTAAAGCAGGGGAGGGTGATGGGGAAGGTGAAGGGTCAGCCGACGTCTTACCAAGAATGTCTGGGAGCCGTTCCTCGGAGAAGGCGACATTTGCGTCCCCCTCACAAGGGGAGAGGAAGCTGGCCATGAAGGTGCCCACAGGAAGCAGAATTCCCGACCAAGGAATAGTGAGGTCTGGAGCTGTGCCACCAAGGAATATTCTAGAAAGACAAAGTCCATGCAGCTGGGCCACGGCGAGCCAGAGGATAAGGAGGCGCTGGATCATGAGGCACCGAGGCCGCTGGTCGGGAGGAGAAGTCCTGAGAGGGATCGGAGCTGCATGGTCCTGTGACCCAACTTGGGTTTTAACAGGGTTGCTCTGGCCGTGGTGTTTACAATAAACAAAAAGAGGGAGATTGTCCCGGGTAGCCTGGTTGAGAGGCGAGTGGGGTAACCCAGGGAAAAGACACACACGCAGTGCAGGGCTGCACTTACACGCTGCGTGCCCGCCCAAGGCTAGGGGGTGCCATCGCAGCAAACCGCGTTGCAGCCATGCAATGAGATCCCCTGCGTGGGCCAAGGAGTTGGCAGTAGATGGGGTGAAAGGTGCTAGGATTCTGGATCTCTCTGGAAGGGAAAGCAGCAGGACTCACCAACATGGTCCCCTTGGTTTTGGAAATGGAATCACCCTTGATCGGCTTCCTCCGAGGGTCCCGCTCCCCAGAGCAGGCACGGCGTAGAACTTCCATTTCGGTACTCTGGAACCAGCGGGAGGGCACCGAGTGGTCCCCTGCTTGTGTCGTAGGCCATCAATCTCCCCAGAGCCTGGGGAAGACAGAGCGGAAAGTGAGCCCAGATATATCTTTGGAGACAAGGTGCCTATTAATAGAATGTCATATGTGGTCAATGACATTGCAGGAATTTGTAAGTGTTTTCTGAAGGGAAAAATATTTTGTCTTTGATGGATTTTCTGTTTTACAGACATAATTAATCACAACGTCTTAATAAATCAATTTCTCTAATAGCAAAAATAATCTATGTTTTGCCAACTGGAAACACCACTTTCATTTAAGAAACGCTCTCCCTCAGTTGATTGTACTTCTTGGCGCCAGGAGCAAGAATTCTGTCCCCGCGCACAGATTATAATGATTCACGGACGAAGTAGGAAGTTTTCAGACCAGGAGACAGGGTTCAAACGCTTTTGCTTTACCAGATGGATTCTCATTCAGAAATGGATTTGACACAAAACAGTAAAATGCACAAGAACAATTGTTTTCCCAACTTCTGAGCAATAAATAAATGTGTCCAGAGTGTCACGAAATAATCCGGCATCAAAGAATGCCTAGAACACGGCAGGTGTTGGCTTAGTCCCACGACCTGCCCCCTGCAGGACCCCCTCCTCACCACCGCCAGGAGGCGGGCTGCGGTCTCTCCCGCACACCCGGGGGCGGGCCGGCCACCTGCCCGTGGCTTCCCACCTGAGCAGTCCTCGTTGTTGGAAAGTTCTTCTGTTAATCAGAAATCTGCCCTCCGTCATCTCCCCACCGGCCCTAGGTCTGCCTTCTGGAATTATAGAGAATGTATATGGTTCTTTTTGTGAGGACATAAAGAGGGGTATCAAGTCACTAGTAACATTTTATGGGTTTCGACCCACCTTCTCCCGGTGCCTCGGTCTGCCGCCACCGTGACCCGCTCCTGGGACCGTCTTCCCAAAGAAGCCGTTTTCCCTGAAGCGTGTCAAAGGTCCCCTGTCCCTACAGAGACCCACCCCGTACTTCCCACATCTGTCCCCATGTCTCTGGGGGAAACCGAGTCTAGGCACGTGCCTAGCATGCCTCGTTCCTGCCCTTGGATCCGGAGAGGGGGTCACTTTGGGGAGAACGTTCCACTTGTTTGAGAACAACCGGGGAGCCCACACTTGGGCTCACCCCAGCTCAGACGTGCGGGCTCTGTTGCAAGAGAGAATCCAGCATCCCGATCCACCAGGGTCTGGAAGAGATCTCTCAAGAGAGAACGGCTTGATTTTTTTAATTTTAACTGCCTTTGTCATCTTCCTGCCGGGCCTAACCTTGTACAAATGTGCTTCTAATTAAGCAAGAGCTTCGCTTATCACTCTCTCACTCTGTTCAGTTTCCAGCAACCGCATCAAACCGTCTCGGTTAAGTTCTTGACTTAACACGGGGACCGCTGGTGCATGGGGGCCCGCGACGGGAGCCCGCGGGCCCTGCCACGGCGGCCGGGGTCTCGGCTGTGGGCTGACGGAGGGCGTGCCGCCGTCGGCAGGGTCACGGCGCGGCCGTGGCCTGACGGGTGGCTGGCTGACTCCATCCAGGGTGAAAAGAGAGGACACGTCTCTGGGGGGAGGACTGGTCCAAGGAGGAACTCGGGCGCCCGGCCACAGAATGTTGGGTCGGGAGGATTGCTGCCGTCCCGGAGTCAGAACTCAGAACAAAATGTCTCTTTTCCAAAATTAAAAAAGAAAGAGGAAAAAAAGAAACGAGAGAAAGAGCATCAGGGACACCAACGTGGCGAGGAAAAGGGCCTTGGCGCACCAACTCGGCCGCGCTCGGCTGGGGAAAGGCTGAAATGCCCCAGAACGGATTGTTGACATTACTGCGGTGAGTGCCGTCGTGCCACACGGGGCTGGGCCACGTGTCTCCATTACAGTCAGAATTCCAGCGTCTTTAGGGGTGTCAGTTGAGGGACGGGATTCAAGAGTACCCGTCTGACCACGCCTCCCTCGGCAGGGCCCGGCGCCTGCTTTCTTCGAAGGCGGATATTGACTCTGACGGTGGGGAGAGTCAGTCATTTCCAGTTGTCGTTGCCCACGAGTCCAGAGTGCTCCCTGACAAAGGTGTTCGGTGAGCAGGAACCCCGGGCAGGCTTGGCCATTCGGACCCGGCAGAGCCTGAGTCTGTCACCACGCTGGTCTCCAGGCGGGTTATTTGCGAATACTGGTCCATTCCACGGGCTTCCCTTGCTCTGAGGAGGCTGACGTCCTAAATCTAAAGGGGGGTTGGGTCGAAGGTTGTGGGTCCAAGGCCCTCTTCTGTGTCCGGAATTCCAGGGGAAAGCACAGCGTCCCCGTCTCAGCCAGCTCCTCTATTTGTCATAGTGGGATGAAGGCTTTGTCACACGCAGGGACGCGGTTTATAGGATGTCAGGTCAGCCTGGCCCACGGCAATCACACTTCTCCTGGTGACAAGCCCACGGCCCAGGGACCCAAGGCCCGACGGCAAGCGGACGTCTCAGCAGCGCCCAGGTTCCTGGGACTGATGGGCCCCCTGTCCCCCTACTCTGCCCTCCCAGAGCCCCCAGACCCTATAACAGGGGAGGCTCTGTCCTGGGCGGGAGGAGAGGCCCGGGGAGGGGGGTGGGGGAAGGGCAGGCTAGGACCTGCAGCTGTTCCCTGCCCCCTGGGTTTTGCCCTCCCCGGGGTGGGAAGAGCAGTCCTGACCTGCTGCCGGCGCCTTGCCGGGACCCCACGCTCCCTGACTCACCCAGTCCTGACGCACGGGCTGGGCCTTCTCCACACCCGCCGAAGCTCGTGTGTTGGCGGCATCTCTGCAGCCCTTCAAAAGCTGCCTCTAGGGGCCCGGGCGAGGCTAGCCAGACCAATCCTTTCCAGAGGACATGGTTTTCCAGACCGAAACCCGGCCAGGACCCCGTCACCCCGGGGGTGGTCTCAGGCCGTACCGGAGGGGCGATGGGGACTGTAGTTCAGCTAGCGACAACACAGCATACAAGCTGGAAAGGGGGACACAGGATGGTCTGTGACCGTGGTGCTATCCTGGGGGTCTGAACAACTTTGCAATGAATCACCCACCTGATTCGAGGATTACGGTTTTCTCGCCGCCTCAGCCAAGGCGACCTCCCTCTCTCCATGTCGCCTCGGTGCGTGGGCTTCCTCATCACCACAGATGGGTGGGAGGAGGGACGCCGGACGAGGGGGTGCGGTATTTGCTCGCGTGGACGCCCGGGAACCAGAGGCCTTCAGGACGGGGGTGGGGACAGGGCGGTGTGCCCCTCAGCAGCTTTAGTCGTCACCAGAAATCTCAGGTTGGGATCTTTCTTTAAAGGGTGTCAGTTCCCTAGAAAAAGAAAGTCCCTACAGCGTTCGTTTTCCATTTCGAAGCTGTTGTAGGAGAAATGGAGTGAGAAGGGACGCCCCCACATGCGTCCCTCGCCCAAACCTACGCGACCCCC
>CM052810.1:170709527-170785798 GCA_028533885.1 Nasua narica | reverse complement strand
CCGGCTAGCTCGGGCTCCCTCGCAGCGTGGCGGTCTCCAGAAAGTGAGGTTTCTCAAAGAGTCAAAGGTGGAAGCCGTAGACATTTTAGGTTCAGGGTTGGCAGTTACATGACCTTATTTCTGCCACGTTCTCTTGGCCAAGAAAGCTCACGAGGCCCACCCAGATTCAAGGGAAGGAGAAAGGGACTCTTTCCCAGCAGGGGCACAGCAGGGCACATTGCAAAGGAGCCTGTGGGGTAACAGTCCTGTCTGCTCCCATCTTGGGGAACTGCTCTGCCGCACAAACCTTCACCTCCCTACCGGCCCGCTTTACTCTACAAATTGCCTCATTCAATAATTTTTATATGGGAGAAAGAATTAATATTTATGGGATTCCTGCCACATGTTGAGTGTTGTGCTAATCACTTTCACATAGAATTTCTCACTTACTGTGACTTGTATTTTCAAAATGATTTTCCCCAGACCCAGTCGCTGGGTTCATTTGAACCATCTGCTGATAGAAAGTGAGCTACTGGCCCGTCCGTAAAGCAGGGGGCGTGGCGATTCCCTGACAGATGGGACTTGAGAGCTGTCCTCCTCACGCAGGGATAACCTTAAACTTCTCTTTGTCCCGGGGGATCACAGCACACTGACTTCCGTTCCTAAAAGACTTCCTGCACCCTGTTGTTCATTCGGCTCCCCCGGGGGGATGGAGGCCTGTCTCTTTAGAGGTTCTTTCATCACTGAGAAGAAATCATTTCGGGGCCTCTGGGTACCCAGTTAAAACTGGTAGAGAGAGAAGGTATTGGAGGGGCAGCTCTGGGGAAACTCCCGCCCATTCAGTCGTGAGACCCCCTCCCGGAGTGAGGGAGGGACTACGCACTCGGGGGAGCCCGTGACGTCAGTAGAACCGAGGGCAGACACACCCAGAGGCCTGAGGGTGTGCGTGCTGAACAACAGCCCCTTTGGGACGGTCTTATTTTATCCCTTTTGAAACACTCGACTGTGATTCAAGAGTCAAGAATAAAACAATACGCAGCTTGTGCACCGCAGAGCGACTTGGCCGCAGTAAAAACAGCAGATGCCGGAACATTCCAGCCGCCAAAGAATCACCCGAAGTCGGGGGACGTCGTGACATCAGGGGAGTCGAGTTCACCAGAGTCCAAGGGGAACGTTCTAGAACCTTCTATCATTTTAGTAGGACTTCAGGGAGGTCGTGGAAAAGTCAGGAGTGGTCCCCGATTTCCAACAGGCACAACTTGCTAAGAAACACCTTTTACTAAATATTGAAGGTACTTTTGGAGCCATCCAGTTATTTCAAGCTATCGTCAGCCAAATAAAGAAACAGAGCGCCAAAGAGCGAGGCGACTGGGAGCGGGGTTGGGGCACTGGCTTGTGCCTGAGCAGCTCCTGGATCCAATCTTCCTGATCTCCAGCCCAGCCCGCTTTCTAGCGTCCTCCCCGCCGACCTTTCTGTCTGACCAGATCCTTCAAGTTGACCCTGAAATAGAAAAATCTCACTTGCTCAAGGCAGGGAGAGTAGGGCAGGGTGACAGGTGATGGAAGGGACTGCTCAGGACCCGGGGCTTCTCCTGAGGCAGCCTCCAGCTGAAAGCCATGTGTGTCTGGGGCCTCTAACACCACGCTCACGGGGGCGCGGAGGAAAGAAGGAAGATGTTCTGAACAGCTGGTGCTTGGATGGAAACACCTGTGCAGAGCCTGGGCCCCGTTTCCACGCTCTGCGCTGCGGGCTCTGTCCTCGCGCCCCACACCCCGGGCTCCCAGGGTGGAGAAGGTGACTGCCGCAGTCGGACCCACAGAGATCAAGACCCCTGGTTCTCAGAATCTGATACCTCAGCACATGGAGACGGAACGCTGAAGAGTCTCACGGGCTCTGAGGTCCCGGTAGCATTCATCTGCATTAATTATGGAGCGACACAGGAAGAGAAGGTGAGGGGCCAGTCCTTGGGCACAAGCTGTGTATACAGGGAAATTGTGGACCTGAAATCACACGGCATCTCATTTGAGCGTCAGGGCATCTGTGGGTAAATGGATCTGGGTGAATATTTTTAAATGCGCAGTTGAGAGCGGAATTCCTCTTAGCCTTGTCTTTGGGGTTGTGAATTAGCAGAGGGTGAAGAGAAAAAAGCCAAAGCTCAGTCCTCTGCATTCGGAAGGAACAAGCGTGTCAGGGCGGGAGGCGGGAGGGAGAATCCGAGGCTCAGGCTGGAGTGTGAGTGTTGGAACTAGCCAGAAGACTATTTAAGGGAAGAAGTTCCAGTATTTTAAGATGCTGGGGATCCTGCGACAGGATTCCCTCTGGCTCCTAGATACTTGGTCAGATCTGTGCCATACTCATCGGCCTCAAGGCCTGGGGGTGGCGGGAGTGGGGTAGATAGAAAGGAAAGGGATGCAGTCCCGCTCTGGCCAGCCGGGGGAGAGGGAGAGAGCCTGCCGGACAGCAAGATGCCCCTTCTACCAGACGGTTCAGTGGACATAGACAAAGCCCAGAGTGTGAGCCCCTAGGGATTACCCGCCCCTGGAGGAGCTCGCGTTCCGGGGAGGGAGGACCGAGTCAACGTTAGCACCATCCCAAGGGCCCGGGGCCCCAGAGACATACTGCCATTGTTCAGAAGCCTGGCACAGTCTATTGGTAACGAAGGTTCAGGAACTTTGATGAGAGTCCTGAGGTCGCACCTGTCCTTAACCAGCTTGGGACCTTAACCAGAAGAAGTCCTGGCCGGACAGACTCACTGTGCCGGGAGGCGGGAATTCTGAAGCAACTCGGTTCTGAAAGAGCCTCACGTGGGCGTACCTGTCCCCCTCTTCCCTCCGTCTCTGTCCCTCCCTCCCCCTCTTCTCGCGCTCTCTCTCCCTGCCCTCTCCCCAATTGTGTAATTCTTCTGCAAATAGTTTCTGAAATCCCATCTTGTCTTTGAAGCCTTCTGTGTCACGACTCCCACAAGTCACACACACGCTTACACACACTCACACACACACACATGCACACTCACACGCACCCTCACACACGCTCACACACGCACACTCACATATGCTCACACACTCTCACACATACACATGTGCACACTCACACTCACACACGCTCACACTCACATGCTCATACACACACTCACACACACTCACATACACGCTCACACAGGCTCACACACGCACACATGCTCACTCACACACTCTCACACATGCATACTCACATACACGCTCACACACATTCACACACACTCACATACGCACACTCATACACGCTCACATGCTCACACACTCTCACACATACACACGCGCACACACTCACTCTCACACACGCTCACACACGCACACATGCTCATACACACACTCACATACACGCTCACATGCTCACTCACACACTCACACATGCATACTCACACGCTCACACACTCACATTCACACACATTCACATACACTCACACACACACTCTCTCACATACGCACACTCACATACACGCTCACATGCTCACACACTCACATTCATACACACGCATGCACACGCACACACACACGCATACATGCTCACACACACACTCACACTCTCTCACACACGCACACTCACATACACGCTCACACACACTCACACACCACATGCACCAAGCTTACACAGACGAAAATGCCATCTCTCCACCGGGAAGCGGATTTGAAAGGAAAAGGGTTATTTTCTTGTCCTTTCTCTCTACTTCTTTTCTGATTTTGGAGGAAGCCATCACTTCTCAGCCTTGAGGCTTTCCAGCCCATAATCCGGATGGAAGGGTCCGGTCACAGTAGTGTCAGACGGGCGTGGGGCAGTGGGCGCCAGAGGCCAGACCTAGAATCCTCTGCCGCCGCACCTGGACTGAGGACAAGCGACGGTAATGGAATCACAGCAATGTGGTCCCACCGAGCGGTCGGAGGCCAGCTCCGGCCCAAGGTCATGAAGGAGAGCCCCACATGGTCCCCCAGGGCGTTTGAGAGGACGAAGGGCAAGAGGCAGATGTTTCCAAGGCCTGGGCTGCATCGAGCTCAGAGTGAGCACCCCCCCCCCCCGCCCCCGCCCCCGGGCTGGTGGGACTGGCGAGGAGGAGTGGAGGTTTTAAAGCAAGAGCTGAATTGAGGCCTCCATGTGGGACACAGAAAAATACCCTCCTGTCTGGTCACCCCCCCCCCCCGCCCCCGCCCCGGCCTATACTCTGCCCTGAAAACTCACATTTCAGGAAAAAATACTTTGGGACCATATTGGGGGAGGGAAGAGATCAGAGGAATGTGAATGTGAAGGAGAACCCTTCACAGAACCCACGTGGGTTTGCAGGACTCCTGTGCACCGGGGAGGGAGGGGCCCCGCTGCACCCCGCCAGCTCCCGCCCTGGCCGGGGGAGCACTCGGGGCTCTACCAATAACCCGACACACACTAACAGGGCTCTTTCCATGGCCTTACCCATATGTGTATTTGACAAGACATTTTCCGGGCGACTCCTGGCCCTACCACTTTTCTAGCAGCTGAACCCCCCTCACTGGAGGAAACCAACGTGAAATCAGTGCCCAGAGGCCAAGGCACGAAGCCGCTCCTTCCTTATGGAATATTCCATTTGAGGAGTGCGGAGGATTTTGTTACCTCTGCCCAGATGAAAACGATCCTCATCACCCAATGCGGGGCCTCATCTACCAGATGTGCTAATCTGTCTTATACGTCATCCCCGGCGAAGCTGGCGAAGGCAGCCCACGCTCGCCCCAGGGAGAGGGGCTTCGTGCAGCAAAGAATCAGGAGTGGGCGTGGAGGCGAGTCTGAGGATAACCAAACGGCACCAGGTTTCCCCGCCGCATGACTGTTGGTCCCGGCGCTCGGGAAAGAAAAGGCTCGTCGGTTTAGAAACTTCTAACAACAACACCGGGAGGAGGGAAAAGTTGTTAACAGAAAATTGAGCTCCGAGTCTGGACTCAGACGGCCAAGACACAGTCTGGCCGTCTCGTGAGCCAATGGCCGGGTGGTTTGGAAAGTTGTTCCCCACGCCTCCCTCTTTCTGGGATGGGGTGTGGAAACACACCTGCCAAAACCCTCCTTTAGCTAATCTGAGTTTGAATTCCACTTAGGTCACCTGGGCACCAAAATGACGGGGCACCTAGTGAGATTCCAGAACCTTGCAGGTTGTCAGGGCTGCTGATGGATTTTTCTGCCAAGTGCCCGCTAACCCACGGCGGGTAAATAGATCTGTGCTCTGGTAGGCACGCATGCACAGGATGGAGTTTTTCTCTCGAGATAGGGTGCTTGCCCCGGCCCCCGACCCCAGCCTTACACATTCCTTTACTAGAGGCTGGGGATATCCAGAAGAAGAAAGAAGGAAAGAAAGAAGGAAAAAAGGAAAGGAAGGAAGGAAGGAAGGAAGGAAGGAAGGAAGGAAGGAAGGGAGGGAGGGAGGGAGGGAGGGAGGAAGGAAGGAAGGAAGGAAGGAAGGAAGGAAGGAGAAGAAAGAAAGAGAAGAAAGGAAAGAGAAGAAAGAAAGAGAAGAAAGAAAGGGAAGGAAGGAAGAGAAAGAAAGGAAGGAAGAAAGAGAAAGAAAGAAAGAAAGAAAAAGAAAGAAACACTCATCCTCCAGGATCGTAGTTTGGAGAAGTGCTTTGCAAACTTTAACATGCACCCAAGTCCTCTGGTCTCTCATTGAAATTCAGACTCTGGTGCAGCCGTTCTCGGGTAGGGTCCAACAGGGAATTTCTGGCAGGCTCCCTGGTGACGCTGACACTGGCTCCTGGACCACACTTGGAGGAGTGACAGTTACCGCAGTGGCTCTCAAGCGTGGTCCCCAAGAATTAGTGGCAGAGAAGAGGGGCGTGTCGAAATGCTCGTTCTCGGGCCCCACCCCGGACCTGCTGACTCTGTAGCTCAGCAGTCTGCGCTGTAACAAGCCCCCACACCACCGCCTGGTGATTCTGACGCAATCCCCTCCACACTGAATTTGGGGAACTTCCAGATTGGGGTTCACCGTCTGCGGTGACTTCTCTGGGCCAAGGAGGAGTGGCCCAAGTACCCCGTGCGCTGGCTTGTCTCGGGACACTCGGGACCCGCCGCACAGAATGAAGGGCCCCAGAGGGAGGAGGAGCAGAAGTGCCCTGGGGATGGGGCGGGGAGGGAGGCTGAAGAACATTCTGGAAGGCCAGCCCACCCAGAGGGACAGGCCTTCCATGGCTGAGCATCACCACCCCGCCCACCCAGCTGGTCTTCGCAAGGAAGGCTAAGAACTTGGCTGCAAGGGGGCGTCTTCCTGTCCTGGCTGATTTTAAGCCATCCACGTTCCCCGAGAGAAAAGCCTCCGATACAGAAAACGATTTGCAGTCTGACACATTCAGGATGGCAGCCGGAACTCTGCTTTCCCTGCAGGACGGTGGGAAGGCCGTGAAGACATCCCCTTAGCTCTTTCCCGAGGATAAGAAGGAGCAGGGAGAGAGGGGGACGCCAGGGGCAGGGGCTTCATTTGTGTCTGGCTTAGTAAATGGGGCCTTAAAGGACAGAGGGCGTTTCCTGCGTGTATTTTGGTCCCTGTAGGTTTACATCGCCGGCACTTTTCACTCACAATGTCCCAACTGCACAGCCTGAGCGTGATGCCAGGAGCTATGGAAATAACCAGGGAGAGTCCTCGGGAGGCTCAAATTGTCTTGACTTTATCTTTAAAATGTGTGCACTTTTGTCCTATTAAGTAATAAATGTTTGTTTTACTATAATGAATGGCCCAATGCGGAGTAAAAATAAATCCCCCTGCTATCCGCGGTCACATCCCAGGGACGATGCAGAGAATAGGCAGGGACAGATTTTGAGAACACACTGTTTTCTGAAGAGGTGGCGTTTTCCCGGAGAGGGCGTTTTCCAGGAAGAACTAAATCTATCTTCTCTACGGGCAGTGCACAGGGGTTGGGGTGCGGGCTGGGCGCCTGGGGACATCCTGTGACCGGAGGCTGTGCCTGGGTCAGGAGGCCCCGACAGGCTGGGATCCCGGGGTCCCGCCCGTGAGAGGAAGGAGGCACAGAGGGTAAGGGAGGCCGGTGGGTACCGGGGCCTGCACTCAAATCCTGGGGCTTGGGTGCTAGGAAGTGCTCAGTTTCTTGGGAATTGAGCAGCACAATAAACTCTTCGACCATCTGGAAGCTTCTTGTCCTCAAAATATGTCCCCTCTACCTAGTCTCGCAGCCAGAGTTGATGGACCTGAGCTTGCCAGGCCCGTGGGGGGTGGAGGATCTGGGGAGGGTGGGGGGCTGCTGGGGAGGTGGCGAGGTCAACTGTGTGCTCAGAAGACACGCCTAACTCAAGCCGAGTATTGTACAAAACTGCACACTTGCTCAGACCGCAGAAGGACCGGGGACGCAGTGTGGGTGGATGAGCTTCAGTCTGTAAGAAAACCACATTTCTTTTGCAAAGCAATCTTGGGTCTTCTGGTGACAGGTCCCCCCGCCTCCTCCAGTCCTCCACTGACCCGGCTCTGGGGGGACACGGCATTGCCAATGCACCTGTTTCCAGAGAGATCGTCCATTTCCTAAATCCTCATAAATGCTTAACGTACAGAAGCTGACTTGCAAAACTTTGATTTTTTGCAAGCAGAATTATACCAAAAGCTCCTGTGGGAGGAGCTGGGAGGAACTCCCTGACGGTGCAGAGCTGGGGAATATCCTTCATCTCACGGAGGCAGGGATAGCGGCAGCCTCACTGTCCCTGCCGGGAAAATGGGCACAGAGGCATGCCCTCCTCTCCAAGAGAGGCGCCGTGGAGGCTGCTGGGAGCAGGAGCCCAGTTCAGCGCACACAGCAGGGACGGGTAAGGTGGGCTCATGCAGAGGGGTCTCCACTCCACAGTGGGCTCCCAGCCAGGAGACAAAGGTGCTGGAAACATGCCGAACCCACTCGGGAAACCCGGGCTCCAGGCTGGCCTTGGTTCAGGTGGAGACCGGCCTTCAGGTGCTGCCCCAAATACGGACAGCCATATTTTGCTTTGGAAAGACACAGATTTCAATAACACACCCTCCTCTCGCTGGCCCTCTCACCCTCTGGCTCAAGGAGACGCTTTCTGTCACTAAAAAGGCATGTTCATTTATAACAGATGGGATGTTTGGACTTTCTGGAAATAGATTTATAGATTTCATCCCAGCCCCACCTCTCCGAATGCCCGGCCCCCGTGGGGTCACCCACCCTCCTTCCTGGGAGGGGCCTGAAGCCCTCCCCCAGGACCCCACGTCTGAACCAACAGTAAGCAAGTGTTTAACGCCACAGTTCCTGACCTTGGTGACATTCAGCAGAACATGTGCAGCGGAAAAATTTTTGATCAAAACTTGTCCCCTTGGTAGTTCCCCAAGTTGATAAAACACAGGCTCTGAACCTAAAAACAAAAATCAAAGGGACAAAGTAATTGACCACAAGATCGTATTTTCTCAGTTCATTACTACCCGGGAAGGCAGATTTTCCTCCTGTTCTCACACATTGGAGTGCATCAGCGTCCCCTGCAGGACCTCTAACAAGCCCCATCCTCGGAGTTTCTGATCCAGGAGAGGGAAAACCTGCTTGTCTAGCTCTGTCCCCGGTGATGCTGAGGTTCCCACTCCAGGGGCCACACTCTGAGAACCACCACTCTCCGGAAAGAACACCACTGGCCTCTTCACCCTTTGTCTTGCAGGATCATCTACTTCGGTCTTTCCCCCACGCACCTGGGGCAGCCCAGGACTGGCCTCTATTGACGCAGCCCCGTGTTGTTCCCGAGCCAAAGTCCGACAACGGGAATGGGGTCTTAGAGCTTCTCTAAGGGCTTCTCGAGCACCAGTCGAGGCCACCAGGAGGCATCACGAGAGCCCTGCCCCACCCTGGTGGACCAGACTGCCTTTCACGCCTGCAGCGTGAGTCGGAAACACCGGCAAGGCCAGCAGCAGCCCAGGGACCGAGGTCGCGGCTGCCAGAAAATTCCGCAGGCAAGCCCCTCGATGCTTCAGTCCCAGCACAAGTTCCTCAGGCAGGCCGCCCTGCTCCCCCGCGCAGGGAAGGACATTAGAGAGAGGCGGGTGGGGAGCGGACTGCCGAGAAACAGCGCCTTTGGTTTTGCTCCGGGACAGACCAAAGCAATTTTAGAAATTATCAGATGGGAGTAAGCACTAAAAAGGAATGAACATTTAACTATTTTCCCCCAAATCCAGTGAATGGAGCCTTAAAGGGAGGATTAGTAGTAAACAAACTAAAGAAATGGCACTCGTCTACATTCAAGTCTCAGGGCCCTTGCATTTGCTACATTGTTGCCCAGCCAGACCCTCACGGACACTCCCCGGACTCACAGCCAGTGTCCTTGAACATTTAGAGGGGGAACGCTTTTTCGCTGTCTCGTTTCCAGCACTTTGGGAGAGTGGTGTATCCCAGGAAATGGGGAGCAGCTGTCCCCGGGGACCCGTCCCAGCTCTAGAGAAACTCCTCCGGAAAGACCCTCTGCCTCTCTGCCCCTGGCCCCCGGGGTGGGGGTCTGCTGGGATCTGCCAGGCGGGTTGGTGATGAAAAGTATCCCCAGGAACTGAGCGACGTCACTGTCAAAAACAGTTAGCTAGACTTTAGCATTCACGGTTTGGGAGATGCCTGTCAAACACAGCTATTTTCTATTTTACAGAATTAATATGGAGACATCCCTGCCAGCAAGAATGGATTCCAGAAGGGGCTGCTTCTCGAAGGCCCCTGCCCCACTTGTAAGAGCGTCTTCGGCAGGGTCAGGGCACTTGTGAGCCTCCCGCCGGATGGGAAGCATTCGCTGAAAAGCATTGTTGGATCACAGAGGCCCAAGTTAGAGGGAAACAGGAAAGATGCAGAGATCACAGAGCTGTGAAGAGATCTTTCTAGCCTAGTATGGGACATGCAGTGCTGCGGGTTGCCTGATCGTCTGTTCGTTCGTTCATTCATTCATTCATTCATTCAAACCCAGGGTTTCCAGAGCCACGACTGTCCTTGCTGGGGTCTCCCCCAAACTGGATCAACCCTTGCTAGTGTTCACATTCCAAGATCTCACTCCAAATCTGGAAGCCTGAAGAAACACCGCTGTTACAGACTGTACAGTTATGCTGGGGTCCTTTTCCTTCTTTAAAAGAGTCAGAGTCTTGGTATCCGTGTCTGCCATCCAGGCGGCTGCATCCCACACGTCTGTATCCCTTTCTAAGATGTGAGGGCGAGGGCCTCTGGGCGGCACCATCTCTTCCCCTGCCTGTGCACACCGCTCAGCAGGTTAATGTGGGATGGGAGCCGGTGTAGGCGGGAGCCGGTGTAGGGTGGTAAAATGGCTTTCGGAACAACACAACCTGTATCCAATTGGTGAGCAGTGACCTGGGGCTGCAGAGAGGCCTGGCCTCTGCCGCACCCTCAAGACCCTCTCCTCCTAGGGCGGCAGGGACTCAAGGATGGTTCAGGCGCGCTGTGCTGGGCGGGGCGGGCACAGGGACCACATACCCGCTGCCTGTTCTGAAACCAAACTTTTAATTTCAAGATAATTGAAAATTTGCATGCAGTTGTAATAGATACCAGAGACAGATCCTTGTGCCCTTCACCCCCTTTCCCTGGGGCATCACCTTCCATAACTTTCGTCCACTATCTCCGCCAGATTTCCTGATGGGATGGGATCCAGGGGAAGTGATGAGCTCCCCAGGTCCCGCCCCCTGCCGTGGTTCTTTTGGGTCCTACGGGTCTCAACTCTTCCTGCTCTGAGGTCCTTCTGCCAAGTGAGGATCTTTAATTCCTTCTATTTCCCTGTTTCTCCAGTACTGGTTTGTGTTAGAAATTGTGATGCTTAGTGACCAAACAAAACCCAGTGAAGTCAGGGATCCAGAAAATCCTTCTACTTCTTTTTTTTTTTTTTTAAAGATTTTATTTATTATTTGACAGAGAGAGAGATCACAAGCAGGCAGAGAGGCAGGCAGAGAGAGAGGGGGAAGCAGGCTCCCTGCTGAGCAGAGAGCCCAATGCGGGGCTCGATCCCAGGACCCTGAGATCATGACCTGAGCTGAAGGCTCACTGAGCCACCCAGACACCCAATCTTCCTATTTCTAAACCCAAGGCCTGTATCTGAGGTCTTCCCGGCGTGTGGCTGGCCACGCTGTGCAGCACTAGAATGATGAGCCATTCTCTGGGTCCTTTCAGAGCCTATATTCCGTCCCATACAGATACTCGGAACCTCCCCTGTTGTTTTTCATCAGTGGTAGAACTGCAGGGGGCCCGGGAATGAAGGCTCTGGTGCCGTATTCAGTGTCTCGGGGCCGCCTGAGGTTAGAAGCCGAATCACCTTTGACTCAGCTGTGCGCGCAGTTTGGTTCCTGGAGAATTTCCTTCGGTCTTGCTCAACCGTGCTTGTGACGGGTCTGGCCTTATTTGATACCAAGCACATGCTCTCCAGGGAGGCAGAGGCCTCATCCTGGGCCACGGCACTCACAGGCCGAGCGGGCTGCACTGCTTCCCCCGTGTTAGGAATCCCTCCCCAGCTGCAAATGTTGCATAAGATCTGTTGACCTCTTTGCATAATAAGCTCCAGCTACGGAGTCGCTGCCCGTCCTCGGTGGGAGGCGGCTGCCCCACGATGTTGTCCCACCTGCAAGCTAGGCCACCTCCTCCCCATGCTGTGGGAGACGCGGTAAAGCCCGATTGTTCAGATAGACCCGAAAACCCACTACAGAGGTGAGCCAGCCTCAAGCCCCGATGGAGAGGAGGGGAGCTGGAGACCCAAATGAATTGCGTGCAGGCTATCAAATGCGCATTTTCCCTACCGGCTCCAGAAAGAGCTGAACGGGTTTCTCCTGCCACTCTTGTGCTTCGTGGCTAAAAGATAAAGCACATGAAAAGGAGGGAGGCCAATGAATCCAGAACCTGAGCTTGAGTTAAAATGGTGTCACTCTAGCCTAACAGCCATTAAGGACCCCTGGGGGGGGTGGCCTCTAGCAATGCTGGGCGCATCCCACCTACCCAGGAGGCAGAGGACAAGTTCCGAGTGGGAGGCCAGGAGGCCAATCAGAGGAAGGCCATGTGCTGGGGCCACGCTGGTCCTCACTGGCCAGGCTAAGATGCACTGTGGCAAAACAAGGAAATGGGATTGAGGGCGCATGTGGCTTCAAAGCCCTCTCTCGAGGTCAGAGAGAGGTGGCATCAGGCCATGCTCGAGGCCTGGCTGAAGGACACTTATAACCCAAGGGACTAGGGGTGCCCAGGCAGGGAGACCTCCCCCAGCCCTCACGGGCCCGCAGCCACCTAATGGAGACCTGCTTCTTACCAGCGCTGGGCACCGGGCTTTCGGAGACCTGTGAGCCCGAGGTTCCACCCGCTCAGAGGTGATCTCGGGACTGAGACAGGAATCTCAGGAACGCCAAGACGAAATGTGTGTCGCCCTCAAGCCGCTCACCACGGGCAGGTCAGTCAGACTCTTCAGGAACATTTGTCTTGGTGTTTAGCTTAGGACTGATGGCTCTCCTCCTTACCGGATGTCTGGGATCCCTTGGAAACACATGCAGCTTTGGGGCCGACAAGGGAGAAGGTCCCTACTGACCTCATGAGTTGCTCTGGGATGAGTTGGGCACTCCTCGCCCAATTCCGAGGTAGAAGTCCTGACCGCCAGGACCTCGGCTCCTGACTGTATATGCAGACGGGGTCTTTACAGAGGTTATTAAGCTAAAGTGAGGCCATTAGGGTAAGTCCGAAGGCAAGACGACTTGTGTCTTTATAGGGAGAGGAGATTAAGACACAGACACACACAGGGATGACCTGTGAGGACATGGGGAGGGGACGGCCATCTGTAAGCCCAGGAGAGGGGCCTCAGGGGGAACCCACCCTGCCGACACGTTGAGCTCGGACTTTGGGTCCTCCAGAACTACGAGCCTGCCAATTTCTGTTGCTTCAGCCCCCGCCCCCCATCTGCGGTCCTTCGTTATGGCAGCCCAGCCGGCTTCCCCACCAGTGGACGAATTTGCAGTGAGAAAAGCTTCATGTATCTCAGGAGAGCCCAACACTTTTGAACATTAACATGAATTCTTTGATTTTTTAGGATCTCCCAAAAACAGTAATAGTGTCCACTTACATGACCCAAAGCCTAGTGTCTTTCTCCCACCAGCTCCGGTGACCATCTACCCCAGAACCAAAATGCCCACGCCTCGGGGATTAGCCGGCACCCCACTTTCCCTTGTCCTAGATGTTGGGAAGCAGGGTAATGATCACGAGGATTTATTAGCACAGACCATACAAAGACTGTCAGCTCAGGAACCTATTGAGAGTCTGGCCTTTAGTTGGGAGAAGACAGCGCGGACGCTGCTGGAGAACTTAGGATTCCAGTGACCCCAAGGACCGCATTAACAATGGCTGTCTCGTTCACTGGAAACGTTTATTTGTTGAGAATGGCCCGTAGTCCAATGAACCTTTGGCCCGAGGAAACCTTTTAGGGCTTTTGAGTAGCTCTTTCAAAGACCCGGATGGCCAGCAATAGCGACCACAAATACAGGAAGTCTCCTGGAGTCCGTCCCCCCGCGGGTTCAGACCCAGCCAAGGCAGATGGTCCCCCAGCCCTCGCGGAGCTCCCGTGGGGCGCACCTTCGCCCCTAACCCTCGTGAGCAAAAAAGGAACCGCGTCTCACATTAAAACGTGTCATTATAAAAGAAGAATATGCTCATGACCCCAGAGGAAATTTTAAAGATAAAGCGATACTCACATCAAATGCTTCTATTTTGCCATGTTTCCTTCCATTGTTCAAGCATTTTTATAATTTTATGGGCATGATGGTGAAACAACGCGCCATCTTTTATCATTGTTTCCTTCTTTATTTTAAATTATTACCCCGGGGACAAAATCAGGAGCCGGTTCATCGGGTCAGCAAGTGTGAGCGTGGTGTGAAACCGTCTCCCCCACCAGAGGGGCCTTGCCGGCTGCACCCTGGGCTCATGCCCACTCAGTATTTCAGGTATTTGAATATGGTCCTACCTAACAAGATGAAAATTGAGCTTTGATTTTTAAAATTATCATGTGTTTTTTAAATTTTTAAAAAATAGATTTTATTTCTTTGAGAGAGAGAGCAGACTGCAAGAAGGGGAGGAGCGGAGGGAGAGGGACAAGCTGCCTCTGGGCTGTGCAGGGAGCCTGATGGGGGGCTGGAGCCCACCACCCTGAGATCATGATCTGAGCTAAAATCAAGAGTCAGATGCTGAACCGATGGAGCCACCCAAATGCCCCAGGCCTTAATTTTTTAAAAATTTGGCTGTAAAAAAATATCTAAAAAAAAGACTTCTGTAAATTTGTTTGAAAACTGTAGATTTTTTTTGAAGATTTTATTTATTTATTCATGGGAGACAGAGAGGGAGGGAGGGGGCAGAGGCTCGGAGAAGCAGGCTCCCTATAGGGAGCGCAACATGGGACTCGATCCCAGGACTCTGGGATCATGACCTGAGCTGAAGGCAGGTGCTTAAACGACTGAGCCCCCCAGGCGCCCCCAGAAAACTGTAGATCTTTTTTTTTTGATCACGTCCTTGAGCTGTTTGCTTACAAAGATGCTGTTATTTTTCTTACAAACTGAAATGAGTGTTTATTTCCATACCAACTCTCATGTTGCAGGAATGGTTTTTTTCCAGTCTACTATTTTCACTCTTCTCTTTTCATTTTTATTTATGGAGCACTGATATCGTTAAACCTTTTGGACGTTTCTTCGCAACTCCGTCTGTGGCTTCAGTCTTTGGAAAGTCCCCTGCCCGGGTGCCCGGGTGAGTCCTGGTGAGTCCTCCCCACTCCTCCTGCTTCACCTCAGCCCTCCAGCCTTGTCTTCCTCTGCACTTCTGGCCAGACATGTGGCCTTTTCCTTATACTTCAATAGGGCTATCTGATTTAGCAGGTTAAAATATAAGATGGCCAGATGGATTTGGATTCCAGATAAACCATAAATAATTATTTTGGAATAAGCATGCTTCCTGCAATATTTAAGATATACATTAAAAATTGTTGTTAATTTGAAATTCATATTTAACTAGATGTCCTGTATTTCATCTGGCAAGCCTAGCTTTGGGCCCTACCCTGTATCCTATGCCGTCTTCTCAACCAGGTTAAATATTTATTCTCAGGCCTCAGTAGGAGGCTCCTGTGGGTTGACCCCGTGGACGCTCCTCTATTGTGCCCCAAGCTTGGGGCTGGGAGCTCTCGCTGGTGTGAGATGCACAGTTTCTGCATCTATCAGAGCAAAGTGCTGCACACTGGGTGGTTTAAACAACAGGAATTTATTTCCTTATTATTCTAGAGGCTGGAAGTCGAAGATCAAGGAGTCTTCTGTGCTGATTTCTTCTGAGGCCTCTGTCCTCGGCCGGTGGACGGACGTCTTCTCCCTGGATCTTCACATGGCTCTGTCTCTGTGTTTCCATATCCTAACTTTCTCTCCTTATAAAAACATTTGCCATATTGGATTAGAGCCCATCTTAATGTCTTAATCTTAACTTAATTACATTTTTGAAGACCCTATCTCCAAATGTCAATCATATTCAGAGGTCCTAGGAGTGAGGATTTCAACACATAAATTTGGGAAACACAGTTTAGCCCATTACAGCATCCTCCATTCGCATGGCTGTCTGTCTAAGGCATTTACCTTCTGCCTCGTTCTCCCGGTCAGCAGTATGTCTGTGGCCCGAGGGTGTCCTACTATCCCTCTAGGACTGAAGCCGTCGGAAGCTCTGACAGTTCTCGGGGGGGGGGGGCTGACTCCACAAGCCCTTCTCCCCAGGACAAGCTCCAGTCTTTTTGGTGGGGCTTCCATGGGCGGGCCCTGTCCACTGCTGCAGATTACCCCAAACTGGCCAACACCCTTCTGGACTTCAAACTGGGCTTGGGCCCAGAAACTTCTGCAACACAGCCTCGTCCCACTAGGCCTACTGGGTCCTGTTAGCTTTCAGATCATTCTGGAAATTGCCTCTCTTCCTTTGGTTGAGGTTGTTGGACTCCTCCCACCTTCCCCAGGGTTTGCCTTAGTGAATAGGTCATCTCTCCCGTTGCGTCTTCACCTCATGCTTCTTCTTTTCCTCCTCAGCCCATTTTGTCCTGGAGCCATTGGAACCTTCCATCCAGGTCCACCCAAGTTATGACACTGTTCAACTCACTGCTGGCTTTTGGTTTTAAAAATAATTGATAATCTTCTCCTCCTCCTCCTCCTCCTCCTCCTTCTTCTTCTTCTTCTTTTTCTTCTTCTAAGGATTTTGTTCATTTATTTGGCAGAGAGGCGAGAGATCACAAGTAGGCAGAGGCAGGCAGAGAGAGAGGGGGAAGCAGGCTCCCTGCTGAGCAGAGAGCCCGATGCGGGGCTCGATCCCAGGACCCTGAGACCATGACCTGAGCCAAAGGCAGAGGCTTTATCCCACTGAGCCACCCAGGCACCCCAGATAATCTACTTCTTCTAAATTTTATTGCAGCAGATGGTCTAGGGCATAGTTTCATTTTTTTGTACTTCTAGATTTTACAAACCATTATCAGGACATTATACTCTTGTTAAATATCTATTTTCCTTCTCCATTGTTTTCCTGATGCTTGTCTGTAATATATAAAATTCCCTCCCCACAATCTATGCTGTAATGATGGGAGAGCCAGTAGCCACGTGTGGCTATCGAACACTGGCAATGTGCATAGGCCACATTTCAAAGACTTAGTACAAAAGAAGAATGTAAAGAATCTTAATAGTATTTCTTTAGACTGGTCACATGTTGAAATATTTTTGATATATAGCATTAAAATAAAATATACTATTGCATGGAGTACTGGGTGTTGTACATAAACAATGAATCTTGGAACACTGCATCAAAACCTAATGATGTATTTTATGGGACTAACATAACACAATAAAAAATATATATTATTAAAATTAGTTTCACCTATTTCTTTTTACTTTTACTAAATGTGGCTACTAGTCATCTAAAATTCCATATGTGACTGACTATATTTCTATATATGATTGCCTTTAATCAAGTCATACATATTCTATTTCTTCCATCTTTCTTCTGGTTTTTAAGCAATATTCTGATATTTTAATGCTTCTCTTAAAATATATTTTAATATCTTCTGGAACTATAAACATTTTCCCCATTAGTCTTATTTTTCAGACATTTTTTGATATTCTAAGCCAATTGTTCTTTTGGATGAATTTCAAAATTATTTTTGCCAAATTCATAAAAATTCTCTTTGAATTATTCGTCCTTACATCTAGAAATATGTGTCTGTTCTCAAATTGATTGTATGTATTGATTGATTGATTGTCTTTTATGACTTCTGATAGAACTTTGAGGTTTTATTTATATGTTGTGTATTTTCTCAAAATCATCTTTACTATATAACACTTTTAATATTGGGAATGAGATCTCTACCGAGATGCCATTGGTCTTCACATATTTGCCTTTTAAATTTACTTAACAAAACTGGTTTTAAATGATAGTATATTCCTAACTGATATTATTTGTGAAGAGGATTTTTCTCCTCTTACCATATGCATTCATTTTATTCTGTTTCCTATGTTATTATAATGTTACAATGACCAAGACTTCCAAACCTTAATAAATAATTATGGTGGTAATGGGCATTGTTCCTGAAAATAATTTGCTAAATATTACTTTTTGGAATATCTACCCTTTGAAACTTGGCAGTGCTTTCTCTTGGCTTTGATTGCCTTCAAGGACACCCATTAGGGAGGCATTTTCCCTGTCCAAGTAAAACAAGCATTCTAGAAAACAGAATTTCCTCCTGGCTTTCTGTAACCCACCCACTGTAAAAATAAAACAAAACCATTATTTTTTTGGTGTTGAGACATATTTTCATAGAGTCACGTGCCAGACTACGGACAGCCCCCGATGCCCTGCAAAAATGTCAATGCTGGAGAGACAGTTGTGCGTTCTCTTCCCTGGGCTCGAGTTCAGGCAGTGTGGGTTCGGGTGAGGCATGGTGTTAGTGCTGGATGTCAGAGTTGGGCTAAGGTCAGGGAAACCTGGTTCAAATGCACTTAGGTATTGAATTTCAACTTAAAAACGCTCTCCACATAACATATTCTTTTAATTACTGAATTCTCCAAACATCACTTAAACCTATCTTATGCTATACATCAAGAAACCAAGAAGCAATGAGGGTGTACCTCGGAGGAAATGGCAGCCTTAGAAAGTTTACAGCATTCTTCACAGGAGCAGGCCCCCACCCGGAGATGAGGATGGGATGCCACTGAGTGTGCCCTCAGCCAGGACTGCCCCGGCTGGCGGTCCTCAGACGTCCTCCGGACTCCTCTGGCACAGCACCAGGGGCAGCTGGACACTGTCTGACTCTGGGGCCCCAGGCGAGGACATCTTGGTTAATTTGGGGCTGGGTCAGACAAAAGAGGGTGATGACAACTGGGGTCTGGTGAGGACCCCGTCTAGAGTCTGGCTTACTCTGGCATTCCTGGGTTGTGAAAACCTTGGACACATCTCCCCCGAGGACAGTGCTCAGCACGGCTTGTCACTCACCTGGTACCCTCTCCGAATCTGACGAGAGCCCTCCCTTAGCGAGCATCCCTGGGAAGGTATTCTGCTCAATAAGGTAGAGCCTCCCACACCGTTTTTGGCTGGTGAATTCAGAGGGAGGAGGAGAATCTGCGTAGGATCAGATTCTCAACTGTCCAAATCATTCCTGCTATTCTCTAAAAGGCCCCCGAAGCTCCACCCCACTGTGGATCTCCTTCCTCCCTCCTTCCTCCCTCTTTCTTTCCTCCTTCCTCCTTCTTCCCTCCTTCCTTCCCTCCTTCCTCTCCTTCCCCCCTCTTGCAGGAAGGGGTCACAAGAAAGCCCCTCATGGTTGGGTGGATAGAAGCATGAGATGTGTCCATTGGACCCTCTGGGAAGCCACTGCTGGGACAGAGTGAGGAGAGAAAGTGGTTTTGAGAGGAAAAGCGAAGAAGCAGGATTGGGTGGGGGGCCATTGGACTAGGACAATGGGGACTTGACACCTTCCCTCCCCACTGAAGCAGGTTTGCTTAGTCAAGGAGTCCTGTGCCAGGTGGAAACGGCCAGACCCTAGCACCATAGTCCTGTTTAGTCCCTGTCTGAGACCACCCTAAGATCAGTGTGGTCCTGGCTCAAAGGAAGGGGGGACCTGTACGTTGTCACCCACATCTGTCAGCCAACCACCCCTCTGAACCTGAAGGGAATCCGAGCTCATTCTAATAGGGACTGTTGATAAGCTCTGTGTAGTCTGGTCAGACGATGGTGCCTGGTGCTCCGTGGACTTCATCTCCAGCAAGAAAATTCCTATTCCCTTAGCGCATTGTCCACACTGGGATCCAGCTCCTTTCTGAAACAAAACCTGTTGCACTGACCCCTTCTGGCTCCTGCTTCTGGTGGTGATGCTGTGGGACCCCCTTCTGACCTCCCCGGGGCATCTAGCTGGGCCGGGCCATGAAAGTCTGGGTTTCCTCACCCTTTGGGAGTTAAGACTTAATAATCTTTAGAGTAAACCTCCCTTCCCTCCGAGGGCAGGAGGGGTGATAATGTGCTATCTCTTCTGCTGAGCCCTTTGTAAACACTTGCGTCATTCAGCTGATATAAGACCAGATAAAAGCGGGACCCCGAGTCCCCTTTGAAATCGGTCATGAATCCAAACAAGGATTCTTGGATGGATCACTCTGCTCTGGTTCATATTAGCTCTGCAATTAAGAGGCTTACACAATGCAGCCCTCAAAGGGGGCTTCTTTACCACATGAAAGGGAGGAAAGGTTTGGCCCTAAAAGAAGGCGTTCCTGAGCTTTTCTTGGCTATTTTTCCCAGACCTTGGAAAAGGCCAGTGCTGTTAAAAGAAGAGGTCACTTGGAGGGAAGACAATCAGAAGCGGGCTGCATAAAGTGGTCTTTCCCAAAACAGAGTGTTTCCTTCCTTTCCCAGGCCACTCTGGCACAAACCTGCATTTCACAGACTGAGGTAAAGGAATGTGGGACCGTCATTTTGGGAGGATGTAAAGTAGGTGAAGAGGAGCTTTGTGGCTCCCTGGGCATCTCCATCCTCTGGGTCAGATGACACGGCCAAGCCAGATCACGCGGGAAGCACCAATGTCCTCTAGACCTTGGAAGAAGGCAGGACAAAGTGTCCCCCCACCCACGGGCCCAACCAGAGGCACTAAGGCAGCCCGGCAGCCCAGCCCTGCTGCTGAGATCCTGGTGCTTCGGCCTCAGCGGTTTTTCCGCGTGTCCCGGAGCCTAGATCTGGAGGGGAGGGCTCCCCAGAGTGCCTCAAGGTCATGCAGTCTATCTGTGGTTTTTTTTTTTAAAGATACATTTATTTATTTGAGAGGGAGAGAGAGAGCTCATCAGCTGGAGGGGAAGAGGGAGAGAGAGAGAGAGAGAATCTCAGGCAGACTCTGCCCAGAGCATAGAGCCTGTCCTGGGGCTCGATCTCCCGACAATGAGATCACGACCGGAGCCAAAACCAAGTCAGAAGCTCAATGGACTGCCCCACCCAGGCGCCCCGCAGGCTTTCCTTTGTATGTTTCTATCCCAGGACCTCGGTCGGGGCCTGACACCGAGTAGGTAGGTGTCCAGTATATATATAAGATTTTATTTATTTATATTTAGGGGGCTGTGGGGCAAAGGCAGAGAGAGAATCTCAAGCAGATTCCGCAGTGAGTCCAGGGCCCCACGTGGGGCTCAACGTCGTGACCTGAGACCAAGACCTGAAGTGAATCAAGAGTCAGACTCTTAACAGACTGAGCTGCCCAGGCGCCCCGAGTATGTATTTTTTATAAGCAGACTTTGAGGACTCTCAGAGAAGGAAGAGATCCTATTGTGGTCTTCTTCTCCATCTTTTTAAAGCAATGAACTCGAAATTTGCACTGTAAAAATCTAGGGTCAGACAACCATTTTCCCCTTTTCCCTTGCACATGTGAGGGGGGATGGAATTCAGGGGGGCTCCCTGCCACTTCCTCCCCCGTCCTTCCCAGTCCAGGAGCATGGGCGTAGTGACTGCACCCTCGGCTCCAGGGTACCAGGTGTCCCGGGACAGCGGGCACGTCACGTAAATCATGACCTCAGAGCAAGCCATTTTCCGGGTCACCGGGGTCGGTCCAAGAGTGTTCCATCAGCTCAAACTCGGGATGTGAGTGAGGAAGCAGGTGGATTCCGTGGCTGCTGCCATCTTGCAATCATGGGGGAGGGGTGGCAAATAGAGAGAGATGGCAAAGCTGAGAAAGTGACAGATATGAAGTCAAAGTCCAGACATCACACACCTGAAGGCCAAGCCCACCTCCGGATTTTGCTGTCAGGTGCCTCTGCTTCTTAAGCCAGTGTGAGCCGGTTGGTCTGATATTTGAAACCAAAAGGATGTGGGTGACAGGGTGTGTTGGGTGAGATGTGCCGTAGGCGGAGCTTAGATAAGATGCAGAACTTAAATCCCTGTGTCAGCATCAGCATCTTCCGATACTGTGTCTCTTTCCCTTTGAAGTAGCTGTCTGTGTATGACCCAGCAATTGCACTACTGGGAATTTACCCCAAAGAAGCAGATGCAGTACAAAGAAGGGCCACACGTACCCCAATGTTCATAGCAGCAACGGCCACAATCGCCAAACTGTGGAAAGAGCCAAGATGCCCTTCAACAGATGAATGGATAAAGACGATATGGTCCATATACACAATGGAATATTATGCCTCCATCAGAAAGGATGAATACCCAACTTTTGTATCAACATGGACGGGACTGGAAGAGATTATGCTGAGTGAATTAAGTCAAGCAGAGAGAGTCAGTTATCATATGGTTTCACTTACGTGTGGAGCATAAGGAAGAACATGGAGGGCATTAGGAGAAGGAAAGGAAAAGTGAAGGAGGGAATATTGGCAGGGGAGACAAAGCAAGAGATACTATGGACTCAGAGAAACAAATGGAGGGTTTTAGAAGGGAGGGGGTGGGGGATGGGTGAACCGGGGGATGGGTATTAAGGAGGGCACGGATTGCATGGAGCACTGGGTGTTATACACAAACAATGAATCATGGAACATGACATCAGAAACTAATGATGTACTGTATAATGACTAACATAACACAATAAAAAAATGCAATCGCAGTCTGTGGAAAGGATACAACCTTTTTCTTCCCGTTCTCCTTGACATTTTCTGGTCCATGGAGGACAGTTTGGGATTCACTCCTTAAGAGCAGAAGGGAGCAAAGAAGACTCCATCCTTCCTATCCAGACATGGTGTGGGGATGTTCCCCTCGGGCCAGAACCCAGACCACACAGGACGGTGAGGGGGGAGGACGTGGTCCCAGCCAGAGACCAGGAGCAGCCCCGTGAACCTCTGAAAACATCCCTGCATTTAAGTTCTGGTGGCAGCATCAGGAGGAGCTGTGTTGAGAGGCAGACCTTGTCTGGGAGCAGGAACCTCCTCCAGTGCCCTCCATCCCCAATGCCACCCTTACCCAGCAGGTGTAACGCACCCCAGGGCCTGTTCTGATGAAAGCAGGCAGGCGGACCTCCAAACAAGGAAAACCAAAGCCCGAACAGTTGTCTTACGATAGAAATAACATCTGCTTATTTTAGAAAACAAACATAAAGAAGAAAGCAAGAAGCCAAGGGCTAGAGACGGGAACCATGTACATCCATCCCAGGGATTAGCTCTCATGGTTCTAAACAAACATTTAAGGATTGTAGAAATACAAAAAGTATGCAAGTCCTAAGACCGCACGTGACACATTTTCACAGATGGTACACATCCACTCAAGAGGCACCAAAATAAAAACCAGCCCCAGCTGCAGGGAGAAGCCCTTCCATGCCGCTTCTAGTTTCCCCTCCTCTGTTCCAGCCCCGTAGATTGCGTTTTCCTGTTTTTGAACTTCACGTAAACGAAGTAAGAGCACCGTGTGCTCTCTTTTAGAACTGGATGTTTGCAGTCACTGTTGAGCTGTAGGGGTTCACCCGCCCCATTGCCTACAGTCTTGCCTTCTCGATGCCCTATGGTATTCTCTGAACCTAACAATTTATTTACCCTTGTGTTCAGTGTATTTGCATCTGTGTTCAACTTTAGAGGAACCGGTTTTCCCACGTGGGTAGTAGCGAGCCACACTCCCACCAGCCCCGTCAGAGCGAGCAGGTCGCTCTGTCCCCAGTCTGGGCCGTGCTTCTGCTCTCCCGTGTTCCTACTTGTTTACTAGCTGTTTGCGTAGCCACCTGTGTGAGGGGCCCATTCACATCTCTTACCTGTTTCTCTACCAGGCTTCTCATTTTCTTTCTCTTATTGGTTCCCGGGAGTTCTTTATAATCCTGGGTATAAATCCTTTCTAGACACATGTGTAGCAAATCTCTCCTTGCATTTCTACTCCTCGTCATATTAAAACATCATGCTAATCTTTTTTTCTTTATGGTTCAGCCCTTTTATGTCCTGCTTAAGAATTCTGCCTACTTCACGTTCACAAGGATGCTGTTTTTTCTACATACTTCGCTGTTTTTCCTTCAACGTTTAAATCTATAATAAATCTGGAAGTGATTGTTTTATGGTGTGTGTTTTCCCAAGAGGATATCCAATCGACTCAGCATATTTCCAGTCTTTCAAAAATATTGAGAAAGTAGATGCATGTTAATTTATAATATAGAGCTTAACGCGTCTAGAATGTTTTTTAACGTTGCTTTTTAAATTAATGTTGACTAATTCTCGTTTAAATCCAGCAAAACATAATTGCTAGTGTCTCCAAGATGTTTCGTTATATTGATATATCCATTTATTGGGCCATCCAAATGCTGTTAGCCAAATGATTGCCAGATTTTCGCACTTGTAAAGGAAACTGATAAAAAGCTAGGTACATGTTGCAATATTTCCACGTGTGTACCCAGGACGGAGTCCTAGAAGGATTGGCCCAACTGAACAGTGTAAGGCTGTTCATCATTATTGCCAAACTGTTTTTCAGCTTTGGTGGGACGTAAAATTCCATAAAAAGTGAAATGGTTTTGTTCTCCTTGTGTCACTGCAACTTGTCAGCACTGAGGGTTGCTATTAAAATCTTTTGACAATTGTATAGACAATAAATCACATTTGATGTCGAACGGGGTATTCTCAAAAAAAGTGCATGGAACACAAAGTGTATATTGTATATTTTCATGAAGTTAAGCCTGTGCAATTTCCATTTTATTATTTCTGCCATTGATTTCAATCCTACTAGTGTAGATTAAATGTTGCCTTCTGTGGATTATTTTTGCATCTAACTCTGTCTGAAGTTTCTTGCTTTGCTCTAATGACTTGGATCTAAACGTGTATCTTTCCCCCTAATCCTACATAGTTAGCTAAATTTCCCAGCGACCCAGCAACGACATGGACAACTCTGTGTTATCTGAGAAGCTGGCTCAAGAATTCCAAGTGGAGAACCAACATTGACTGGAAGATTCTCTTAATGGGCTGGCACAAAGACGAACCGTTGGAGCCCTGCGTGACACCATGCTGAAGCCCCACAGAGAGAGGGTGTACCGAAACTTCCACGAAGGCATTGCCTCCTTTCGGGAGAGTGTGGGAGGCTGAGGAAGGCAGGGAAGGAAGGGTGCAGAAGAGAAGGGAAGGGTTGGAAAGCAACGGTGTGAGTGAAGCTTGGCGCTGGGGCAGTCAATGTGGACAGCATGGACCGTCTCAGCAGGTGACGCCCACAGTGTCCCCGAGTTCATGGCATTTGGGCTGTGGAAACCCCTCCTGTCACATTTCTGCTCCCCAAACCCCAGATCACTCAAAATGACTTTATCTGAGTTTCTTATGTTTTGTGAGGCTCGGAAAGGTGCAGACATCACATCTTATGCACACAAGAGCAGGAGCCTGGGTGCGAAGGCTGTGGGGTTGCTGCCCCCAGAACCACATGGCCTTGGGCTGGGACTTGGGGCTGCCATGCACTGGGGCTTTGGCAGAAGAGTGAGCTAACTGAGCCTGATTCCTTAGGGGCAGGGAGGCTCCCAGCTCCCATCTCTGGGCTCATTTTGCTTGCTTTTTTGCTTTGCATTCATTTTGGTTTCCTCCTTTATGACCAGAGCTGACATTTTGATTCCATGTTGCTTCTATTTGAAATCCAAAGCTCTAAGCTCCTTGCATTAGTGAGGCAATCAGAGCTAGCGCTCGCTCTTTTTCTCTTAATTATCTTAGTCATTTTTAAGTGTACAATTCAGTAGTGTTAGGTATATTCACCTTGGTGTGCAACCAATCTCTGGAACTTTCTCTTCTTGCAGAACTGAAACTGTGTCTAGTAAACACTGACTTCCCATTCCTCCTTCCCCCCAGCTCTTAGCAACCACTCTCTACTTCCTGTCTCTATGAATCTGACTGCTCTAAGAACCTCATATATGTGGAATCATGCAGTATCTATCTTTTGTGATTGCCTTATTTCGCTTATCATGATGTCCTTCAGGCTCATCCACGTTGTACCAGGGGTCAGCATTTCCTTCTTTTTCAAAGCTGAATAACATTCTAGTGTGTGGCTAGACTCTATTTTGTTTAGCCATGGATCCTTAGATAACCGGTTACCTGGGCTCACTTTCACCTTTTTGGTGGAAGACTATAGCCCACATTTGGGAGTTAATGGGGAGAGAACCACCTGGCACTCCAGAATGGGGGTCTGTCTGTAACTCCCAAGTCCTTGGATGGCTTTTGAAAAGAAAGCCCTTGTCCTGCCTCAGGGTGATGAAATGGGCGTCATGCCACTGGGTGAGGCTCTGACTCCACACCCTTCTCAACAGCCTTCACGCCACCAGAGGACTTGTGGGGAGCAGGTACTTGCCCTGACATGGGGTTTTTTCACGAAGCCCTGGGTGAGGCTTATTCTAACCTAAGTCTCAGTTACTCTCAGAAGTTCGAGGCCCTCCACTGACCCCATTCCCCCTCCATAAGTATCATGATTTTCTGTTTTCAGGAAACTCTAAAGAGAGGGAAGTTTTCTGAGACACAGAATAGGTAGACTTAGAAATGTCACACCAGCATGCTTAAGCTAGGTGTTTCCTTTCTTTGTGGTGTTCTAAGTGGAAGAGGGTCTACCTCATGCTCCATGATCATGGCGTCCTTAAAGTAGTGGATTTCGACTTCTGAGTCACCTTCCCTCCCTTCCTTCCTTCCTTCCTTCCTTCCTTCCTTCCTTCCTTCCTTCCTTCCTTCCTCTCACAAATACCCAGTAGGAGTTGATTACACATCAGTCACTGTCCTGGATATATTGGGTCTAGATATGAATAAGAATTCCAACCATAGAAGAAATGGCTATGTACCATCACACACACACACACACACACACACAGAACTAGTCATGCACAGTGACAGAAGTCCTAGGATGAAGTTATGGACTGTGAGGTTCATTGTCCAGCCTTGGCCTTTTGGTTGTAGATTCAGAGAGGGTTACTGTAAAGACTGCTCCCTTAACATTCTAGAGATGAAAACACTGAGGTTCAAGGAGGTGAACTGACTGCCTAAGGACACCAGCTGGTTAATGGCAGTTCTTTCCTGACCCGGGGTGTCCACTTCTATGTCCCAGTTCAAAGCCGGCCTTGGTCGGTGTCTTGGTGGGCTTTGAAGGGGTACTGAGCTCCAGACTTTAGATTAGAAATTGTGTCTTGCTCTATCTAATTCCTTGCTAAAATGACATTCTGCTTGAGACTCGCCCTTCCTGATGTATGCAAGTCCTATCTCATATCCTGTGGGACAATAGCTAGAGTACGGCTGCAAGATTGCCAAATGGTCCTTTTGCATAAACAAAATCCATCAGCCTTGCTCCATCCTGCCAGGAGGGGTGAGCACAAGCTCACTCCAGGGAACTTTTGTTATCGGTCTGAGCTTGTGATGTTCAACAGAGAGGTTCATGGCTGCACTCAGAAGTGCCCTTGCCCAGTGGGTGCACACTTTGTCTTTTCCCTATGTCTGTGTCCTGTCCAAGGCATTCTAATGGACACGTATATTCTACCTGCCTAGTACCTTTTCTTCTGCATCCTGGTAAAAGGACCTTGACTTTTCTTTGGCGATGCACCATGTTCTGTTTCTAACACCACCCTGAGAGCATCCAACACCGTCGATGTGGGATGATGGTCTGAACCAAACAAATTAGATTTTCCCTGACCTTTAAACATCCAGCTGAGTAGTCCAGGGTCAGGACCTGGCTCAGACTTGTCAGTCATGAAGGTTGAGTCCTGAGGAATCTGCCCATGGGTTCTTTCTACTTAGAGCTCCCCCCCCCCCCACACACACACAACTGTAGGCTCTTAGCTATTTTTCTATTTTGTGAAACATTCCATATTTTTCCTATATAACACTGTTTTACTTTAGCTTGCCATAGTCTACTCCTGTTATTTGAAAGTATAGAATTCTGACTGACAATTGTGGAGACTGAGTACCTAGATAAGGGTCAACAAACCAGGAGCAAAGAGGGAAGTTTAAGGATGAGGGGCCACAAATGAAGATAAAGAAATGGTTCAGTGTTAGTGAGGAACCACATCCCAGAATAAGTTTAGGATAAATGGAAAGAGAAACTATGATACAGGTGTTGAAGTTACAGAAAATGGAAGATGACTTTACCCAATGTGAACCCTTGGAGTCCTCATGTGAATGGTTAGCACAGATGGAATGCATTAGGAAATCTTTGGATTCTACAGGACCTGGTTCACTCTCCTGCACTTTGGTCATATGAGCTGGATCATCCAGCTCGTGGGTCCATCTGTGACTTTACGTAGCCTCAAGTGCCAAAGGACAAATACATGGTCTAACCATGAGGATATGTTTGGCTCAGAGCTCCTTATGACCTCCTATACCCCTCCCAAGGATGTGGCAGATGTAGTAGGCAAATGCCAAGTCTTGACAGCGGAGTTTCCTTCTGGGGCTCAGCAGTAATTGTTTACAAGGCAATTTGACTTAAAATGAATGAAGTTCATATCCCAAGTGACCTGAGCTATTTAAAAAAAAAAAAAGTTTTTATTTTAATTCCAGTCAGTTAACACTGTGTTAACACAGTGTTATATTAGTTTCGGGTGTACAATATAGTAATTCAACACTTCCATACATCACCCTGTGCTCATCAGGACAGGTACACTCTAATCCCCATCAAGTATTTCACCCATCCCCCACTCACCTCTGCTCTTGTAACCTTCGGTTTGTTCTCTACAATTAAGAGTCTGTTTCTTGCTCTTTCTCTCTCTCTCTCTTTCAGTTATGTTTTTCCTTTTGCTTGTTTTGTGCATGTCTTAAATTCCACATGAGTGAAATCATATGGTATTTGTCTTTCTATCACTGACTTATTTCGCTTAGCATTGTACTCTCGAGCTCCACTCATGTTGTTGCAGATGGCAAGATTTCATGCTTTTCTAGGGCCAAATAATATTCCATTGTATATATATATCTTCTTTATCCATCAATCAATCAATGGGCACTTGGGCTTCTTCCATATCTTGGCTCTTGTAAATAATGCTGCAATAAACATAGAGGTTCGTGTATCTCTTTGAATTAGTGTTTTTGTATTTTTGAGTGAATACCCAATAGTGCGATTGCTGGATCATAAGGAAATCCTATTTTTAACTTTTGGAGGAGTCTCCATACTGGTTTTCACAGTGGCTATATCAGTTTATATTTCCACTTACAGTGCACAAGGCTCCTTTTCCTCCCCATCCTCAGCAACACCTCTTGTTTCTTGTGTTGTTGGTTTCAGCCATTCTGACAGGTGTGAGTCAGTATCTCATCATAGTTTTGATTTGCATTTCCCTGATGATGAGTGATGATGAGCATCTGCTCATGTGTCTGTTGGCCATCTGGATGTTTTCTTTGGAGAAATGTCTGTTCATGTATTCTGCCCATTTTTAAATTGGATTATTTGTTTTTTGGATGTTGAGTTTCATAAGTCCTTTATATATTTTGGATACTAACCCTTTATTGGATATGTCATTTGAAAATTTTTCTCCCATTCTGTAAATTGCCTTTCAGTTTTGTTGATTGTTCCATTGCTGTGCAGAAACCTTTTATTTTGGTGTACCTGCATGGCTCAGTCCATTAAGCATCTGTCTTCAGCTCAAGTCATGATCCCAGGGTCCTTGGATTAAACCTTACGTTGGACTCCCTGCCCAGCAGGGATTCTGCTTCTCCTTCTCCCTCTGCCCCTCCCTCTGCTCATTCTCTCTCTATCTCTCTCTCTCAAATGAATAAATAACAAAAAATAAACATTTAACTTTGATGAAGTCCCAATAGATCTTTTTGCTTTTGTCCCCTTGCCTCAGGAGACAGACATACCCAGAAAGAGGTTGCTAAGGCTAGTGGGGAAGAGGTTACTCCCTGTGTTTTCTTCTAGTATTTTTTATGGTTTCAGGTTTCACATTTAAGTCTTTAATACATTTTGAATTTATTTTTGTGTATGGTGTGAGAAAGGGGCAGAGGCACGTGTTCATCTCAGAAGGCAGAATCACACACACACACACACACACACACACATATTAGAGATGCACTGAATACACATACTGGCCAAATGCTGAGTGACCGACTATTAATATCAACAGTTGACTGACACTAAGATCAGAGCATCTGGATTTTAATAATAAAAAGAATAAAATTCGAATTTATTTAAACTTCTATCTAAAAGCTTATTTATTATTATACTTTTATTAAAATTTTTTTTCTCCCCAAATATGTTTATTTTAATTTTTCAGTGTTACAAGATTGATTGTTCATGCACCACACCCAGTGCTCCATGCAGTACGTGCCCTTCTCGATACCCACCACCAGGCTCACCCACTTTTATTAAAATTTTAAAGACCAAAATGTTGAAGTTTGGCAGTGTGGTGTGATAGCGAGGATTTCTTGATACCGGCAGCTCTCATTCCTGCCACCCTCCTGCACATTTGCACCATGAAACAGAGAAAGTTGGGGGCTGGACCTCAACTTCTTTCTTTCTCCTCCAACCTCAAGTGAGTGCCTGAGACTTATTTCCTTCTAAATCCTATACTGTTTATTGTGTCTGTTTTATTATGTTTGCTGAAGATCATGATTTGGAATTTTTGCTTTTTTATAATATTTCAAGATGACAAATGTTGACATTCTGCTTTTAATTCTTCCGTAGGACGAAATGAAGGACTCTCAAGTGGAATTTTTTTTAAAGTCTCGTGGACTAAATAAAATTAAATAACAGAAACAGAAATACAGTTATTTATTGTGTTTACTGTTATAAATACTGACACCCAAATAATTCTACAAAGATTAAAACTAATCTCTGTTCTGCCTGTATTGCTGTTTAAATTTTTATGAATATTTTGGGCCCAAAGCAAAATAATGTTATTCCTAACACAAATACACAGTCACTTTCTAACCAGTATCTACCAATGTTCTATTTAACTATATGAAAAATTTTGTGATGTTAGATATAAAATTAATAGATTTCACATTATTATTTATTGTAGCATTCTGCTCATCTGATATTAAATACACACTTATATGCCCACACTTATATAGCAGACAGGGAGATTTTTAAAAAAGATTTTCTTTATTTATTTGTCAGTTCAAAAAGCATTGGAAAGTACTTCCCAAGTTCTAGTTTCCTTCCTTTGTGCTTTAAAGTATCCCCAGAAAAGAGTCATTCCATGTTCAGTCTTAATTCTTTATTAACTATAAGGTGGGCGTCTCTCCACCCAGAAGAAGAAAAAGGCTCTCTGGCTAATCCCTACCCAACAGGAGTGGTTGGGCTCATTCCTTCATCCACAGCTTCCTTCCCCAGGCACTTTTGGAGTGTGTATTCTTTGGAGGCTTCAGGAATGGGAAGACATCATTTGTGATTTAAGTATCCCGTACTCCAGAGAATGAAGTAGTTACTAAAAATTCTACCGCCATGACATATGGCAATCCTGTGTTTAAGACAAGCACAGCACGTTATAGGAACTGAGAGAAGGATGCTTCTCCCAACTAAGGGGTCAGCATGTTTTCCTGGAGAAGGTACCATCTGAGCTGAGACCTGTAGAATGCACAGAGGCACCAGGCAGAGGAAAGGGAAGAGCTAGGTGGAAATGGGAGCAGAGACAGGGTTAGAGAAAGCACCCTCTGGAATGGGCATCACCAAGCTGCTTAGGTTTCTGGGAACTGGGAAGTGTTCTTCTCCTTTCCTAAGGGAAGGGGATCCACCTCTCCCAGGCTTAGAGACCTGAATTCGATGTGGGGCGTGGGGTGGTGCTTGAGACTCTGCAGACCCCAAAGTTATGAAACCCGAGCTGAGTGGGGACCCGACCTGGCTCACTGAGTCTTTCTCCTGGAGAGTGAGTCCAGGTGGATCACTCTGAGCTGGAAGCTCCACATGACAGAGGCCTCTTGGGGAATGTCCCAACAGGATATTGGCACTCATAGTGATCAATCTAAGGGAATCCTTCTGGGGGAGGAGTGACAAGTATAATCTGGGTTGTTGGTGCCCTGTATTCTTGTCCCAAGTCCTAGGACAGAATCCCCAGGCACTACATGCGCTCATCACAGCCCCAGTAAAACCAGTGATCAGGTCAGACATGAGATATGCCATCACAAGTCAAAAGAAGAGTGACTCATCCTCCAAGGAGAAACTCATGCTTGCAGGGACTATCAGGAGGAATAATATTGGAAGGAACAGGAGGGAACTCGGCATCCTGCAGCCTGGGTGACCCACCCTGCCCCTCTCAGGGGGGCTCCCTGGGTCCCCCACCATGCTCACCTCCTCCACCAGCCTGCAAAAGAAGGTGTTTCTCCAGGGCTATCCACCCCAGGTCGTGACCTCCTCCCAGACACCACCCCCTCTTGGCCTGCCCCCTCCAGCTGCATACTGAGATATGGTCAAGACAAGGTTTTGCCAAGGCTGCCCTGGAATCATTTATTTGTTAATGGGGACACATGTGTTGTATCAGTAAGGAAATGGCTCATTAATCACTGGAACGTTTTCCCCAAACAAATCTATCAAAGGAGCAGAAAATGTATATACTGTCCCCATTGCCAGACCCAGTTCAGCTGTTGCTAGCACTGAGCAGATGGTTGAGGTGAGTGACATCTTCCTCACACTCATAACTCTTTAAAACAGTCCAGGAACTATGTTTATTATCAGCACCCAGGATGATTGGACAGCATGACTCAACAGCAATGAAAGATGTAATCCGCATGAATCATGAAGTGCTTTTGTAGTGAGCATGGTTCTCTGGGATACGGTGATGTCACACTTAAAGCTACCTACCAGGCCTAACGCTGGACTCAGGACTGGGAAGGAGGAGGCTGAGGCTGGTTTCAGGACAGAATTGAATGAGGAGATAAGTTCCTTCTGGGATATCTTTATACTTGCTGCAAAAATTTAACTCAAAGCCATGCACCTTTGTCCACAATTGATCTCATTTACACATTTTCATCTCCATGGAAGTCACCCAGGTTCAAATCCTATTCTCCTTCACCTAGGTGTGCTGTGCTGTCCCCTGTCTGTCCTCCTGCTCCAACTGAACGCCCTGCAGCTCAGTCAAGAAGGGGCTTGAGAAAGGTAAATAACACTTTAGGAGGCCGGGGATCACAGACTAGAATGTAGACTATGACCAAAGAACATAAATATAGTACAAATGCATGAAATAAACTCACTGAAGGTGGAGGGGAAAGAAGGGCTGACTTGAGAAACTTTGGAAATGAATGGATTCTGAAAGGCTTAAGGCAAAAGGAACTGCATATGGGCACTATGTTCTGGTTGGTGAAGTTGTTCCTCCGGGATGCATGGACTAACAACTCTGAAACCACTATATATGCATGCTAGAATGGAACAGCTACATAAACGGGCAGCAAATTGTTGGGGCTGGGTTTCTCCCTCTTGGAGTGGAAGGTTAGAGATAAGCTTTGTTAGGGGGATAGAATGATCCATATGATATAGGATTAGAGTTGGAAACCAGTATGCACTTGTCTGTCCTAATACAGCTACATATGATAAATACAAAAGCAATTGCAGATATATATACACACACATGGGTTAGCACACACACATACATTTCTATACTCTTTCTACTGAAAGTCCAGAGCAGGGGCACCCCAGTAGCAATAAGCACACTAGACACCCAGATCATGGTTTCTACCACCATTCTCCAATAAAAGGAATGTGGATCCTTTGAGAAACGACTAGTTATAGGGCTAGCGCAGGAAACATACCAGGTGGGTCTGGAGCATTTCATAGTGCTAGAAAGAAAGGAAGTGCTCAAAAGAGACAAATTATGAATGATGGATATTAATGTATTGTTATAGGCTAATTAGCTGTGATAAATGCATCCTACTAATGTAAGAGGTTAACAACAGAAGAAAATGGGTTCAGAATACATGAGAAACTTCTCACTATCTTTGCAATTTGTCTGCAAATCTAAAATTATTCTAAAATTTAAAAAAATATATTTTACAAATCCTTTAATGATTAACCCCAATGTTCTTAACTCTTTTCCTTGCTCTGTACCCCCTCCATTTTCTCACTCCCTTGCCCATTTTGCTCCAGTCACACTGGCCTCCTTCCTGTTCCACCTGTCTTTATCACCCCAAACCTCCCATACTTCCAGGACTTTCTGTGTGCATCACCACTGCCTAAATGCTCTTCATGTGCCTAGTTTTCTTTCCTGCATCAGACCTCAGTTGAACCTCGTCTCTCTAGAGACATGTTCCCCAGGGCTACCCCTCAAAACTAAAGTGGTGTCCTCCCAACACTTGATATGCTATCATACCCATGCATACACATATACACACAGGCACATACTCATACTCTGCCCTACCACTACCTCATCTATATTTCTCATTACACTTGTCATCGTGTTTAATAATTGGGCTTCTTATCTGTCTCCCTGGTAAGATGTTAAGATCCCCAAAGAATGTGTGTGCTACTCATCGCTCACTACTCAACATGTCGCTTAGTGACTGACGCATAATAGCTACTCAATGCAAATTGGCTGAACTAAACAGATGAGGGTATTAATTAGTCAACCTTACACTTGACAGTCATCAGTTTTTACGTGTTACACGTGAGCCACATATCACAGGCTCCCCTCATATGGCAAGTGAGGATAATACCCACTCTCCACGGTGCTCCATAGCTTTGGAGCAGCATGCTCCGAACCCAGCTGCCCCCATGCAGGAGGTGATCCGTGACTATTAGGAATTATCAAACTTGAAATCATCACGTGATCAAAATTCACACCGGTGGCACGCAGAAAAATAGGGCTTCTCCTTCATTGACAACAACCCTCATATTTGTTATCCAGAAATCTAAGATCCACTAAAACCCCCATATACTAAGAATGTGATAACGTGGGGTAGCCCAGCTGCCATGCTACGGTTGTATGGTTGTCAAAATGAAAGAGATACGATATGATGTGAAGGAGATAATATGATCGAAACAGTCAAAAAAACAGGCTTTCTTTAAGCAACAGATTTATATAGGGCAGCAAATATTTTTTGAGTCTGCTCCAATTCTATGTGACAATCAGTTTTAAAGAAGCCTCATGTGCCATTCATTATGATTCGAAATGAACTCTATTGTCCCATAGTGTTGCTTTGGAAATAGTGACATAAACAACGATGTAGAAACCTTCCACCTGGTTAGCTAGGCCAGAGTATTAAGCAGGCAAGATTTTAGCTCTAAAATACATGAAGAACTTGAGAAATATAGGCTTTTTATTTGGAGGAGGTTTTAGGGAGCTAATAGCTTGGATTCTGCTTCTATGGATCTTTAGGAGAGTACAGGAAGGAGCCTTCCTGGAAAAGCATCATCTCTCATTGGACAATCAAGTATTCTGGGATCTATCCTGGGAGGAGGACAAGCCACTCATCCTGGGTTGGCTAGCAACTCTGTCCTGCTCTGGCTGGTTGTCCAATGGATGCTTCAGGGGCCCAAAGGGAAGAAGTGCAAGTTTTTCCCCAAGTGCCCATGAGAGGAGGCCAAGGGGCACCAGGCAGTTAAACATGTTGGCCCCATTCTTTCTAGAATCATTTCCAAAAACTCGTGGAGAGGAGGAACTAAGCTTGGGGGATGGGTGGCCTCTCCCTGCCCTTCCCCTATGGGCCGGGTACCACTCCAAAAACGGCATCATTCTGTGCCTCACACCTTCTAACCTATGTGCAAAACAACTTTTCTCTTCACCCCTAGCCACTTCCCAAGATCCCCTTCACCAGAAGATTTATTGTGTTTTTCTTCATTATTCACTGTAGGATCTGTCTGCCCCCATTGTATGTCCCGCTGGTCACATAATGAATGACTCCAAGTTAAACCCAAGTTGCAATTCTGCTACCATTTTTGTTGGGTAAGACTCTCTGTGCTCCACTGGGCTGGAATCTATGATGCCCCTTAATGCTAACACAGTTCTGGCTCGAAGAAGAATCCTCATAAGTCTTTGGGCCCATCTCCGTGAACTTGCCCCCTTCCGGACCTGCTATCTTCTCCTCCAATCCACTTCTCTTCTGTTTGCTGGTTCAGATAGAGGCACCACCACCCACTAAGTTGTCCAAACCAGAGTCCAGACCTCATTCTAGACCACCATTCCCTGCATCTGAGCTGTTTTCAGTTTGTCTTACCTCCTGGACTGTGGGGTTTACAAACTTAAGGACTGAATTTTCTTCTCTGCATCTCTAGTACATAGTCTACATCTGGCTCCTGCTTTGTGCTCTCTGTGACCAGGGAGTTGAACCAAAATGAAAGTGTTGTCATTTCTACAATCAAGCTACACGGTGGACCCTCAGAAGATTCTACCCTATCTCTCTAGCTGGATTTTAAGTTATTTCAAGCCAGGAACTCACTCTCATGCCCCATGGAATCCCTTTGTCACCAGTAGCCACACATACAGCTCTGTGTTCTCTGAGGAGAGAAGATGGCGGGCAACTGGGAGCCCTGAGTGGTCTGAGATAGAGGAAGGGAACTACTGCAGGGGGCTTCATTGTCCATTAAGTCTGAGTTCCTCTGGAGCTGGGACACAGGGGCCCCAAAAGTCCACTTTTCATAACTAAAGTCCATGATGTTAACCACCACTACTTGTAAATGTTAACAGTTTAATAATTTTTTTAAAAAATGTATTTAATAATTATTTGATTTCTTAGTACTAAGGAATAAGGAGAATGGACCAAGTCAGGAGACTCACCAGGAACTCTCTGAGTCAGTAAATGATTCTTTCCCTGTAGGAGCCAGTCCAGAGATCTATTGATCTGCTACTACAAAGGACTCTTTAGAAGAATGGCTAGAGGAAAGGCCCCGAGGGAGGAGCGCCTGGTGGGAGCCGGGGCCGGGTGGAAGATACCAGTGTGGAAATGCCTCAGGGCCCCAGCTTTATTTCAGGAGTAGTCTGGGCTCCAGCTGAGAATCTGTCCTTCCATCCCAAATATCCAAAATCATCTGATGGAAATAAAACTCCATGACTTCCAGGGGATGGCTGAGACCACTGGCTTTGGAAGAAGAGCTGTGAGAGCTGGGCTGAAGTCTGAGCTCATCCTAAATGGACCATTAATTTACCCAACAAGTATTTATTGACTGGAACATGAGTGCTTGGAGAACTTCTTGTTCTTTGAAACCTTCCCATATATTTATTTTGTCACCCTCTCTCTTTCTCAATCCCTCTCTTTCTCTCACTCTCTTTCTCTTTTTCTGGCCCTAAACCCTGGTACAAAAACTCTTGAAAAGAAAATGGGCTCTGAGTTTGCAGCTGGTTCAGGGGGTAGGGAGACTGAAGGGTGGCAGCTGGGAGGTGATGGCCCAGCTCCTAGACCTCATGGGAGGGATCCAGGGGGGACATTCAAGGCAGTTGACAGCCAAGGAGGGCGGAGTGGGCCATATCTTGGAGGCCCCCAGCTCAGGTGTAGTGGACTGTTTATTATAACAGAAGTTTTACAGTAACAACAGAGCTATGGCCACAAACCACATGTTGCTTCATTTCCCAGCTTTTCCTGTGTCTTTCCTCAGCTGCTCCTGACGGCCCAGAATGTGGCAGCCTCTCGTGTTTCTTCTACTTGGCCTCTTTGAGAGCTGATCCTCTTGATTTATTATTCCCTCTCGGCTCTTAGTGTTTAGCAGCAGAACTTACAATGGTGCTCTGGGTTAGAGACCCAGAAAACTGTTCTTCGTTAAAGTTTTGCCTTAAAATCCAATGGGCTGTGACTGATGTTCAGTGGCTTTGTGACATCTGTTTTGGCTACTCTGAAGCCTATTGTGTCCCCTCTGTTTTCTTTTCCAAGATTCATAGAAGTGAGGTTATAGGAAGGTTGACTCTGGATAACAGAGGCCAAACCTGGTATTTCCAGACTGTAGGGAGAATGGAGACTCTGGAGCTTCCAGGAAGTGCAGGCACATAAGGCAATGCACAGCTGGAACATCTGGCCTTATAAAACTAAAAATAACACCCCATAAAATGCATTTTATTCACTTACTTTGACAACTGAAACACACTTTCCATTACTCACGACTCTAAGCCTCACTGGTATAAAAGTCCCGCCATTAAATGCCACAGGCTTGACTACATCTTGGTCACATGGACTCACGGCTCTCCGTTCTTCCCTTGTTCCCCATGGTCTAGGAACTCGGACTCTACTCACGGTGCAGCCTTTGTTTAACAGGCTCTTCTCCCCTCCTTTGTTGATGGCAATCCTGTTTCTCCCCTTGAAACCCCCTTTCCAAGGCCAGGTGCCCTTGTGTAGATGAAGATTCTGCCATCCTGTCTACCACTTTTTGGCCCTCTTTTTCTTGGTCATTTAACCAGTTTGAGTCAGCGGCTCATGTTCATGGAAAGCATTCTCACTGGGTACTTGTCTTCTTTTGTACTCCAAGACTTATCTCTGTCATGGGTGACATAAGTGTCCATTGGGTTTGACCAGAGGGCCATTGTTCTTTCAGCTTCTCAACCCAATGGCATATTCTTCAGGGACTCAGTCTCAGGGCCATATCTTAGACTTGTTCCCAGAACTTATCCACTTCCGAAATCTTAAGTTCCTCTACCCCAGGAACTCCCTGACTACAGTCTCCCATCACTACTGCTCTCTCTTATGCTAACTCCCTTGTCACCTGTCTGAGATGCAGTGAAAACCAGAGAAGTTGATCCTTTGGACTCTCCCAATCTACCTGTTCCCCCCACACACACACCTGCCCCAGTCTTGCCTCCACTGTGCTGATGATATCCAGCCCTGATCTTAAGCTGTCACAATATTCGCTTTCCTGCCAGTCCCTCAGGTGGTTCCCTTCCTTGTCCTTGTCCTTTTATTTCTTCCTTCTAGCAAAGCCCTATCATGATTTCTCATTTCTCTATCATGATACCAAATCATGAGGCCATCATCGTGGCCTCCAGAATCCAGCAGCACTTCAGAGCTGCCCGAGTCAGCCTTCTGGGTGTTCTTTGCCAGTCTCCTTTCATATTCTGTAGTAACTAGGCTCCTGCAGACCTTTGCTATCTGCCCTAACTGTGATCCCACCTCCTTTACTCTTCTACTTTGAAAAGACCATCATGACTTTAACCAGAGGCCCCACTAGAACCTCAGAACTCTCTCAATTTTCTTTCTGCTTCCACAGACCATGTCCACATCAGCATACAATCTTGTGTCCTCACCTCCTTTTCTCCATGCACAAAGGATGAGGTGATTCTGGAGACAATGGCCCTCTACCTGTGTTCTGTATCTAATTTCCTTGTCTCCCTGAAAGTCTGCATCTCTCAGTCATACTCTTTCCATCTTGGGTTTAGGATGTCAACTAATGACTTCTTTAATTCTACACATACATAGTCTCAAGACCTTTCCATAAAAAAACAAAAAAACTTACATTTTGTCTCACTTGTCAATACTTGGATATACTTGGAGATTTTTCTTACTCAAATCATTACATTCCAGTGCTTAACATTCACATATTCACCCATTTTTTGTTCATCCATTCACTCATCTCTCCACTCAAACAAGTATGTTTTGAGTATTTACTATTCTTGGAAATAAGCAGAGATGCATTTAAATATACAATAATGTTCTTTGCAGAATTATTATAGTAAAGTAAACAAGCTGGCACAATGTCCTCAAAGGAAATGGATAAACAGCATTAGCATCAGATTTTTAAGAACTTTAATGATACATTAAATGGCTCCATTTACAATAAACAGTAAATAATAAAGCAGAACAGTATATGCTGTAAAATCCATATTTATACTAAAGAGAATGCATTCATATAATCAGAAGGAAAAAATTCCAAAAAAGTCTTATCTATGATTATGAGTATCTTTTAGTTTAAAAAACTTCAATGATTATATATTATTTGATTATATATTATTATATGACAAATTATAAATATTAATTAATTAGCTCTAAGGATTTGCTTTTGTTGGAAACAATAATAGTAAACAGACGTGATACTTTAGAACAATGATGCATAGGGACACCTGGGTGACTCAGTCAGTCAAACATCCAACTCTTGGTTTTGGCTCAGGTTATGATCTCAGGGTCATGAGATCGAGCCCTGTGTCAGGCTCCACACTGACCACAGAGTCTGTTCAAGATTCTTTCTCTCCTTCTCCCTGTGGCCCTTCCCACGCCTTTCCCACTGACACATTCTCCCTCTCTCTAAAAGAAAATAATAACAATAAATAGAACAATGAAACATAGTAAGAAGAAGTCACTTAAAATCACAATCCCATATCTGTGGACTCTGAGCAATAAACTGAGGGTTTTGGAGGGGAGGGGGTGGGGGGGTGGGTGAGCCTGGTGGTGGGTACCGAGAAGGGCACATATTGCATGGAGCACTGGGTGTGGTGCATGAACAATCAATCTTGTAACAATGAAAAATTAAAATAAACATATTTGGGGAGAAAAAAAATCACAATCCCATAGGGTAGGAATTATTAATGTCTTCATTTTAGAGACGAAGACCCTGAGGTCTTGTCTTTACAATGGAACTTGCTCCAACCTTGTGCTGGAGATGAAAGAGTTGGACTCCAGTTCATTATTTTGCATATCTAATTTGCTGATGCCATATTTGTTCAAAAATCTTATATAGGATATATTTATTTTCTTGCTGTTAATTAGAGGGTTTTGTTATGGAGACATTTAAAAATTTCATGTGTTCACATTTATTACTGTGATCTTTTGTGGTTTGTTTAGTAATTGTAGCTCTTAGAATGAATGGTCAAAGAAAATGTAGTACATAGATACAATGGAATATTTTAAAGTCATAAAAAAGAATGGAATGTTGATATCTAAAACAACATGGGTGGACCTTGAGTGCATTATGCTCGGTGAAATAAGTCAGACAAAGACAAATACTATCTGATTTCACTTATATGTGGGGGTCTCAAAAAAAAAGAAAAAGTGGAGTTGATAGGTACAGATGACAGATTGATGATTGTCAGGGTGTACAAACTTTTAGTTATAAAATAAATAAGTCCTGGGATGTAGTGCACAGCATGGTGACTATAATTCATAATACCGTATTACATATTTGAAAGTGGCTGAAAGACCTGAAAAAGACCTTAAAAGTTCTCATCATGAGAAAAAGAAATTATAGTCATGTATGGTGATGGATGTTACCTAGACTTATTGCAGGGTTTGTTTTGCCATTTTTACAAATATTGATTCATTACATTGTATACTTGAAACAAATACAATGTTATATGTCAATTACACCTCAATAAAAATAATTAATTAATTAAATTTTTAAAAAAGAAAGTCTTTGACTGTCCAAAGATCAGATGTCAAAATTATCACCTATCTTTGCATGTGGAAGTCCTTGAGATAATTGGTTTTTTTCCCTAGTCTTTTAGAAGTAAGATACGAAGTGAGGGTTGATCAATTCTTTTCAGTTAAATGCTAACTCCAGTTAATTGATAGCAGCCACCTGGGATGCAGCATGGAAAATGTTTCTGAATTCAAGTGTTTTTTTTAACTTTCTCCCAAATAATGCCAATGGTCCAAGCATTATTTATTTAATTAACAAAAAAATATTTAATAAATCTTGTTCTGCTCTTGTGTTTTGAATGGCATCTCTCCTCCATTACATTTTTGTTTCGTTTTGATGTCCATCTGCTCTAAATTATATTTTCTCTGTAACCCATTCTTTGGTTTTATTTTTGTTTTTGTAGCTGAGAATGTTTGAGAGACCACTTAAAAAACCTTCCTTAGCAGCCTGTTTGAAGAGTACTCACTTGTTCCCTCATTCAGAGAACAATGAAAACAAGATAACCAGACCTGCCTGGCTCCTTTCCTTGCAGAGCTGGACCAGGCATGGGAAAGCTGGATGGACTACCTTTAATTCTCATTCTTGCATTCAAGTGCTGTGGGAGTTCTGTCTGTAGTAAGGCTGGGTGGGTCAGTAACTACCTTTTGGACTCAGGGCAATCACAGATCCAACGTTATGGACCAACTATGCATTAATGTCCTTTTCTGGAGCTGTAAAATAAATGACTTTTGCTTTGTGCTTATAGTTGTGGTTTCTAAAATCTCCTTGGTTACTGGAATAGAAATGGTATATAGGGCTCTACATGCAAAGCTTTAATAAATGATTAACATGCACGTACACAAACAGTGAGAAAAACAATCAATTGCTGACAAAGTAATAAACAAAATAGACTCGTAGATGATGTAGGTGTTAGGTATATCTAATAGGGACTTTCAAATATTTGGTTAATATGTTTGATAATCTATCAGAAAGGGCTGATAATGAACATGAGCCAACAGGGAATGTTATCAGAGAGATGGAAACCATAAGAAATGGTGTCATGGAAATGCTATAAATTAAAACAAACAAACAAACACAATATTAGCAATGAAGAATGTCTTTGACAGGCTCATCAGGAGATTTGAAACAACCAAAAAAAAAAAAAAATCAGTGGACTTGAACATAGGGCCTTAGGAATTATCCAAACTGATACACAAAGTGAGAAAAACAAATAATGGGGAAAAAGAGCACTCAAGACCAGGGGGACAGCAATAAATTTTTTTAAACATAGGTCTAGCTAGAGTCTCAGAAAGAAAAGCAGAGATAAAGGAAGAAGGACTTGAAAAGATAATCAAGATTTTCCAAAAATAATACAATACTTCAAACCCCAAGTAGGAGAATCTCAAGGAGTCACAAGCTGTATAATTTTGAAAAATGTACACCTAGATATGTCATGGTCACACTTCTGAAAAACAAATAAGAAATCTTGGAGACAGCCAGAGAGAAAGGACATCACACACGGAAAAACAGAGATAATGATTATAGAGGACAGCTCAGTAAAAACCATGCAAGCCAGAAGTCAGTGTGGTGATGTCTTTAACATCCTGAAAGAAAGAAAAGCACGAACTCAAGAGTTCAATGCCCAGTGAAAATACTTTTTCAGAAGTAAAGGTGAAATGAGGACTTTTTCAGGAAAGCTAAAGCTGAGAAGATCTATCACCAGCAAACTTCTCTACACAGAATGCCAAGGAAAGGTCTTCAAGCAGAAGGGAAGTGATACCCAATAGAAACTTGGATCTACACAAAATGAAAATAAGATCCACGCACAGCAAAAAGGAAGAAAAGAGCCAAAACTGCCTGAAAAGCAAGTCCTCAAAATTCACTTGTTTATGTTCTTCCTTGTAAATCTCACTAAATATCCACCCAAGACAAATAATATAAAAGAAGGACAGACAGTCCCAGGAATACATTAAGCAGTCATAGATTCTAAATCTTCAGGCTTTTTCTTGGATTGTTTAAGAGCACAGAAAAATCTGTGTCATGCATATCAGACTGGACCTGCTGGGGTTTTTTGTTTTGTTTTGTTTTTTGGTTTTTTTTTCTATCAAGAATGTTCTATCTCACCCTCAAAAGCTTTTTTTGCCTTTTGTTTAAGAAATGACCTCTTAGTGTTCAGACTTGGGGCCATAAAAATTGCCTTTCATTTGCAGTCATGTATTATTGTGATTAGGAGGACCTTGTTTTCTTTTCACCTGAGAACACTGAGGCCCCTCAGATGTAATGAAGCGTGGGGTAGCATAGCTAGAGAGACCTCCAAACAGTTTCCAGCACTGACCTAAGGTCTTTGATTTTCCACATGTTAGCTACTACCGTTGACTGTACAACAGAGAGTCATGTTTCATATATTTCTTCTTTTTTTAATTGTATTGATTTACAGGTATTTATTTATTTATTTAGAGACTGGATGGGGGAAGGGCAGAAAAAGGGAGAGAGAGAATTCCAAGCAGAATCCCCACAGAGTGAGATGCCTGGCTCTATCCCAGGACCCTGAGATCACAACCTGAGGTGAAATCAAGAGTTGGTCACTCAACCAACTGAGCCACCCAGCCAGGAACTCGTATTTTCTTTCTTTCTCTCGCTTTCTTCTTTCTTTTTTCTTTCTTTCTTTCTTTCTTTCTTTCTTTCTTTCTTTCTTTCTTTCTTTCTTTCTTTCTTTTTCTTTCTTTCTTTCTTTCTCTTTCTTTCTTTCTCTCTCTCTCACTCTTTCTCTTTCTTTCTTTCTTTCGTTCCTTCCTTCCTTCAACAATATGGATGGATCTCAAATTTATTATTCTTTAATTTTTTTAAATTTAAATTCAATTTAGTTAACGTACATTGTAGTACTAGCTTCAGGGATAGAATTTAGTGATTCATCAGGTGCATATAATGCCCAGTGCTCATTCCAACATGTGCCCTCCTGAATGCCCATCACCCAGTGACCTCATCCCCCCTTCCCCTCCCCTCTAGCAATCCTGAGTTACCTAGAGTTAAGAAGAGTCTTTTATGGTTTGCCTCCTTCTATGTTTTCCTCTTATTTTATTTTTCCTTCCCTTTCCCTATGTTCATCTGTTTTGTTTCTTAAATGCCACATATGAGTGGAATCAGGACAGTTGGGATGATCATAGAAGGTACCCATCCAACAAAGAACATTATGATCAAAATGATGATGATAAAACATATTTTTATCCCTGTGTGATATCTCATTATCAGCAGTGCAACTGGAGCAAACCACTTAACCCCTCTGACCTTCTGGAAATAGCCATTGCTTGTGGCAGGTTGTGAGGTTAAACGAGTTAATGGTTGTTCTATGCTTTGAACAGTACTTGACATATGGTAAAGGACTCCTGCAGTCACTAGTATTTCAAGGATATAAACTTCTGTTCTCAGTAAGGTACATTTTACTGATAAACCATATAATTCATACTTTAAACTGTGACAAAGAATTTTGGCTGTGGATTATCTGCCTTTAAGGACTAAAGAAGTAAGATGTGACTTAAACATCAGACTGATGTGAGCATCAGAGAATATTCTCTTAAATAAAAACAAGAATAAGTCAATACATAATATAATGTTTGGCTAAATAAAAATAAATAACTAATGTAATTAAATAAGTCACACCCAAGAAAGGAAGGAAGGAAGAGAGAGAGAGAGAAAGAGAGAGGAAGGGAGGGAAGGAGAAAGAGAGGAGGAAAGAAGGGAGGGAAGGGGAGGAGAGAGGGAGGAAGGAAGGAAGACGGGGAGAAAACAAAAGAAAAGAGAAAGAAGTGATATTTAGAAGGAAATGATACTTTCGTCTGCCATTCACTTTTCTGTGTTCCTTTCCTAAAATAAACTAAAAACAAAAGGGGAGAAAAAAATACATTTGAAATACTTGTGGCCAATCCAATTCTAGTCTCTATTTTTAGCAGGCTTAATTTAAAACTCAACCATACAGTAGAGAATGGTCTCAGGCTACATGAAATCCTGTAATTTGAAAACATAAATGGAAAGAAACACTCACCAGTGAGCGAGTGTCTCATTTGGCAGAAAGCAGTTAGGACAGACGACCCAAAATACTCATCCAACATTTCATGGCAAAGTCACATTTTTTCCAAAACTCAAATATCTCTGTGCATGATCCATGGTATTGTCTTTCTTAGGATGTAAAATGTTCGAGGCCATCAACAGTAGACACCATGGTGTCTACACACAGTACTGTGCCGTGTGCAGCAACACTGGAGACCCACTGGAGACCCACTGGAGACACACCGGGAAGTGAAGGTGCTCACACCAGCATTCTCTGCCCGCACAAGATGGAGCACAGCAGCCACGAAGAGCGCCTGGCTTTCCCTCAAGCTCCTTCACGCTTGCTGGCCAATCTTGAGCAGACAATGCACATTCCATGAAATGGGTCTCTTTGCTTATGACACGGTGAAGATGAAGACAGTGACCATGATGATGATGGCGGTGATGGTGACGATACCTACTTTGTCAAGTCGCGGGGAGGACCACACGAGGTAACGCACGTCTACTTAGCACAGTGTCCGATGCACGTTCTATAAAGGTGTTTGTGATGGTTAGTATCAGAATAGATTCACATGGCTTTAAAGCGTGTCACTGTTTAAAGTGGAAATCGCCTGTCAGCACAGATGGTCAAGAATTACTCTCTTCCTTACACTGATTAGGAACTCTCTTTGGACCCTCCTGCCTTTCTTTCTAATTTACACAAACACCATTAGAATGAAAACCTGCGAATTATCTGAATCCCAAGTCCACGTAAGTGTATGTATTTCACACCTAGAATCAAGTGTGACAAAATAATTTTGTTGTGCTAAACCTATTTTACACATAATTTACTTTTTCCTCCAGTAAGTACAAAATTGTGGTTCACATTTATACCTTTTTATTCCAAATCCAAACCTCTGGTTCAAATCTAGCATATACTTTACAAAAGAAGTGGCTGTGAGTCTTGAAATAATTGATCTGTCTTTCTACCATGTGAGCGCTTAATACAAGTTTTAAAATTTTAGAAACTAAAGCAATCTGTACTTGCTAATCTTATTTATTAACTATTGAAATGTCTCCAGGCAATAGAGCCATATATTACAAATTAACAACATGTGATTGCTAAATATATTATTTTTAGAATTTGAAATTGACTAACCTAATTGACTAACATTTCTTTAATTAAATATGCATTTTCTTAAATAGTTTCTCAACAAAGTATTTAAATGTGTTCATAGCGATAGGCCGTAAATGTACTGAAAGCATCGTATGCTACCATTTGCACGTATGGCTGTTGTTTCCAAAATGTGAGGATTAGGTTTTTCTAAGTGCTGCTCTTTGGAGAATCACTGGTGGTGAAGTAGAAGATTCTACGTAGAAAATTAAAATTTACCACTGAACAAGAGAAGTCCAGTAAATAGGATTATTAAAAAATTATGATCACTAGAGGCACCTGGCTGGCTCAGTCTGGAGGCTGTGACTCTTGATCTTGGGGTCATGAGTTCGAGTCCCATGTTGGGTTACTAAAAATAAACTTTAAAAAATTATGGTCACTAAAGTCAAAGAAAAAACCCAGCACACTAAGTAGCAATAATAATAATAATAATAAATATATATTAAATCAGGAACCATTGATACAGTTATGTTGACTTCCATTTCATTTGGATCCTAAATTATCCAACCAGTATTGTGGCAGTGATGATGACGATGATGGTGGTGACAATATATTTTGAAAAGAGGAGGAAGGGAAGAAGGCAATTACATTGGAAAGGGAAAACTGCCCTTAGACTTTTCCTCAGAAGTTCATAAACCTTTTTTAAATTTTATCCCAAATGTTCACCGTGAACTTAAATCTGTGGTGACCTTATGGCTGTTTTGTAAGTTTGAATGAACTGAGCTTTTCTGAAGGTATTTTCTCCACACTTTTGAAGAAAGTGCAAAGTGAGTGCTCTCTTTTTGATGGGATTTTGCCCTCTTTGCGGGAAGGTAGTCAACCATTGTGGTTTTATCTGAAGTTCAAGCTTTATTCATGAAAGACATTGGTTTTCTTTGCCTCTTCAGTAAGTTCTGAAAAATGACATTTTTTTTTGTCCAAAATTAGACCCATTGGTGATTCACTGAGTTCTCCAGGGTCCTCTTCAGTCAGCCCCAGTCCCAGGCAGTTCCCTGTAGGCGGAGGGACAGTGAGCCGTTGGAAGAATCAAAGCTAAAGAAAGTGTTTCAATGCCTGATGCTTTTCAAGTGTTCTCTGACCAAGTTTCTTTACCTAGGGACTCTCATAACACAAACACTTGGCCAATAGGTAATGCCGGTAAAGGGAAAACATCTCTCCAAACTTCCTCCCCAGCCCATGGGGAGTTCCTTTGGGGGAAATGGAACGCCAAAACTGCCCTTGAGGGCTGCCCGTGGGGCCAAGGGGAGAGCAGTGCTTGTGACAAAAGCCTGAAGACATTAACTATTGGGGAGAAAAGAGGGAGAACCTCCAAAACTGGCCAGGAAGAGAACAGCTTAGTGGCCCCTTGAGCGAAGAGGCGTGATGGGGAATGGGAAATATGGGATTCAAGGCCAGCAAGGCAACTTCTAGAACCTAGCAAGTTTCCTGAGGCAGCAAGCTCTGGCTCTATTCTCCTTCCCTCGGGAAAGTTAGGTACTCAGGGAAAGTCAATATTTCTCGCCCCCACAGCTACTGGGATCTGAGAAAGTGAGGGCTGAGCTAGCATCGGTGTGAAACATAAATTTACTGTTTCTCTTGTCTACTTTATAAAAATCTGAAGCAAAAGCCAAATATGTGAGGATTTAAATAGGTACAAATAAGACTTGTGCTTCTATGAATGCTCTTCTTTACGTGTTCTTATGTAAGTTTCCCGTCATCCGGGGAGTGTTTTGTTTAAATGGTAAGGGAGTAGCGCAGGCAGAAGAAAAAGGCCATCTACCCAGTTTGTCAAGAGGAGAATCTATTCACAACCTGGCATTGGAGAAACATTTTCCCCTCTTTTGCTGCACCTGTTTATTCAACAAGTGTCCAGATCCCATCTTTCAAGCTTTGCTGGAGGAGGACGTCACCTGACTTACCCAGGAAGCTGTTGGAAACTATGACCCTAAATTGCATGGGGCCAACGGCTTGATGGAGCATCTCATGGAGTTCTGTCTACACTTCACATAACTGGTACCTTCCAAGAGTTGTTCAACACCCGCCACCACAGTTACGGTTGAGGACATAAAATATAATAAAGGACGGAGCAAACATTTCCTGAGCCTCTGCTCTGGGTGCCTCACTTGTACGTGGAGCGTATCATAGTCCAAAGTCAATGGTAAGAATATACTCTCCCTACTGGAAGCTTTAGGTGGACGAAGATTCTTCATATAAGAACCCTAATAACACAGAGACTCAAGCCCACCCAAAATGCCAGGTTGCACCTCCCAAGAAACAGCTGAATGTTTTTTCAATAGGTTAACTTGAAGGAACACTAGCTGCCAACATGGATTGAGCACCTGTCACCAGCCAGGCACGTGTGTGAGGGCGGCACCTGTCCCCATCTGACAGATGAAGAAACCGAGACTCAGGAAGTCTGGTAAGTTTCCTGTGGTCACACAGTGAGGCAGAGGCGGAGTGGAGGTTGAATCTGGGCTTTTGACTTCAGGGCCCCTCTCCTGACGCCCACGAAGCTACATTCCCAAGCTCGAGAGAGAGAAAGTGTGTGTGTGTCTGTGTGTGTGTGTGTGTGTGTCTGTGTGCGTGTGTAAGAGCCTGCAAAGATTATAGAAATAACAAAATTGTACGTGAAATGTGAGGTCTTTGGTAAAACTGGGAAACAGAGACTCTCTTCCCTGTTTTGCTCCCCTTGTCCCTCCAGTCCTTGCTTGGCACTGTCTATCCCCCCTCCCCCCACGTCTGCAAACAAAACAGAACAAGAGAAACCCCTCCCTGGGCGGCCCTTCCTCACATGGAGTTCTCCTGAACTCCCTTCTCACCTCCGCTTCTCGCTTCTGTGCCCTTTTTCCTAATTAGAAATTCATGAGCCCTAATTAGCTAATATGCTATTCCTCCCAAATAACAGATTCTATTTTAACAAGGCTTTTCCGGAGACATATGCCTTAATCCAGGGATGTAACTTTATGGACAGGCATTTCCCGAAATGTGACACTTCAATTCAACAGACATTTTGGTCAGTCTGGTCATTCCACCTTTGCAAGTCACTATAAAATTCTGTCTGGGCCAATCGGTTCAGTGTATCTCCAGGAAGATGGTGGCTCACTACCCTTCTCACTGTCTTGCAGGAGAATTCAGAGGGAAAAATATATTCCCTCCATCACAAGACCCCCCAAACTTGTAAGCAGCTAAGCTTTGTATAGAGAACGTCCTGGATCTTTCCAGATGAACATTAGGAAGTCAGCATTTGGGAGGGTCCACTTGAACCGTGAGCACTGGTGAGACTTTGACTTTCTCTGACCCTATAAATAATACAGCTGCAGCAGATAAGCAAAATAGCCCTGGGAAAGCAGTCGAGGTCTTCATCTGAAGCCTGCAAAGGACACGGAGCAGCTGAATTTCTTTTCCTAAAGCAATTACACTCCCGGAGCTTGCCTGTTGATATTTGCCTCTACAAACAAGCTGAGTTTTCCTGGAAAAAATGTTGAGTGTTCCATATAGAAAAGATCTGACGTCGAGTTCCTTACTGTGTTATCTTCCTTTTTTTTTTTTTTTTTTTGTTCAGTTTGCCTTTTCTTCTAGAATAACATGATTTCGTGAGGGGAGGACCACGAACACCATGACTAAAATAATTACTCAATGAACAACTAAAGAAGACCAGCTATGATTCCATTCTCATTCAAGAAATGGAAATAATACATTTTTCAGCTTCTACCTATAAAATATTTTTTGATATGTGGATAACATTTGTGCTGTGATATATGCTCTACCATGAGATTTTGCCCAAGACAATGGTGGCTTTTCACAACTCCCTCAGGCAATTATTCTTCATTCTTGCTTTTATTTAGGGATTCTTGTGAAATGAAAGCTCCTCCTCTCATTAGGCTCTATTGCTGTAAATCTAGCACAAAGACCATCAGTATTTTCTAGAAACTTAACCATACACTCAGATTACTATTTCCTGAAGTTTATCAAACGTGACTCATATAAATATACAGTGAGCTTGTTTTGAAGATTGACTTCATTCATTAACGAGGGAACCAGAAGGATAAAAAGTGGCTCAAAAGAAGGTATGAGTATATGTGATCCATGAGGGAAGAATGTGAATAAGCTCGCCATGTTAGAAACAAAGCTGGGCACTTCCAGGAAAAGCAAAGCAAAGCAAAACAAAATAAAACAAGAAAACAAACCAAAACCAAAAACAAAAATTGCGGGCTTGATCCTCTTTTCTACTGATCATAAAAATTTGCTCCTTATCATGACCCCCACATCGGTAAAGGGTGTTACATTTTTCAAAGAGCATTCTTCTAGAGTTTCTGATGCTCCCTGGATGGACTTGTTAAATTGTTAGATGTTGTTCCATTATGATACGGAAAGGGCACACGGTGATTTTTTTTCCCCTCCTTTTTTCTTATTTTTCTTAGCACTTCTCTTCTGTGATACCGGTACAAGGAAATCATCAATGAGGTGAGATTTTCTAGATAGTAAATCCCAGTATTTCCCTAAAACCTCTTTTAAAAATTTTTTAAATTTATTTTTAATTAATTTCTTTCTTCTTTTTTTTTTTTATAGCTGATGGTCTTTCAAATGGCTTTCTGTTAGGTGACTCAGAACCACTCAGCCCCTGTGGGGACTGACATCACGGTCCTCACCGTGGAGGACACGTCAACGCCACCCAACATCGGTCTGTACCATTTGTACATCCCATGGTTTAGAAGAGCTTTCACGGGCCTTGGTTTATCTGTCCTATAAGGTACCTATCATTACTCTTACTCCAGTTTTGTTTATAAATATTTCATAAATAGGGCACTCGTTTGGCATTCCGTTTCTCCATTTGCATAAATGGAATAACAGACAAAATTCTTTCTAAAGAGAAGGAGCCGTTCACATACCAAAGGAAACTGAAAGGAGAGTATTGAAGCGTCCGACGTCCCCCCAGAACACCTGCCAACAATACGCCCAGTGCCCAGCTGCCCAGACAGTGTGTAAGGGGCGGTGCCTCTCCTGTTCACAATGGCCTCGCCTGAAGACAGCAGTTAAAATGCAAATGCGGGGACAGAGCCGAGCATCAAGGCCTCCCATCTCTGAGTCTAAAAGACATCCTGTCAGAGGCTTCTGTTCCAATTGCAAATGCTCCTCTTTTGTTCCTCGAGGCCTGTGAGACAGCTCTGAGTAATTCCTCCCCCGACAAATTGGCTTTCCTCTTCCCACCACAAAAGCCCACGTTCGGTTTAAAGAGCAAAGCTCAGGTTCGGTTCAAGGGACCTCACAAAGGTTAAGGTTAACCGAGGGCACAAGGGGCAACCGAGCGGGCCCCTCCTACCCCACAGTTGAGGCTGCAGCTGCATTGTGAGCTCATTCTCTCCCAGACTCGGATATTCCCATCTCTTTGTTTCAGCTTCATAAGTGCTGTTACCGGAGTTCCGAGAATTTGGATATTTGTAAGAAATCACTTGATGGGTCAGAGGAATGATGTCAAATGAGAGGGGGCCATTTTAAAACCCAAACTTTGATGGTATCTGCTTTTTTCTGAACATGGAGCTTTTACTCCGAGCAGGTCAAGAATTTCACATCAGGGGACCCATTGTCCACGGCCCTCGCCATGGACAAGGGCCAAGTCCTGGGAGTCAAGCCCCAAGGCCCCTCTATTTCTCGGAGGTGGGATCGTTTGGGCCTGGCCGCGCCTGGAAAACCAGGTCTCCGTGGCACACCCGGACCCAGAGCTGGGACAGCTGGCCAGGGCCCGGACCTTCCTCAGGCCCTGTGGGGGCCCTGCGCGAATCTTTGGGTCACCCTATGCAATATGCGCTGTTCCACCTCATGGCCAAGACCCTTCCAGGAAACTCGGAAGGAAATCGGCTTCAGCGGAACAGCAGCCTGTGACCTAAAAGGCATTAACTCCACAAGATACGAGCTGAAAACACAATTCTTTTCTCCGGAAGCAGGAAGTCAATTCTCAAGAGAACTTATTATTTTCTGATGACTGCTTCTTTGGAAACAGTACAAGTTGGGGTTTTTTCGTGTATGGAACATGAATAGTATCCTTGATTTGCTGAACTTCCATTAAAACTCAATAAAACACCAAGATGGGAACATGCCTGTGGCCTTCAGGTGGTCATGAAATGACTGGAAAGAAAGGGCTTTCTTGATTTTTAATGATCCAAGAGACCGCCAATATCCTGGCCCTGCCCAGGGGAGGTAGACCAGAAATCGCACCATTCCCCGTGCCCTGCTCACCCAGGACTTGTGAGGGGCAGCCGTCACGGGACCAGGGATGAGTCCCTCCTCACGGCCTTGGCTGCTGTGCCCCGAGGGGAACCCACTTTCCCCGACACTGTAGTCCTCTCTTGGGTAAGAGGAGTTAGGAGGATGGGCCCCTGTCCAGACTCCTGCGCCTGGCCGAGGAGGTGGTCTCAGAGACGCTCCGTTAACACCTGCCCATTGACTCCTGCCCGCGGGGACTCGAACCAGCCCCCCAGACTGGCAGAGCCTAGGGGGCTACCCTGAGGTCATCGCCTTATTTGCCGCCTCGCCTGGCAGCAGAGTGTGTCCGTCCACGGCTCAGGCATGCGAGAAATGGCTTGTCTTCATTTTTTTCAAATTCATCTGCATCTGACTCCATGCATTCAACCCACCAGCCTGGAGAGAACGGAGTCGCTCGCTACTGTGGCTTCTCCACCGACCATATACCCCCCACATAGGCTGGCATGGGGCCCACCTCCCGTGCCCTAGGCCCCTGTGACTCCAGCCTCCGTCCTGCAAACTCCCTGTTTCAGAGTTTAGAGTGCCTGCTGTTCCGCCAGCACCTGCCACCGCAGGGTCTCAGGCAAGCTTGTGCATCCAGCTGTGCCTCAGTTTTCTCATCTGCAAAATGGATGACGGTAGCACCATGTTTAGAGAGAATTTGGGTGGCTTGGGCGCGATTATTCCTAGGAACTGTTACTTAAAAATCACACAACCAGGGGTAGTTACTAGAGCCTGAGAGTGGGCTGAGTGGCCGCTTCCGGAGGTGGCTGCACACGTTGGATTCCGCAGCTGCGATACAAGTCCCCGCCGCCCTTCCCACATCCCTAACCCCCGAGAGCGCAGGTCTCAGCCCTGGGGAGTTGGGCGCGGGGGGGCACTCCTCTGCATACAGGGAATCTGTTAGACAACCAGCTTCTGCTCATGCCCAAACCAGTTTTCCATTCCAAGAGGCGGCAAAAAGTCCCTTTAACAAGGAAGTCATCTCAGTTTAAAGAAATGACCGGTTTGGAAAAACACAGAAGTGAACACGTGCGCGAGCCCGGTGGGGCTCAGACGAACTCAGCTTGGAAGGCCCTTTCTGCGGAATCTGTCCTCTGGGTCTACAGTGCAGAACAACAAAGACAAGTTTCCACCTTCGAGGAGTGCGTAGATCCCTGCCAAGATCAACAGAGAGGTAGGGCAGAATAGAATTAAAGGGCAAGGAATTGGTTACAGATCCAAATTCTGTGAAAGTTCAAAGCCCGCGGGTTGGGGGGGGGGGGGAGAGAAGGGATGGAAGCGGGACCGACCAGTGGGGTTTCCACAGGGCCGTCGGGGGCACAAGGCAAGCATGGGCAGGGCCTCGCGGGACGAGGACAAGAAGCGTGAGGGCGGGGATGGGCTCTGAGTTTCTGGGGTGGACCGCAGTTCCGCGTCGGTGGGGAACGGGGGCTACTAAGGAGCCATGGCGAACCAAGGGTAGGAAGAGGGGAGTTCTGCATCATTAAGCCGCAGCTTCGCAGGATGTGGCGGTCCTTACAGAATCGTCTTCGGCAGCAATGCACACGCCACGCCGAAGCTGAGGCCCAGCCCAGGAGGAGAGAATGGCTGGGGGGCGGGTGCCCCATCCCGGGGTGGGCTAGGGAAGGGGTCAGGTGGGTGAGGGGGGACTGGGGGAGGATGAGGAGAAGGGAAAGGAGGAGGAAGAGGAGGAGTGCTCTGGGCTTAACAGTTTAGCAGGTCGCTTCTGGCCTGGGCTACTGGGAATCCTTCTACAAAAGGCACAGCCGTAGTAATGCCACTTTGAGATCCTGATTTCAGTCCCTTCGGATAAATCCCCGGAGCTGGGATTCCCGGATCACGTGGGGGTGACCTTCCAGGAGCCTCCACGCTGTCCTCGGCAGAGATAGACCAGTCTGCACCCGCACGGCCTGGGCCAGTGTTTCTGCTGTGCGCATGCTCACCAGCCCCCGTCGGGGGGCTCACGGGGGCCAGCCCCAAGGCGGGGAGGGGGTGTGGCCCTGCGCTTTGGGTCTGCAGTTCCCTGATGACCAGGGACACCGTGCGTCTTTTCATCGACCTCTTCACCATTCATGGATGAATGAATGGCTAAAAAAGAAAACGTGTTATATATACACAATGGACTATTATTCAGCTTTTAAAAAGAAGGAAATCGTGTAATGTGCGACAACGCGGATGGCCCTCGAGGACCTTATGCAAAGTGAAAGAAGCCAGTCACAGAAGGACAAATACTGCATGATTTCCACCACGTGAGGGATCAAAAATAGCCAAGCTCACAGAAGAAAAGAATGGAAAGGTGGTTGCCAGGGGCTGGGGGGACGGGAGAGAGGGATTTGCGGAACACTGGGAATAAAATCTCAGTTATGCAAAATGAGGGGGTTCCCGAGATTTGCTGTCCAGCGTTGAGCCTATAGAGAACAGCATTGTATTTACCCTGAAATGTCTATTCAGAGAGTAGATCTCGTGTTAAGTGTTCTTAGGGCGAAATAAAATAAAATAAAAATCCTTATCAGGACCCAGAGTGAGACCACCCTGGGAAGGAAGAGATCAAATGGTTCGCGTCGGACCCTAAAAAAGAATCAAGTCCAACTCCTCCGGCAGCTTCTCCTATGCGCGGAAGTCCGGGCCCACGGAAAACAGTGGAAGGAGTGTTTTCCCTCGCAGGGAACATTTGCGTAGAGGGCCTCCCCCGCCGGGGCATTCGTGGGGCTGAGGTTCTGTCTGTGGGGTCCTCAGATCTGTCTGAGGTTGATTCTGCAGCTCTCTGGCTGTCCGGAGACACATTTGCATCTGGAGGGTCGTTGAAAATAAAAGCCGTGAGTACAAAGTGCATGTGCCTGTTCCCAAATGGACAAGCAGGAAGCCGGGGCTCAGGCCCCAGCATCCAGAATGAAGGTGCCACACACATATTTAGATTCCCCGAACGGGAGAGCGGAGGAAAGGGGAACATTCCTATTTCCAAGACGAACGGGGATTCCATCTCAATACTGTGTCTCTTCTAGGTTTTCACGTTGGTTGTCAGCTTTTTAGATCTTCCTGCAAATCACGTCGGGAAGTTCAAAAAACACGGTAGAACCACACCCCGTCCCTGTTTGGGGACCTTCACCGGGTATCAGAGAATCCACTTTCAAAGGTGGCAGTGAGGAAATGTCCCATGTCCTTTGACAGGGGGACGCATCTGCAATTCACTGGCTCTGTGCGATGTAAATAAGCCCTATTTACACAACACGTTTTCTTCTGTTCTAATGGAACCAATGCTAAAGCCTGCGGAATCCACAATTAGAGTCCTCATAACCTGCCCCACCCTTTCGCTGTGCAGACGCAGATCTAGCTCGTCTCGGGGTGTGTGCAGGGACAGTTGAACGAGGGGACACTTGGTGGGGACAAGGCTCAACACCCACCACAACAGAGTTACCCCAGGGCAGTGCCCCAGACCAGGTTCATAAGCTGTCTCCTCAGATGTCCCGTAGAGGGAATTTAAACAAGACATTTACCATCTGTTTAATAACACAGCACTGAGCGGAAACTCGAAACAATATCCCCCAAGCTGAGCCTTTCAAATCATTTCTTTTCCCCGAGCATGAAACTACTTCTCCATCTGTCCTATGAAAACAGGAGATAAATAAATGTTTATTCAACCTCATCTCTGTCAGAGTCGTTGGTCTTTAGGAAAAATGATAAACTGTCTCTACTGCGCATTCGACAAAACTATTTGTAATACATGAAATGATCAGCCTTCACCAAAGCTTACGGGAGACAGGAAGGAAAACCTGCAAATGCACCCATACCTTGTTCATTTTAAGGGGGCGGCTGGTGAGAGAGACACGGGAAAGAGGCCACCCGTGGTGGTTCTGTTTACTGATCTATTTGCAGCCAGCTTCCACCGAGACAGGGATGGGGGAGGGCTAGAGATGTCTCCAAATGTCCTCTTTGCTTTATCTTTCCAGGTCCTCATCATTGAGGGCCTCGCTGCCTGCTTCTGGGCCCCCTTACCCTCATCTCAGTCCACCCCGTAGACTGGGACACTGATGAGGGTGATGTGGGCTGCGGTCACCCTGGGGCTACCACAAGTTACTGTCTGCAACCTCAAGACGGTCCTCACCACGGCCCAGGGACCAGCTCATTCCCCACAGGTTGATGTGCAGATGAATCGAGTGTATAAAAATGTGAAGCTCAGAAGGTGAGGCGTAACAAGGGGCAGATGCCAGGGAAATAGGGCAAGATGAGGGTGAGAAGGAACAGAGACACTCCCAGTGTTCACCCCGAGATGACAGGCACGAATAGGATGGTTTTGAGCAACAGGACATGGCGTCCTTCCGGACAGAAGCATGAACTGTTATCACCACCATGGGGGTTCTTCTCCTCGTCACCATCTCCTCAAACTTCCCGACCACTTCTGTCCCTCCACACACCGAGCAACGTCGGCTCTAAGTTCACAACGAAAACAGAAGCCACGCACCGTGGCTTCCCCTCCCACCCTCCCCTCCCCCCGTGTGCGTGGGGGCCCACCTGCCTTCCCTGTGGCCCCGTGAGAATGGTTCACAGTTTCTTCCCTGCTCCCCTCCCTCCCACCCTGCTCATCCTGTTGGGTCACTGCCAGGACGGGGGAGGCAGGAGGTCCGAGGGCCCAGAGAAGAGTCCAACACTTGCGAGATGGTGACTAAGCTTCCTAAACTGTAAAGTCGGGATAAGAGTGGAACCTCCTCATGGAGTGAATGATGAAGTTGTTGAGCGATACACAGCGTGTCTAGTATCTGGAAGAGCGCCTGGCTACAGCAAACGCAAAATAAACACGAGCTGCTATCAGTGCGATGTCCTCCCAACAAGCCTCCTGGGTTTGGCCTTGCTCCCCCAAGTCGCACTGACTGTACTTTATTCAATGTTTTCTATGACCCTGTGGAGGAGGTTCCAGTGATTCTCTGACTGAATAGTGCTGGGTAACAGCTCTATGCTTGATGCTAGACTAAGCTCTAGGGATATTCTGGGATATTCTGGGGGCCCAAATCCTTACAGTTCTGGGCTGGGGAGGGCCACTTGGCAAAGGAGACAGGGACGAAGCAAATGTCTCTAATGAGGGAGAGAGAGGGAAGTCCACGGCACCATGAATTCAGGGTGGTGGGTCCAGAAGGGGCTTCTGAAGGGGTGGCAATCTACCGCGACTCAAAGCGTAAGCGTTGGCCATGTCCAGACAAGACCTTTCCCGGAGAAAGAGCGCACGACCTGGAGCAGGAAAGAGACTCAAGAGAGTCCGCCCTCAAGAGACTCTGAGAAGGACAGAGCGGGAAAGTCGAGTGAGTAGGAGGATCAGGAAGGAGAGGATAACCCAACCCTCTGCGCCTACAGGCTCTTTGGCAGCTCCAGGGTGTCTGGAGGGTGGAGACAGCAAGACACTGAGGCCCAAGGGGGCAGACAGAGCCGTGTCGTGCCACAGAGGGTGGTCAGAGGGAAGTTGGGCCTGAAAGGACAGTGGCCACCATTCTTTAGTGGGGCACCCCAACATCGGCACAAAGACCACAATGGACGGTGAATCAGCTCTAGTGATGGGCAGCGGCATGGGAATAAATGACCAAATTTCAGATTCTTTCCACCCCCAGGGCTCAGAGAGATTTATCTAAGTCATAAAAATAATGAAGTGTGGCATTCCTGACTCCCATGCCACAGGTCCAACTCTGATTTGGCTCTACTGCTCTTAACAAAATGTCTGCTGTCACCTGTTCCCTGAGCAGTCCGCCCCCATCTCCGCCTCCCTGCGCCTGCCCCGGCGTCCCATCTCCTGGGTACTCTCTCTCATCCCTGGGGCTCCTCCAGTCCTGTCAATCCTTAGAGGTTCACCCCAAGTCCACCTCATTCACAAAATCTCTGCACCTTCCAGCCCACACTGACGTCCTTAGTGCCTGACTCTGTCATTTTAAATTAATCCTCCAACACATCGTCTCCATCCCCACGTATCCTGCATACGTGTTCTCATTTCCTCTGAGAAAGTCACCGCAGACGGGGCCTCAGACAGTGTAGAAATTCAAAAAATGTGGGTCCAATTTCCAGAGGCCGCTGTGTAATGACCCACCATATTACTTTCATGGATAGAAGAGAGCAATATGCAAAACATCAATGGGTCTTTCTGTGTCCATTCCCACACCCTCCACTTATTCATTCCACAAATATTTGCTGAGCGTCTCTTATGCGCCAGGCACCATATGCAAGATATTTTCGAGAAGAAGAGAACTTTCTAATTGAACAGAAATACTAAGTTGGTTGTTCTGATGTTTTGTTTTCTTTTTAAGTTGGACATTTTCAACCACCGTTCTCCATTTCTGGTTTCTCAGCAACCTCTGGCTATTCATCTGGGTTGGCCAAAGGGCTGTGACCAATGAGAAAGTGTCTACCCAATGGCATAGAACATGGCACTACGTGGGCCTCACGTTTGCCAGCTTGCCATAAAGCATCTCCCTCCTGACTGCTCATTTTGGATCTTGGCAGATATTAAGAAAGCAATCAGGGGGGGAATGGCCATGGACATCTCCATTCTAAGGAAGCAAGGGTAGGGTTCAAGTAAGTCTCAGGACATCCTCACAGTAAACAGGCTCCATTCCATGTATTCAAATACAACCCCTTCTCAATCAAGTATTTCTTCCTCTTCCCTCCCTGACTTCCCAACCAATTTCCTTCAACTGCATTCTGTGTAAACATAACATTCCCCTGCCGGCCTCTTCATGTGTGTGCTTTCCTCACTGGCCTCTGCATCATGTAAATATTTGATATTCTTGAGTTAGTTTCTGCCACTGTGCTCCTTACAACCACTCACAGTATTGTGGATAAGGCATAATTTGTCAATTAAGGCCTGTAGCAAAGGCCAATTTTGAGTCTTGGAAGATCTGGTTCTTCTTATACACTAATTTTTGTTGTTGCCCATAGTAAGTGTTTGTTAGAGAAAATACAAGAACTATAGGTAAACAGAGAAAAACATTGTCTATCCATGATCCCACCAGCCTAGAATGAATCACTATTATAAGAACTCTGGAAAGCTAGTCAACAGAAGGCAATGGGGCTGAAATTTGGTTCTTATGAAGAATAAAATATGTGTAACATTTAGTAAATACATTCCTCATTTGACCACGAGTCATAATCCTCTCTTCATAAATATTTCTGCCTGTATTTTCTGATACCTGGGAATAATGCCTAAAAACAGAAGTTCAGGGTCAAAATGTATATGGTGTTATGTGGAATTTACCACAAATTCTCAAATTACTTTGCAGTCTTACACCAATTAATCCTTCTATCAGCTGTGAGTATCCTGATTTTCTTCTACCTTGGCTAACACTCGGAACATCTTCCTTCCTAACCCTTACCAGACAGATAGAAGAACTGATGATCTCACCATTCCATTTCCTTAAATATCATTTTGTTTTTCGATCACCAGGTTATGGTCAGAGACTTTTCCTGAGACGAGCCTGGGTAAAGAAGGGGTCTGATCAACAATATAAGTAAATGTGGCAGCTGTTCTTTCATTGAGTGAGGAGCACTCATTTTGGGTCCTGCGCTGTATTCCCCAGACTTATAAACCAGCAATGAGCTTAGGGGAACCGACCAACACTGGAGCTGATTACACAGAGCACTCGTCTGCTTCTACAATTAGGGACTGAAAATGAAAGACTTTGCCAATTCGTCGAGTAGTACTTGCTGGGTACCTCTCATGTTCCTGGCACTTTTCTAATTGGAGAGAAAGCAGAAAAACACACATAAACCAAGAAGAAACACCTGACAGAGACAGGCCTGGGATAAGTGAACCTGGGGATGCTTGTTTCCTGCCGAGCAAATGATTATTTTCAATGAGTTGAAGAGATTATGGCTGACTTCCGCAAGTGTAGACAGATATCTGTTACAGTCCAGGGAAAAAGAATGGGACCCGCCCCTTACCTAAGAGTTCGAACCCATGTAAGGTATAGAGCAAGGGGAGGAAATTGAAATTCAAGAATTATTTTTTAATGTCCTATGGATAGTGACTTAGGCTTCTCTGGTTCTCTGTCTCACTCATGCACTCAGATTCTTGCGACAACTCTGTGCGGTCATCAAGGTAGACACGGTCTCTGCTTCGCAAAGGTCAGGCCTTGCCCGGGGTCACACCCACGGTAAATCGCCCAGCAGGTATCACACAAGCCTTCTGACACAACGCTCGTGTTCTGCCCGTGACGTCCCTCCCACTTTGAATGGGGTGAAGAATTGGGAGAAGGAGGGCTTTGTGGATGAGCAAGGAGAGGTGAAATGATCATCTGGTTGATTACACAAACTGAATCTGATATCCAAGGCTGTCTGTATAATTTATCCAAATCCAACAGTCCACCGCGTCCTGGGAAAAAATTCATTAAACCCATTATCTGGTGTCAAGTGCTCAAACCTGGCTCTGTGCTCGCACTATTGTTTCTGGTCTTTGTTTTCATCCAAGCCCTTCATGCTCAGAGTCACGGGGCTTCGAGTCAGAACATCTGGGGCAGACGAATATTATGGCCCATCTTCTGCACAGTAAAAGGACCTGATTTCTGTTTATTATGCTCTTTCCTGTGGGAATACAGACAACTGCACTTTATAAGCAAGGAACAATCATCCCGCTACAATGACGCAGCCTATGGAGAAAATGTGGGGGGTGAAAGCATGCAGTTTTGAGATCCCCAAACACACAGTCCTCGTTCCCCGCAAGTCCCCTGGAGAGATGCCAAGCGGATTTCCCTTTAGATGTGCTTGCGTCAATGTCCCTACCTTTTCAGATGCCCCCTTGAGCATGTCAGGGCTTTGTTTTCCTTCTGTCTCCAAGTTTATTGGGGAGACCACACACACTTCACCAGGGCCCCTAGAGTGGTTCCCCAGGGATTCCGGGTCAGTCCAAGGTCAGTGATGACAGATGACAGATAAATGCTAGAGCGCACCTCTCACTAACATCTCTGTGTCTGGTCTGAAGTGTTGGGAGAGGCAGAGTGGCCCCAAGGAAGGCTGGCTTGAAAATCCAGTCTGCTCACCTTTAAAAAGAGGGGCATAACCCCAGGTTCTATACAGAAGATCCAAAAGTTCACATTTCCCAAGTCTAGAGACATTGACTATGCCTTGTTTTCTGCACCACCTCCTCTAGGAAGAAGCCCGTGGTGAAACACAGGCGCTCCAAATGGGTGTGAAATGGCCAGTTTTGATGTGGGAAGGGTAGATCCAGCTAAGGATTTATCATCATATTCCACAGAAACAGAACTGTGGCTTTTGCTTTGCAGCCTTGAAGTTAAGTGACATCATTCAGCCACAGACCCTGCACCAGTAGCCTCAGAAGTGTCTGCGATTGAAGCTCAGCCTTCCGGAAGACCCCCCCCTCCCCACCAAGCCAGGCAGAGCAGGTGCAGACCGACTTCTCTGGGCTCGTGTGGGAACCGCCCCCCCCCCCACTCCCCATCTGCAGCCCCCGCCACCTGCTCGGATCACGCCTTCTGACTGTGCAAGAGCTGTACCTCAGGAAACTTCCCGCCCATCGACGGGGCGAAGCCAGATGATAATCTAGACAGGTTCAGGGGTGTTTTCACTTTAAAAAGGTCTTTTAACATGAGATGATGAATATACTAATGGCAGGTTTGAAGAAGTTATATATGCACATACACAAAGATCAGAGGGAAACACATACTCGAGAGACCGGATGTTCTCGTGTTGGTGCAGCGAGCAGATTCTGCCATTCAGCAAACTTGTCCTGAATGTCTGCCAGATTCAGGCAAGGGGCTGCGACCTGCACGGTGTGGTTTACCACCTACAAGTGGAGAAAGTGTTCAGTTGATAACCCCACAGATAATGATGCGATTACTTAGTGTGATATGCAGTTAAGTCCAGCCGTGTGTCCCAGACACGCGGGACTGGTGGTCCCCAGCTCCGCCTGCGTGGGAGTCAAGAATGGCCCCCTTGAGGCAGTGATATTGGAGTCGAGGTCCTGCCTGTGTGCCTTCCGTGAGCCAGAAGAGGAGCTCGGGGTCCTGGCTGATGCAGAGGGTTGGACCCCGGGCGGGGATATGGCTGGAGACTCAGCCAGGATTTGAGGTCTGCTCTTATTCCGGAGAAAAGCAAAGCCACTGGAAGATTAGATCGGGGAGCAAGACGCTCTCACATGGCTTTGCGTGACTTGCAATCTTAAAATTCCTGTAAAATTTTTGTAATGCTGTCCTCTTAATACAGTTAGAATAATTATGAGTTCTACATGAGCATGATGGAATGATATATTATATAAGGTTTTATATGAAAAGCCAGACCTGGAAATCCCGAGTGCCAGGTGGGAGCCAGCGCGAAATCGGCCCCTGGGCGGATAACGCCTGGAGCCCCCTGGAAACACAGGAGTTTGGGAGGCTGGGGGCACCCAGGGCTCACGACAGCCTCCCAGAGAAAATTGTTCTCACGTTTTTCTGTACATACAACTTGGAAAGGGTCTAAATCAACAAGGAGAATAAGGGCACGCCTAAGGGCTGCAGATACATTCTTAAGATCTCTATCCAGCTCCGTGTACCGCGCCCTCACCTCATGCTCTTTACCTGAAAAAGTCCAAGAATTCTATCTAGTCCGTTCCGGGAAATAGACACAGGACCCTGAAGTTGTACAATTGGCAGGAAGTAGGTGATGGGAGAATTGAAATGTCGCCCTAGCAAGCAGCACAGCCCCGCCCCCGGATGCCACGCCCACCTCCTTCCCCACTCGGGCTCAGGACTCATCCTGTGGACTGTGGAGATACTCTTGTTAAAGAAAGAGGCAGCTGTCAGGTCAGATGCCATCGAAGGAGCAGAAGCAGAGATCCCAAGAGAGACCTGTCTGCGGAGCCTGTTTGGGGACGTGCCCCGTGGGGTGCAGGTGACTGCGCAGGTGTCTGTAACAACCTGCACGCTGATTCAGGGTAATGCCTGGTGACTCCGTTTCGTAGAGGAGGACACTGGGGTTCAGAAACACCGCGAGAGGAGCTGGGGCTGCGACCCCTGGCTTCTGGGTCCCAGCTGGCTGCCCGTTCTTGCAGGCCTGGCTGAAGAACCATCTCTGCGGGTGGACGCCAAGTGAAGGAGCTCCAGGAGCCGCGCCTCCCTGCCCAGACGCATCCCCGATGAGGCGCCTCCTTTGGGGGGGGGGGGGCGAATTCATGGACCTAATGGAAAAGCAAAGAACAGTCCGCTTTTAGTCCATTTAGATCATGGTTAATTGGAACAAATTTTTTTAGTTCAAGTTGAAGATCGTTGTAAAAGATCACTCTCAATAAACTTCTTAATTGTAATAAATATTTATCCGGAAAAGTAAACGAAGTGAAAGTGTACAACTCCATGAATTTTTGCAAAGTGAACACACACTTTTACCCAGACCCAACTCCACTCTCAAACCAAATGCTCCTCTCCCTCACTACTCCCTTCCTCCCTAGAGGAGGCCACTCTCCTGGATTTCCCACACCACTGGTTTTGGTTTTATTTTGTTTTTTTTGTTTGTTTGTTTATTCTTGCCTTTTGTAAACTGGATGTAAATGCAACCTACAGTATTCTTTTTGTGTCTGACATCTTTCACTCAGTATTATTTGTGATATTTTTTCCATTGCTCTGTAGTATCCCATGGCATGTGTGTGTATGGAAATATATTTATCTGTGCCCTGATGGTGGAGGTCAGGTTTCTAGTCTTTGACTACCATGGCATCATACCTGTAAGTGTCTTTGAGTGCATGGGCTCACATTCCGTTGAGTGTATAATGAGGAGTGAAAACCCATGATGGGTCATACAGTGTCTATGCTCAGCTTTAGCAGAAACTGTCAGTTTTCCAAAGTGGTTGTATCAGTTTGTCCTCTCTCTGGCAGTGTATGTCAGTGCTAGAGCTCCATGTCCTTGCCAACACTTGGTTCTTTCCGTCTGCTCATTTTAGCTCTTCTCTTGCTGAAGAAGTCTTGGTGCCCCCGAAAAACATGCAGGTGGTGCTCCATGTTAGTCTCTGGACGTCCATATTCCTACAGGATAGCAGGGACCACCCAAATCCAACTTTACCCACGTGCCCTCCAAAAACCACCCAGATCAAAAAAGACAGCAGACAAGAGTCTATACAATACACCGGCAGTGTAGCCTGGAGACCAGAGAATACTGTAGACTCTAATTTATGAGTAAATAGAAAAATGGAGGCCAGTTGTGGAAATTTCTGCTAGCACACACAGTCATGGACCTGGTGATGACTGCTCACAGAAGGCGTCGCCCAGAAAGAGTCTCCCATCCCTGGTGGGGGTCCTGAGGGTAGATCTGGGACCTCATGGGTAGGAGCACGGGCTACTGGAGAATCTAGAGCAAGCATCTTGAGGGGGCTCTGGGCGGCATCCCCAGGCAGGCACTTCTCAGGGAAGGGGAAGCAGCTCTAGGGGAGACACATCCCCCAGAAGCTTATTGGTGGAGGGAAAGAAAAGTAACAAATGAGTCAAAATCTACAGAAACAAATACCCCTTAGTAGAAACACCTTTCGTTCTATGGTTCTGGAATATTCAAGTATAAAGTAAACAACAAAGGACAAACTGCATCCATGCAAATCTTCCCTAATCTACAATAAGGTAGAAGCAAGTTAATGAAACTGCTCAGTTAATGAAAATACCACCCCCCCCCCCCAAATAACAGCCAAAGTATACTATTTAGAACTAAGTAGGTAACTACTGGAAGACATAGTCAAAGGAGTAAAACTCGGTTGCATTTTAAAAGCCTGACCGATTTTGCCCATTCTAACTGGTGTAAGGTGGTATCTCAATGTGGTTTTGATTTGAATCTCCCTGATGGCTAATGATGATGAACAGTAAACAAGTGTTGGAGAGGATGCGGAGAAAGGGGAGCCCTCTTACATTGTTGGTGGGAATGCAAGCTGGTGCAGCCTCTTTGGAAAACACTGTGGAGATTCCTCAAGAAATTAAAAATAAAGCTACCCTATGACCCTGCAATTGCACTACTGGGTATTTACCCCAAAGATACAGATGTAGTGGAAAGAAGGAATATATGCACCCCAATGTTCATAGAAGCAATGGCCACAATCACCAAACTGTGGAAAAAGCCAAGATGCCCTTCAACAGACGAATGGATAAAGAAGATATGGTTCATACATACAATGGAATATTATGCCTCCATCAGAGAGGATGAATACCCAACTTTTGTATCAACATGGACGGGACTGGAGGAGATTATGCAGAGTGAAATAAGTCAAGTGGAAAGAGTCAATTATCTTATGGTCTCACTCACGTATGGAGAATAAGGAAAAACATGGAGGACATTGGGAGAAGAAAGGGAAGAGTCAACTGGGGGAAATCAGAGGGGGACATGAACCATGAGAGACTGTGGACTCTGAGAAACAAACTGAGGGTTTTGGAGGGAAGGGGGGCGAGGAGATGGGTGAGCCTGGTGGTAGGTATGGAGGAGGGCACGTGTTACATGGAGCACTGGCTGTGATGTATGAACAATGAGTCTTGGAACACTGAAAAAATAAAATAAAATTTAAAAAAAAAGAAAGAAAAGAAAAACAAACATGCTCAAAAAAAAAAAAAAAAAGCCTGACTGAGGAGGAGAAGCAATAGATTTTTGAAAGGTTTTTTCAACAGGCACAGACTTTTGGAAAAGTTGGTAGTAAAGTATAAATAACCTTTTCCCCTTCTGATCCAGCTGAGAAGTTGCTCAACTGATGCCTCATCCATCCAGAACCCACGGGTGTGTGAATCCTGCAAGCGAGGACACTGTCTATGAAGCCACACACAGGACACAAGCACGGGGTGCTAGGTAGTGTTACTGTCCCACAGGCTGGTCGTCACACCAACTGGGGAGTAGCCCATCCCCCCCAGTGACAGGGTCTCGTTCGACCATCCATACTCCTTTGTCTCCTTGATCTGAAACCTTTCCATGGCCTTTCCCTGACCTTTATGACAAGTTTTTAAAGATTACAGACCTGTTACTTTGTGGAATATCATTCTCTTTGCATTGGTCTCGTGTTTCAGATTCTGCATTCTTGGTAGGAATGTCCCAGACAAGAGGCTGCATTCTTCTTACTGAATCCTATCAGATGGTGTATGGCTTCTGTTTCTCCCATTCCTCATGACGTTCACCAAGAACCTTTGCTGAAGATGGTGTTAGTTTCTCGTCCAAGGTCATCTTTTCTCCTAGGGAATCTATAAGTGTTTGAAATTAGTAAACATCTTCTTTCTAATTAAACTTTTGGTTTTTAAATTATTTTATTTACACCTGTATGGACTCATGATTTGCTATTTAATTTATCCAATTCAGTCAGTTATAATCCATTACTGTCATTACTTATTTTAAAGCTCAAATTAGCTGGTTTCTGCCCAGCTTTGATATGTCCTTTTCATTCTTTGCTTTCTGGTCTAAGTTATTCCAGGCTCATCTTTCCCGCCCCCTCCCCCAGCCCTGGAATCAGCCATTTCTCGTGGTTCTTTAGTGGGAAATGATATTTAGAAACCAATATCCTGCTGGTAGACATCATTGTGCTCAGAACTTCCCAGTGGATAGAGTTAGGAATCTTTCCCCCATTCTCTCCATCCATCACTCTTATCCATTCCTCTCTTTTTCTCTCTCTCTCTCTGTCTATATCTCTATCATCTATCATCTATTTATCTGTATGTTGAAGACTGTGAGTTCGCAATAATACCTCCATATCTCCAATTGCAAACCAATAGCCAGAGTTCATTGTAGTTCTTCTTTTTCTCTATTGTAACTCCTTTCTCTGACAGTGAGGAACCTGACTCCCATTATGCTTGTTACATATATATATATATATATATATATATATATATATATATATATATTTTTTTTTTTTTTAACTTGACCTCTACTTATGTAATCAATCTTCCAGCTCCACCAGAACCCCATGCCCCTTTTCACAGTTGGCCTCCTTTCCATGTTTGGGTCTGACTTCCCATTTTCGCACTCTCCCTCCCAGATACCTTCTGTACACATTTGAGCTCTGACGCTCCCAGCCAGGCTGCCCTTTGCATGGCTGCCCCCTTCATCTTACTTGGGCTCTGATGGGTCTCACCGGGCCATTTTGCCATCCAGCTTCTTTCATAATTGCACTCCCCAATCTGTTCCATCTCAAAATCCCATTAGTAAAATGTTGGAATTCCTGAATTAATCCTCCAAGCCTTATTTTTTTTTTTCCTAACATTTTTTACCTTCCTGTTTTTTCATTCTCTATCAGAGAGTCCTCGATGCTATCATCTAACCCAATGTTTTAAATTGTGGCTCAAGTGTTTAATTTCCCAGAACTCTTCCATTTCTCCAATTTTTCATCTTATAAAAACACTCAGTTCTTATGTTATGGATGCAATATTTTCTTTATTTCTCAAAAATACTTTCCATTCGTTTGTTTGGAATTTTTCTTCTGGTCCCTGCCCCATCTGTTTCCTCCAGCCTCCTGCAGTTCATGCCTTTGTTTGATTGACTTTCATGCTTCCATGTTGGTTCAGTTAAATGTTGGTGGTCTTTTTCTGTCATTCATATTTAATGTAGGACACTGACAAACTAATTAAAAGTACTGGATGCATGAGTGGATCTCACTGAATGGTAGGATTCCCTGTGGGCTGAGAGAAGCAAGTTGATCACTTCTATTGAAGGATTCCCCAATATCAGTATCTAGAGATCTTTATTTGGGGAGCATATACATGGCTGCCAACATTTTGGAAGCCATACTGAGGATGAGACCTGGGAGTCTCAGTGTTAAGTTTTGGCGGGTGGGGGGTTGGGGGATCCTGGGGGTGGGTATTGAGGAGGGCAAGTATTCATGGAGCACTGGGTGTGGTGCATGAATGATGAATCTTGGAACACTGAAAAAATAAAATAAAATTAAAATAAAAAAATAAAATAATGTGTAGCAAAAAATAAAAAAATAAAATTTCATGGGGTTCATAAAAAAAAGAATTAAAAGCTTTATTTAAATTCCAATTCTCACCTAAGACATCCCGTGTGTTTGGTGCACCCAAGACCAGGAATCTCCAGCTTCCTCTGGAGGAACTATGTATAGGTCTGCACTCAGTAGGTAAAGGGGTTTGGGGATCTGCCCACCCATTCACCTGGTCTTTCTGCAGTCCCTGATGTCAGTCCTGGAACTCCACCTTACCATTCTCAGGGGCTGAGCCCGGTTGCTACTGAGTGTTGTCCCCTCTGAGTTCCTTCAGGTGGTGTCTCCTCCACCTGCTTCTTATCATCCAAAATTGTGTTGACATCTGCTGTCTATTGAGGTTATCTGTCCTGCTGTTTTTATTGGCAAAGTCACACCTTTGCTGTTCCTTCGCTGATATTTTGGTGTAGTTTGGGCAGGAGAGGAAGAGACAGATGATTGTGGTCAATATCCCATGTTTAATCAGCCGTCTGGAAAGAGATGAGGGAAAGTTCACCTCACAAATAAGGACGTGAGGGAGAACAGTCACAAGGACACAAGGACAATGGCCTTGTGTCTGTGGGCCTTGCTCCCCTTGTTTCCATTTTCCCTTCTCTTCTGTACTTGGGCAGAATCTCCAATTCCTAACCCACCCATCACCTTTGTACTGGTCAGCAGGGCTGAGTTATACTGCAGAAATAAATAGCTCCCAAATCTCAGGAGCTTCACATGACAAGGCTTGTTTCTCACTCGCGTTATGTGTCCAGTGTGGCCAATAGGGAGACTGCCATTTTAACCACTCAACAATCCAGCTTCCATGATTATCAAGGTAAGACAAACCACATCCCCACATCCAACTATTATCCTACCACGTGTTTGGGAGAATGAGAATGTCCATGAATAGCAATGAAGACTATCATGTCCCCAACACCTTAGGGCACAATTAACATGGTACAAGAGTACTTCGTGCCAGTCACTGCTCAACATACTTGTGGTATTGAATTGTACTTTTGGAGTCCCTCCCAAACACTGAACTCCTTGAGGGCTGGGATGAATTTAACCATGTCTGACTGCAGATGTCTAACTAACCATGTCTAACTTCCGATCCCAACACAGATCAGAACAGAGCCGGTGCTCAATGTGTTGAACAAATAAACCTTTTTTTGAAACAACTAAAATTTTTGCTTATCTGATATTTTTACAATACATACCATAGTCTCAAATAAATTAGTCCTTCTTTTCCTGAATTTCCAGAAGGAATGGGCATCATTTTTTAAAGATTTTTTTTTTATTTGACAGAGATGAGAGAGATCACAAGTAGGCAGAGAGGCAGGCAGAGAGAGAGGGGGAAACAGGCTCCCTGCTGAGCAGAGAGCCCGATGCGGGGCTCGATCCCAGGACCCTGAGATCATGACCTGAGTATTTTTTAAATCATTAGGACTCCTGGAACCCAGAACAGCTAAAGAAATGATCACATGTGACTGGATAGGTGATGGATAGAGTGGGGAAATGAAATATTAGCATCAACAAACATGTTATCAACTTCCTAACTACAGAACGGTAAGAATACACCCAACCGGTGAGTAAGAACGCTTCTGTCTCGTGGGTGGAGTAAATGTCTCTCACACTGTGCTCACTTTATTTCCAGGAACACTTTGTGTGTGCTCTCTTTGGTTTTGGTATAGACACTTGCATAAATATTTATGCAAATACATACTGAATTTTATATTTTAATAAACCCTTACCCATTGTCAAATATAAAAGCTAAATGCCCAATCACTTAAAAAGTGAAGAACATTCCAGAGGTGTAAGATCTCCATAATTTTCCTTCTTGGTTTGCTATTTTTATAACCAGACATAGCAGATGGGAGTGATTAATGAATTCCATTAGCAATGGTAAATTTTTAACAAGGAAACCTCCCTTCCCTGAAATCCACTCCCTTAATCTTCTTATCAAATTAGTACCTTTATTTTCACAACAAAAATGGTATTCCTCCCCAGTAGTTCATTTTCAGTTCAAGCCCTGGTGGGATTCTAATTTACTCCTTACCATTAGAACTTGAATATCACATGATGCATCTGCCCTTATTTATCTGTGCCATATGCATTCATGAAGATAAATAATTCACATTTGTATCACTGAATGTTTCTGATTTCTTGATTTGCTTGCATATACCCTACAATAACATGTCCCTTTCCTCTGTACTTCTAAATTGCTTTGCAGGGCAAAGGCTTGATTCAGAAGGAGTGAATTCTAAATTACTCTTGTCATTGGACCAGAAGGCATCTGATTCCACCAGCAATGTGAGCAATGCACTGGGCGGCTCCGGCTCCACAAGCTAGAAGTATTTTCTACACCTTATTCATCCATCCATCCATCCATCCATCCATCCATTCATTTCAGAGAGAGAGAGAGAGCATTTGCATGGGAGTGGGGGTGGGAGGGGCTGAGGGAGAGGAGGAATTTCAAGCAGATTCCATGCCCAGCATGGAGCCAGATGTGGGGCTGGATCTCACACCCCTGAGATCATGACCTGAGCTGAAATCAAGAGTTAGATGCTCAACCCACTGAACCACCCAGGCGCCCCTCTCTAGCATTTCAAAATTACTTTCAAAGCAATATATTGTACAAAGACGGTCAAATACAGAAAGTATGTTAAATCTGCTAAAAACTGGCTCATTTAACATTTAACATTTTGTTCTATTTCTTTCTATCCATATATTTTCTCTTTCTTTCTCTTCCTCCTCTCCTTTTTTTCTCCCTATATATATTTGTGTTGTCGAATACATACACGTATATATGTAAAAGTATATATATGTATATTATACTACACACACAAAAAAGGAGTTAAACTGTAATCGTGTTTTGAAATTCACTTTTTGAACTTACTAATATATCACAAACATTTTCCCATAAAATTGAATATCTTTTGAAAAATTTATTTTAATGATTGGGTACTACTCCATGATATAGTTGTAGCATATTTTGTTTAAATAAATTTGTCTAATGTTGGGCATACAGAGGTCTCCTATATTTTACCTCTATCACTTAAGAAACAACATACTCCCTTTTACGTAAATATTTTTGCACATCTCTGACCTCGGCTAAGGTTAATTTACTTAAAGTGGAATTACAATTTAAAAGGTCTGAATGTTTTCCAGGGTTTAGATGCCCTCCAGATAATCTATATTAATTTACGTTCTGCCAGCAGTAAAGAGGAGTGTCTATTTCCTGAACTCTTGCCAATAAGGGGTCATGTCGTTTTAATTACATTTTTGACAATTTGGTCCATGTAAAAATGGTAATTCCTTGTTGTAATTTGCATTTCTTTAATTCCTAGTATAGTTGAAGCTTAATTATTTTCCTCAGATACAAAGGTAATGAACAATACTGTAAAATGTACAAAACATTAAGATCTTTGAACTAGAATACTTTTTTAAACTACATCACAAGTTTGGTTTGGGGGTATTTTTAAATAGATTTTATTTTTTAGAGCAGTTTCAGGTTTACAGCAAAGTTGAGTGGAAGGTGCAGAGATCTCCCATGTGCTTCCTGCCCCCCCACATGCGCAGCCTCCCCCATGATCAACAACCCCCACCAGCGGGTACATTTGTTGCAATGAATTAACCTGCTTGGGCACATCATTATCACCCAAGACCCATAGTTTACATTAGGGGTCATTCTTGGTGTTCTACAAGTTTGGACAAACGCATCATGACATGTATTTGCCGTTCTAGTGACATACAGAGTAGAATACTCAACTTTTGAGTAAACATTCTCTAAGATCTCACACTCCTAAATTAATCATGGTTTAATAGCGTGGTGTATCCTCTTTCAGACAGTCTTTTTCTCCAAAAGAAACTGTCTGGGTTTTCCCTTTTGTACCTACAGTGGTTTATTAAGACCATTTTTCCTGAACAAATTTCTCCCCAAGAGGAACACTGGTGCCATTTGTTGACATAGTAATTTATATATGCAACTGCATTTTCTAGTTTTGCTTCAGATGTTGCTTCTTTTCGAAGATGTGATGTTATTCACACAGTTGACGTTTCTGTCCTCATCCTGTTCTACTCCATATGGGCCTGTTCAGATCTATTTAGGATTCTATCATACGAATACAGCAAAATTTATCCATATTTCCATATACGGGCATTTAGGTGTCTTCCACTCTTCCCTTTTACGTAGTAGTGCTATGTGCTATTGTGAATATCTTCATGTGTGAGGCTTTCTGAGTGAAGGGAAGGCAAGCATATAGCACATACCCATCATCAGCTGTCTTCCAGAGAAATCGTCCTATTGACATTCTCACCCCCCAAACTCTACGGGACAGAAATGTCACCTTTTCTCTACCTCTACATCTTCACCAACGCTGGCTACGGTCCTGTTTTTTACTCATCAAACTTCTTTCCTTAGCCTACCTGGAATTCATCATGGGGTATGGTGTCGGGTGTACATTTCACTCTATTTTCCCCACGTGGTCGGTAATTGCAAGAGTAACATACGGCACCAGCTGGTCTTTCTGTCGATGTTTTATCCCAGAAAATCGGTAGAATCTGGTAGAGCAAACACACATGGATCGCCTTCTGAGTCCTTTGCTCTGTTTTCTCGGTCTATTTGCTCATCCCTGTGAGCACATCACGCTGTTCTAATTACTATAATGTCATAGTAACCACTCCTCATGGTCATCCCTCTTCAGAATGCCTTTTCTATTCTTCTCTATTCTTAACCCACACGGAGTTTACGATAAAGCGAATGTCAAGTTTTGTCGACAACCCCATGGGATTTTGACTGAAACTGTATGGAATTCAAAAGTTAATTTAGAGGGAACTGATATCACCACCATGAAGTTATCATCCCACTTGTGAACACAGAGTGCATTTCCACTGATTTAATTACTTGTAAACTGTTACAATTTTCTCAATAAAAGTCATTCTCATCTCTTGCTAGATTTAGTCCCAGATTCTTATGAATTTTGCTGTGTTGTTGGCAGAAACTTTTATAATTACATTTTCTAATTCATGGTTGCTGGAAACAATAATGGTATTTCTTTCTTTCTTTCTTTCCAATCTCTTCATACTTAGTTTGGGGACTAGTGTGGAGGGGGTGAGGGAGTCTTTTTTCCTTGTCTTAACGATACTTGCCAGGGATTCTAGTACAATATTAATCACGAAACAATGATCATAGACAATGCTTTCTTGCTCTTCACTTCAAAATAAATGTTTCTAATGTTTCACCACTCAAACAGGATGATTTCTGTGTCATGGATGTCTTTTATTAATTCAGAATGTTCCCTTCTTTTATTAGTTTGCTAAGAATTGTTATTCGATCATGTATGAGTGTTAAATTTAATTAAATGTTTTTCTCTCTGCATCTACTGAGATGACCATATGGTTTCTCCAGAAATCTGGCAACATAAGGAATTATGCTAATAGGTTTTCACATATTAACTTATCCGTGCTCCCCACGCTTTTCGGGCAGAATGAAATACTTTCTATTCCTTTTATATGTCTCATTTTATGATCAATATGTTTTTCATCTTGTGAAAATTTAAGAGCCATATAATTTGTCCTGAGTTCTCCCAGTGACTAACTCCATAGCTTTAAATAATATGGACAGATAACACTAAATATTTGTTCCTCAACCCCAGAAAGGAAATTTTTAAAATGAGATGATTTTCACCCCTCTCCTATGACCATCCGTTACAAGTCCAGTCGAGCCGGCTCTGACCTCTTCCTTTTATTAACAAGCACAGGAAATTTAGTCTGTCTTTATCATCAATTATTCTAAAAATTTTACCCTGGAGTCTCTTCCTTCAAAATGTTGACTTTTACATAGTTCGCTACACGTGTTTACCGCTGGTCTTATATTTAAATGCTCACCGCCTTCCATGATACTTTTTCCTTGCATGAGCTCTTTATTTTTAATCATTTCAAGTATGGCTTGCTACTTTTCCAGGAAGAGTCCGTTGCATTTTTGATGGCGACTTTTTGTTGACTTTATAAGCTTCACTGGGTACAACAATGGGGGCTCACAGTTTCCTGTCTAAATGCCATGGAGTCTGCTTCTGTGACCATCACATAGGGCAGAGTCTGGGTACAGACCTGCCATATCTTTCTTTTCCTCTAGGCTGGCTGTGTTTCTTCTGTCTGAACGCTTGTGGTAGTCTTGGCCCGACCTTAGAGTTAACTATTTTACCAGGGTACATTTCAGGATGAATTTTCTCTACGTACGTTTTCGAGGAATGTGACGTGGGCTTTCAAGCAGCAGATTGAGTGCGTCCTTCATGCTGGGGATGGTCCTTCAACGACAACTCTGAGTATGCTTCCCTGCTTTGTTTGCCGCGTTCCACATCGGAGACACCCGCAGATGGTGCGTCGGACCCCCACGGCTTTCTTCTTTGATGCTACGATTTTCGATTTCGTCTCTTTGTGTGTCTTCATTCTGTGTGGATTTCAGCTTCAGTGTGAAATACGTGGAGTGTGGGGTTTGACAGTGGACAAACCAGGGCTCACTTGTGGTTGTGCACTTACTTTCTCTTTGACCTTGGACAAACTCTTCAACCTTGCCGAGATAGGTGCCCATCCATATGCCGAGAAGTGCCTTGTCAGGAATTGTTGGATGTTTAGCATGACATCTGGCCTCCACTTACTAGACGCCAACAGAATGCCATCTCCTAGTCAGGATAACCAAAACGGTCTCCAGACATGGCCAAGTGGCCCCACTACTGGGGCAGATGGCATTTTAAATAGCAATTCCACATGCAAAATTTTATCCTAGATATTCTTATACATGTGTGTCAAGATAGTCGTGATACATCACATTTTTGAAATAAAATATACAAAGTGGAAAAGTGGAAAAACTTAAACATCCAGCAATAACGGATGATGTTTGTATCAAAAGGAATAATATGCAGTCACGGATAGCAATGAAGTACATTTATGTGTGCTGACACGTGATTTTTTTAAAAACTGTTATACGATGCTGCTCCTTCCGTAGGTTATGTTGCCATTTCTGAAGGAAATTTCTGGAAAGACACACAAAAATCTGGAAACGACAGACCGAGGATCTAGATAATTACAGTATGAGAGAAACTCAACTTTTTCTGCATACACTTTGGCTTTAACTGGGTTTGTTTTATTACGTGCATTTGAAGTTAACAAAGTAAAACTAACGAAAAGTCACACTAGCAGAGATACAAAATCAATACTGAAGACGCTGTGAAGGACGTGAGGGACAGACTTCAGGATGTGCACAAAATAAAATAGAAGAGACAAGAGACCATTATAAATAAGACAGTAGAACAAATGTTAAAATAGTCAAGAAAGATGTTCAAAAACTTACCTGAAAATAAGAATACTCCAGAGTCCATATATCAGACAGGCACGTGGCCTTTCAGCCTCTTTCTGCTCATCTGTCCAGTACACTGACTCGGTCCGTCCGTGGTCCAGTGTGAGGCATTCTGATTTTTCTGGAAAACCTCAACATCCCAGATTCTGGGAAAGAGAGCCCTCATCACTTTCCTCCTCACAAATTCCTGGATGGATCACAACTGTTTTTCCGTGTGCAATTTCCCACGTGCTCAGCTGTGAAACTCCAAAGTACCCTATTGTAGTTTACTTAATATCACATGGAATACATAACCTAATTCAGGGTGATTTATTCCTTCACACCATCCAGTCTCCCGTTCCGAAGATAAATTATGTTATCTCATTTACGCACAGGAGAGCTCTCTCTCCCAGCAGGAGAACGTATTTTCCTCACATAGGTCCTGCAATCCTTGTAAAATTCCTTCCACACTATTCAAATGTTATTGCGCCTGTAAAGGGAGTGCTCCTTCTGTTGCATTTTCTAAATGCTTGTTTTTCAGATAAGGGGAAGTGAGTGATTTTAAATCATTAATTTAAAAAACCAAGCAACTCCCTAAATTCTATCACTTCTGATAATTTCTTTAGTTGGTTATTCTGTGGTATCAGATGTGCGATTATATTAGCATGGAATGATCTCTTATCTAATTCCATTGGTTGATACTTGCAAAACAACATTATGAATATGAATAGTGGACATGGGCATCCTTTTCAGTGCTCCGACTGAGCACTGAATGGTTTAATGTGGCACCATCAAGCGTGACTGTGATTTTCGTTGTGAGATTTTAAAGCCCATATTCCAGAGCCACAGTGCATTCTTCTATGGAAGGGCTGTGGTTTAGCGTGTGTGCTTGTAAAATTCATTAAGATAGATTCGATTTTATCAGAAACATTCGTTGGCCTTTACTGGACTGATCATGTTATTTTCTTCTTTTGGCTGTTGACTATTGAATTAATTAATAGATTTTCATGCCTGGTTAGTTGCAGTTGATACACTGGGTTTTATTATTTAAAAAAAATACTTTATTTATTTATTTGAGAGAGAGAGAGAGA